>CM029369.1:10245840-10550840 GCA_017165825.1 Hepsetus odoe
TTATTGCACAACACTTAGTCTGAGAGCAAAGTATAAGATCAAACACAGCTGCTGATTGTGGACAAGGTTAAAACATCTGTAAAGGTTTGGACTCTTACAAAGTCCTGGGTGATGGAATCTTGACACATTTACTCGATCCATGGCAAATAATAGTTACATTTAGAATCCACATCATATGTCAGACCAGTTAACTTGCCTTGGTGAAAAGTGTACACTCACACACTAGCATAAAATTAGTCTGATGTTTTCACTTCATTACACTTGATCAACATTGTAATTAAAAGCCCTCACCTCAAGGCTGTAGTACTAGAGCAAACCACCAAAGGATCACAATCATTACCTTCTGTTAGCATTCCTAGAGACTGACTGAGCTATTATTCACCCTTAAAGTAAAGGCCCCAGCCAGTGTAAAACTTCAGGAGAGCTGGTGTGATTTAATAAAGAGTGAGCCTATGTTGAAATAGACATACATACACTCTTGACAAAAAAGGGTTCTATGTGAAAAAAGAAAAAGAAAGTGACAACCCTTGTCATTGCGAGGTCACGGCACAGCACACAGTGAACCACAGTGAAATTGGACCTCTGCTTTTAACCCGTGCAAACACCATGCAACAGTGGGCAGCTATTGAAAGCGCCCAGGGAGCAGTGACAGGGACGGTACCTTGCTCAGGGGTACCTCAGGGCAACCTACTGGTGGGGAATCGAACCCACAATCTTACGATGCCGGGGCAACTGCCTAAGTTTTAATTCAGTGTGTCCTTATAATTAAATAACCTTTCTCTGTTGCAAGTTTGCCTCAAATAGCATTTTTCATGTATTGAATATTCAGAGCATTTCCAAATATATCCAGTAGCATTTACTGGTTCAATAGTCGGCTGCTCACCCTTGGTCAGCAAGAATAAAACATTTTATAATTACTTTTTACTTAACTTTTTTTTACTTTTTTTTTTTTTTTTTTTTTTTTCTTCCCCATTTTATATTTGCAATGGTGTCCTGGGGTGTCTCCTCCCAGATCCTGATCAGGACGTCACTGAGCTCCTGGACAGTCTGAGGTGCAACCTGGTAGCGTCGAATGGACCTAAACATGTCCCAGAGTTTCTACTGGATTTAGGTCAGGGGAGTGTGGAGACCAGTCAATGGTATCAATTCCTTCATCCTCCAGGAACTGCCTGCATACTCTTGCCACGTAAAGCCGGCCATTATCATGCGCCAAGTTTAACATGGGACCCACTGCACCAGCGAAGGGTCTAAACAATGGGTCTAAGGATTTCAGATACCTAATGGCAGTCAGGGTGCCATTGTTTATCCAGACCAGTGCTGACCCACCACCAAACCGATCATGCTGAACAATGTTGCAGACAGCATAACGTTCACTGAGGCTTCTCCAGACCCTTTCACATCTTTCACATGAGCTCAGAGCAAGCCTACATCTGTGAAAAGCACAGGGTGCCAGTGCCGGCCCTGTCCAGCTCTCCTAGAGCAACTTCCTGTCTCCTGGAATCTCCTCCCTGCTCTTTAGACTGTGCTGGGAGACACAGCAAACCTTCTGGCAATGGCACGTATTGATGTGCCGTCCTGGTGGAGTTGGACTGCCTGTACAACCTCTGTAGGGTGCAGGTATCGCCTCATGCTATGAGTAGTGACACTGACCCGAGTTAAATGCAGAACTACTGAAAAGCAGTCAAATAAGATGAGGAGGGAAGAAATGTCTGTGGCCTCCACCTGCAAAACCATTCCTGTTTTTGGGGTCGTCTCATTGTTGCCCCTTTAGTGCGCCTGTTGTTGATTTCAACCCCCTCTGCTACAAAACTGACCAGATCAACATCCCAGAGGTTTAACTGACTTGATGCTATATTCTGATTTAAAAGTGTTCCTTTAGTTTTTTTGAGCAGTGTATATAATATAAAATTACATAGAGCACATTTATATATCTGACCCTGTAGTGTGGGTTGTTTTTGTTTTTTTTGTTTTGTGTTTTGTGCAAAAATATTGGAACCGATATGCATATGTTTGTAAACATTGCTTGCAATAACCACATCAAGCGTGCAACCCACTGACTTCTTCAAATAATTTTTTCTTCTTTGGTCATGGTTTCCAGGCTTTTACCCCAGCGTCTGTCAGTTGTTGTTTGTTCTAGAGGTTACCCTCTTCATTCTCCTCTTTTCTTTCCTTCTGTGTTACAGGAGGCAAGGTTCTTTGTAAACTATACAAGGTTTTCCTAATTAGTTTGAATGTATTTTTCTGTAAATTGGAAGAGAATGTTTTGTGTAGACTCCAGAATTACTTCTGCAGCTAAAATTGTTGAGTCATCAATGAAAATTAATGACCCCATTTCCAGAAGCAACCATGTAAGCCCAAGCCATGATACTACCTTCAATGTGCTTTATGGATGAGCTTATATGTTTAAGATCATTAGTTAGTTCTTTCTTTCTCTTTGGTCCAGAAAATGTGTTGATCATCTGTATACTTTTTTTTTTTTTTTTTCTGGTCCATAACTGAGCAATTTAATATCTGTTGCTGGAGATGACTATATATAGGTGAAAATGACGGATCCATTGAGCACCATTTAGTACCTTTTAAGTTGGCGGAATGGGGTGGTGGTGGTGGTGGTCTAGTGGTAGGCTACTCATCCTGTTCCTCCTTGTCTACAGACCTATGGACCAAGAGGTTGCAAGTTTGAATCTCACCTCTAGCACTACTATCATTGAGCAAGATTCTTAACCCTGAATTGCTCTAGGAGGACTGTCCCTATAATTAGGAACTGGATAAGAGTGTCTGCTAAATGCTGTAAATGTAAATGAATTGGAGTGGAATTAGTAATGCATCATCCAACATCAGTGCTAGAACTTGCTTTTGGTTGAATACAATAAGATGTAGCAGTGTTTCAGCATGTTACTAAAGGGGAAGAGGTAGATGTCTGCAGGCAGTGGCTAATTTTTGACCAGTTGAACAAGCATTGAGATGAGTAAGTGACAACATTGAAGAATTTGTTTGGTTTGGTGAAGTAGTGTTTACTGAACATAAATATAGTGTGGGGGAGTGAGCGTATCCTTGTGCTTTTTGTGTGTGTGTGTGTGTGTGTGTGTGTGTGCGCGTACATACATATGTGTTTTCCTTCTTTCTACCACTGTGGTGAACAGCTGGGTCATGCTGAGAGGCAAATGGGAGTCGAGTTTGGCTCACCATGGCAACAGTGACTGTGTTTTGGGGGGGGGGGGAGATGGCAGGGTGAGCAGGCTCACTCCGCTAATGACGGTGAAGAAGACGGATCATAATTACTCTGTCTCTCCACTTCTGTTGTTTTTCTTAATCACTCCTGGCAGTTAACGCTGTTTTATTGAGATTCATTTTCTGCATGTCTCTGCGGTCTGTGGCCTTCAGCAAGTCTTAAGGAATTAAGTTCTCAAAAGAAACTATACTGGCATTAGACGTCCTGCTCGCCTCCATGGAACAATTTCCATTCTCCCGATATAGACATATGCTCCATGCGCATTCTCTGTGGAACCTAGGAAGATGCCACAACAAAAACAATAAACATGTTTCCTTTGCACCCCACCAACAACCACCCGTTTACTGCTGCCGGCTTTGCTCTGTGATCATTGTTATTGCTTCTCTTCTCTCGCAGTGGTGGCCTAGTGGTTAGGGATTAAGCTTCAGGATCAGAAGGTTGTGGGTCTAAAACCCCTTACCAGTAGGTTTCCCTGAGATACCCTCAAGTAAGGTACTACCCAATGACTGGTCCCCCAGCTGCTGCATGTGTGTATGGGTTAAATGCAGATAATGTATTTCGTTGTGGCTCGCTGTGCTGTGTGCTCACAATGATGGTCACTTTCACTTCTCTTTCACTCTTAATTTCAGTTGGAGTGTTTCTCAGCCCCTTAGCTACATTTCTTTCATTCTCTCTTTCTCCACACACACATGCCACTGGCTACTGGCTTTGATAGATGGCAGTAGAGGAGGAGAGATGACTCACAAGGAGGTGCGACCTTGTCTCTACCCCGAGAGAGGAGAGAATGAGGAAGAGGAAGGGAAACCAAATAAAAGCTCAATCTGAGAGTCTTAACTACCCAGAGGGATTTTAAGAAGATATTAAACGTCTGAATAATACATACAGAATACATATGAAAGGATATTGAAATAGATGTGCCATTAAGGCAGTTTCCAGGCAACATGGATCGCTGGAGGAGAGAGATGAGAGCTGAAGTGGACTTCACTTATAGAAGACTCTGCCTTACTGAAATATTAATCCTGGATGCCAAGGCTTTCTCTGCTCTTAAATGTGATTTTTGCTTACCTCCCATGATGCTTAGCCCAGAAACACATCCGCGATTCTAATTGCAGTATTACAAGCTATTAATCGTTGTAGCTGGTAAGCCCCTTTTGGGAAGTATTAGCTCTTTCAGCAGATTTTTTTTTTCATAAGTTGTGTATTACTTTTTACATCACACTCTTGCATGATATGCCATACACTTGATACACTTGAAGTTTAGTTTGCATTTCCACTAATATACACATATACTGAAAGTGTAAAATGCCCTAAAAATCTTAGCACCTAACTTGAAGTCCTCTTGTTTATAGAGGTTGTATTCTGGTTTTTGCACGTAATGGACTCCAGCGGTAGTTATGGCTGCTTCTGCTCCAGGTAAAGGGGTCTGTATGTTTTTTGGGGGGGGATTTCACAGCTCCTTAAACCTCTTATGGGTTATCTGCTCTTCCATGCAGGTCAGCTTAGTTTTGTCAGCTAAATGGAAGGAACAGCTGGAAGGCTAATGTGGCCATAGGGGAAGTACCATTTGTCTGATTGGTTAGATGCAGTAAAGTTTAATGTCGAGCTTTCAGCATTTCCATCATTTAGGACAGTAAATTCTACTGTGTAAATGAAACATGCTCGTAACACCTCATAGTTGGATGGTAGGGTCGTCACCATAGAAACTTTTTCCTGTTGTAATATGCTGACATTAAAATGCAAGATAAAATGTCTGTGTGGTAATGTGTAATGTGTGAAGCTGTCACAAAGGATAAAACTTGGGGTAAATATACCATTCTACCAGGTACTAGGCCCCAGGATTGGAAGGTAATGGGTTTGAATCCCAGACCAGTTGGCTTCCCTGAGGTACCCTTGAGCAAGGTAGCGTGCCCATAACTGGTTCCTGAGTGCTGGACATAGCTGGCCCCTTCTGCATGTTGTGTATGGGTTAAATGCAGAGAATGTATTTTGTTGTGGCTCACTGTGTGCTGTGCTGTGTGCTTCCAATGACAAATAGTCACTTAATCGTCCGAGGAACAGTTGCTCTTTGTTTTTCTTTGCTTAAAACGTAAATGCCTGAATGGACTAAATGTACCTTCAGCCACAGTGTCCAGCATTGTTATCTAAAGTCTTTCTCACAGATCTAAATAGGTTCTTGTCACTTAAACACTAGTAGCCTGTTGGCCAGTCTTTGTGATTGAAAGTCATTCCATTCATGTTTCAATAATCAGCCTTTATCCAAAATGACTTTTTTTTTTTTTCCCTACCCCTCTTTCAGTCTTGTCAAAATCAAGGTCAACTGGGCCTGCTCAGCATTTATACACATTCCACAAAGGATGGTTAAATAAAAAGCTTAACACTACCCTGTAAGTACACCTCTCTAGTTGTAGCTGCACTCATATGACACATTTATCCAAAGTTAGTTAATTATTTATTTATTTATTTATTGTTTGTTTCCATCTGTGTATATATTTTCAGAAAAGTTTGAATTGGGTACTTTGTGTATCTTACTGTAAGGATTGAAAGATGGATATAGGTACACAAAGGAAATAACAGTTTAAAAAACAAATCCAAAATCCAAGAGAAGTCCCGGAAAATCATGAGCAAAGAGCAGTATCCTAGACAAATACCAGTTTAAATCAATAAAGCCAAAAATAAAAAAAAGAAAACAAACTTTGAATGCTCAAAACAAAGGCAACAAACACGAGAGACTTCGCAAAGCAACTCAGCAATTCTTGAGTTCAATACCCCAACTGGTTTCAACTGCGCCAGGTTGTGGGCTGTGCTCTTAGCACTGCTGTGAAGCCAAACATAGTCTAGGAGCATGTGTGGTGTCCATCACTGTACGCTATCAATCCTTATTTGCAGGTTTAGTGGAATTTATGTGGTGTTAGGGTTTGACCATATTGAATTTATTCTGTCACTACCAAATCAGAAAGCAGTGACCTTAGCATGGGTCTTTATATAGGATGTGAGGCCATCTGATTAAGCCATTTTGCATTTCTTAAACAGGAATGATGCTTTTGTTTGGCATGGTGGTCTTGGGTCAGCACATGAGTTGGGCACCCACAAAAACAATTAACCAAGTGCTAAGTGAAGGTTCTGAAACCAACAGTGTTTGTTCATATAAAAAAATATTTAAAACAAATAAAAAAACACTACTTTTTTGCTGTGTCATTTCTGGTGTTTTGTTTGTAGACTGATGAGGGGAAAATAATGTATCTGTTTTGTCGGGTGGGGGGGACAATGCATAGGTTTGAAACATAAATGTGGAAAGGTTCAAAGGAAGATTCCCCCCCAATTTAAAGAGCATGTTTTACACAGCGCACAGAGAACCACAACGACATTCATTCTCTGCATTTAACCCGTACACACTGAGCAAGCAGGGGGCAGCCATACATCTGGCACCAGGGGAGCAGTGCTGGGGGTGGTACCTCGCACAGGGCAACATCCCATGGGATTCAAAACCACAACCTTCCGATCTTGGGGCCCAATCCTGTACAACTTGGCCACTACTGCCCCAAATACAAGATGATAGGTCACATTTTCAACATTCAGCATGACTGATATTTACACCTCTATGTTAAATTAAATAGAACATAGCACCTTTTGTATCTGACCACCCAGTTTTTCAGTTTTTCAAAAAAAATTTGTGTTCTGTTAGAATGAATATTTAAACTAAAAATCACTTCTGCTATCTACTCTTAGTCAAAGCTTTCGATTTAGGGGAAAATATTAAGACTAACAAGTTTGTTATTGGGAAAACATGCCGCTTTGAAGCCGGAAAAAGGAAAATCTATTTGAAGCATTTGACAAATTGAACAGCAAACATCTAACTAGTTTAAGGACAGCAACATCTAATGACGGAGTAGAAAGACCAAAGTGGGGAGGAAGAAAGGATATGCTCATGATCCACAACATGAAAGCATATCTGTGAAAAACAGTGGAGGTAGTGTCATGATTTGGGCTTGCATGGTTCTGGAACAAGCTCAGTAATCTTTCTTGTTGATGTAACTCACAATGGAAACAGCGGAATGAATTCTGAAGTCTAAAGGAACAATTTACAAAGATGCACATCTAAACTCTTCAGGAGGAATCATGCAGGAAGGCGATGACTGGCCAAGTCCATCACTAGCTCATGCATGTCTTCATGAATATTTTACTGAATGTAAATATGGGGTTTCCATAACATCACAAAAAACAATGAATTCAAAGAGGCTTTTTTCATATATTTAACATTTTTTTAATATATATATTAGATAAAGGGGTATTTTGCAAAAGTCAGTGTTCGTAAACCACAAAATATTTTACTGAACTTTGCCTTTGTGTATTGTATGTTCATAATAGTGGCTCTTTGTGTAGATGCATGCAAAAGACCCACTTTTTAGACCACCGTCTGATGTTATTCTGACTGTGGAGTTATGTAGAGCCCCGCCACCCATGAGAGAAAGCAGTGACCCCAGAGCAGACACCACACACAGCCTGAGATTTCTCATTGGCCTTCACAGCATCTGGGTTCACATGACCCGATAGACAAATAAAGGAGTGTTTTGATGTGTTTAGTGGGGTTTTGGCCCATTTCACTCTGAGAGTTGATTTGTTATTAGTAACTTGTGAGTAGAGTAAAACTGTCTAAGTTACCAGATACAGGACACTGAAGAAAGATAATGTCATCTGAAGGAGCCTAATCCTATAGAGAGAGAGAGAGAGAGAAAATCTACACACTGACCTGCAGTGCCCCAGAGGATGTGGAATCATTATAGTCTGTAACTTCAGTTAAATTCTTCATCTGCAGGCTCTAGTCTTTTGTGCAGAAAGCAAACAAATGAATTAATGGGTCTGCCAGTGATATAGACTTTGCATTCACCAAGTATTTATTCACATAGCATAAAAGGAAAAATCGGAGAAGACGTATACTGAGTAAGTCCTTATCCGGTGAAGAAGGCCTCTTATAGTGATGCTTTTAAGTGGTAATAGTCTAGTGTTTGCTTATTTGTGAATTTTTTGGCTTGGTGATGCCACGGTCCTCTACTTGTCCCGTCACTTTAAAAAATGTAGGCTACGTATGCTCAACTTTCATTTTTCATCAGGCATTTCAGATATTAAATATTTGAGCCATTGGTTTTTTTTTTTTTTTGTTTTTTTCTTTTTGTTTTTTTCTTTTTGTTTTTTTCTTTTCTTTTCTTTTCCTAACACATGTTTAATGCTGTAAAGATTCCTTTAATGGTTTATTTGAAAGTCTTCCTATTTAGGTTTGTTCAGGTTTAAAGGACTTTCAGGTTGAAGAGGTTTTTTGAGTGTCACCTCATCTTGTTAAATTTAGTGTTGGAGTTTAACTATGTGCTGAAAAACAAGTGGTTCACAGCTTGTAGAAATGTATGTCTTACTTGCATGGAGAAAGCCTGTTTGCATCTCCCCCAGGCTTTACAGCTTGTTGCGTTGTCTTTTGGACAGCTGAGCAATAAGATTGTGAAGAGACAATTTTGCTGCGTCAGCTTTCATCAGTATGACGGGTCTAAACCAGTGTAAATACATTAATCCTTCTCCGTTTTGTGGCTTATTGGCTTTGTGATACCATTAGAATGGATGAGGAACTGGTGAAATGGAACCACTGACAAGCATTCACCCACTGACGGACTGTTCTTGGTGTGTACCTGTCATGTGGACATGTGGTTAAGATCAGTGACTCAGGTTCAAGGTAGTGAACTGAGATGCCCTGTATGGAATCAGAAACCCGTTTGTTGTTTCGATCGGTTGTGTTTTTCATTGCACTAGAGAGTCCTGCTGTGAGTTCGTTCTTGGCGTTACTAAGTGCTTGGGCAGTGTGAAATAAAAAAAAAAAAAAAAGATTATAAAGTCTCAACAGCGAAAACAAAAATTTCCCACAGCTGTAGATGTGTTTCTCAAAGTCTTAGAAGAGCTACAAGGAAAATGGGTATTTTTGAGTACTGGCAGGCGTCTGGCTGCTTGTAAGGGCTTTTTTTTTTTTTTTTTTTTTTTGTAGCTCTCAGTATGAAAACTAGCAGGACTACTTGAGACTTTAGGCTAATGACTGCCTTCATGAATGTGAAGGAAGGGGCAATAGCAAAGAACAAGAAAAATAGCCAAAGGGCTATAAGAATAGACACCTCAATTACTTGGCTGCTAATAAGGCCCTATTCTCTGTGGCATAAAGCAGCAGAGCTGTAATAACATGGGCCAGTTTCCTCAGGCACTTATCTTGGGCAGCTTGTGAAAGGACCCCATTCAGACTGCCTGTGTCCCACAGGTTAGTGAGTGGTGCTCAGTACAGGTTAATCACACATTCCATTTTCTAGCAGCTGCCCCTGTGGATATGACCCGGCACCGCCTGCCAGGGAGCAGGGGCCTAATGGGGAGGGGGGGACGCACAAGCCAACCAACAGACGGATGGAGGGGTGGAACCAGAGGAAAAGAAATATAGAAGGGTTCGCTGTGCAGCAGCCCATGCTGGCGTGATGAATGAAAATGGGTTTTGTTTGTGTAAGGTGTGAGAAATAAGAGGTGTCGGGCCTCCCTGTGCCTCCGGGGCCGGCCTGATTTATGGCCACTTTACCCCCCGCTTTTATGAGTCTTTATAAATAATAATAACAACATCAGTAATGTACAACAGCTATCAGCGGAGCCTGAGCTCGCAGCCCCATTCTGCTTTCCTCCTCATTCCATGTGCTGTAGTGCAGTACAGCAAGAATCAGAGAGCAAGAGTATGAAATGGGGAAGGGGAGTAACAAAGAAAGGCTGCAATAGTGGCAGAACTCAGAGAAAGTAATGAAGAGAGGGAAGGAAGGCTAGAAGGACTTGAGGCAGAGGGTGAAGAAAGGTAATAGGCATTGATGGATTGCGTTCAGGGAGCGTATTTTTTAATGTTTAGGAAGATTGGACAGGATACTGCATTGCGTGGCCTTTTGTCCGCCTCCGAATGAGATTTTGGCTGCGGATATACTTGGTTATCCAGTTTAACTTGTAGATTCAGAGGTCCAGGCCAAGTTAAGAGGCTTGGTGTTTGGTTTATTGAAAATGTCAGCTGTGGAATGAACGGCTGATTAGTAGTGCTGATAGGGCTGATGTGGATCAGATCAATACCACTGCCTAATGCAGTGTGTTAATTGCTTCACCTTGACCGAATAGTTAATCCAAGTGAGTGAAGTTTTGGAGTCAAGGCTGGAAACATCTAATATCACCCAATAATTTAACTAACATATCAACATAACTCACCTAGAAACTCCTCCTGCTGGCTGTGCAGTCCTGTTGAGAGAATGTGTTGATGTGTTTTGTGCAGAAGAGGGAGAAAGGAAGAAAGAAGCTGAGGGAGGGAAAGAGTTAGGATCAATCAGTGGTTTTTGTGTAGACCATAGATGAGAATGCTCTGAAAGTGCTGAAAAGGTTAGTTGAGCACGACTATACAGAGCAAAATGTGTGTGTAGGGGGATGAGCTGGTCATACCAGGCCCACATTCATCGATCCACTGCTTATGGCTCAATCACTTCGCTGACCCAGGGAAACTTTTGCTCTCTCCTACAGTCTTACACTGCAGTAAAGTGTGTGTGTGTGTGTGTGTGTGTGTGTGTGTTTACTGCTCGTCACTCAGATTCTAAGGTCCACAGTGATTTGTAGATAATCAATATTTACTTTGTAGCACCACACGGTAAAGCAAAGTAGTAGTTCATGTTAACAAAATTGACCATCTTAAAAATGCCTAGTAAAGTTTGACTTGAATTAATCAGATAATGGACTGCATGGGAGATCTTTACAATTTTTGGAATAGATTTTTATGTTTGAACGTATTACTCATCATGAAGCCAGGGCGAGTCTAATTCTGTGTTTAAAAGCTATTATGTAAAACAAAACAAGTGCATCATATAGTAGCATTACTGCAGGCTCTAGTAGCATTGTGCAGCCTTGTAAAGGTTGACATTAGTACAGTGATGTTAGTTGTTAGCCACTTTTTTTCCTCGGGCCAAGTGACAAGGCTGCATAGACAAAAAAAATGCGCTTTTCCACTTTCCCCCTTTTCATTGTTGTCTTCTTAGAATTCCCCTGGCAAATATGGAAGTTCCTAGAACCATATGCTAAAAATTGGCACATTTGATTGGGGACAGTTCCCTGATTTCTTTTTCTTGCCAAGTTTAATGTTTGCCCCTCAAGAAGTCTAACTCCAAATGGGCCCAAGTTCAATATGCTTTTAGGCATGCACCCTGACGATGCCCTGTTTTCGAAAATGGATCAAGCAGAGTACAACACACCCTGGGAAGTCAACAGCTGTAATATTATTTTTTATAAAAAAAAAAAAGAAAAAAAAAAATCACGTTGAAAGTCTTTTTTCAGACCTAGCCACACACAGTTATAAAATGGCTTTTTTATTTCTTGAACTGCTTGTTCCTGCTGGTTGAGATTGGGTGGCAGAGGCACCAGAAAGGATTTGTGATCAGCAATGGTTTGATATTTCAAAATAATTTTTCATACATTCATGCCTCATTCTGAAAAAAAGGACAAAAATCTGCCTTATTTGGCTGCTTGGGCCACTGTAATAAGTAAAAATGCATTTTTCTATTAGCTGTTAAAGCATTTACTCTAATTATGGGAATTACTGATTCCCATAATTTACCATAGGAGCTGCTAAGATTGAACCATGGCGTCCTGTCAGGCTAAATAATTAACTCATCAAAAACAATAAAAAAACAAAGGCTCCAGTGTTTGCACAGTCTTCACCATACTTGCCAGAGATTATCTTCAAATAAAGCCTCAAACAACTTGACACACACATTTTTGATTTTCGGAAAGAGTTGCAAATCTGTCAGATGAAAATTTGAGGCATATCTCATTTAAACCTGATCTGTGGTCAGTTGACTTAAAAACTGGCGATTGGTGCTTACAACCACAAATGTGTTGTTATCAGATTAATGCACAGGTGTCAGTGGCGACTTTGCCCTGCTGTACTTTTTGGCCTCCTCGTTCCTGCTTGCATCATTATTGAAATTTGGTTTTATTGAACCTGAACAGTTCTTAGCTGTTAGCTGTTCTTAGCTGCCACGACACACATTTATTTCAATATCCTATTATTTCTACAAAAAATCTGAACTGTTGACTTGGGAGTGGGCCATAGGACATTGTTATTGCGGTATGTTACAATATACTTTATTTACACGGGGTATTTTTGTGTCAATGTACTAAACTGAAATACTGAGCCACTGTCTTTTATTACAGACAGAACAGATTTGGACAGGGTTACTTGGATTTATTTCAGTGCAGTATGACATCTTTGTTTTTGATTGTAAATGTTATTGCTGCTATTTATTTTTTGTCTTTTCCACCATATCAGATACAAATCAAGATGATATTTTTGCAAGATCACCCACACCTGCATGACCTCCTGATTGCCTGATGGGTTTTTTTTTTTGTGCTTGTTGAGAAAACAAAGTTTAGATTTTATCTTTAGTGTGTTAAACATGTATTGTTAGATACATTATGCTTTTCTGAAGCTATCTATCTATCTCTCTAGCTGTCTGGCTATCACTACAGTACTGCAAAAATCTATTTAGTAATTTTGGTAAGTTTTCTTAATGTCACATGCATGCTTGTCTTTTCTTTCCAATGTTATGTTCTGTCTCACTTTGCAGCACAATGACCTCAAAACTTAAGCTCCTGTAGCGCCTCTATACCCTCGTTAATGCGCAGCTTCACTGGTCTGTCTACCTGCTTTGACGTGGCAGCGCACCTTTCTCAGGTGCTCTCTATTTACTTAATGTTACTGGCAGCAGAGCAGTGCTGTTTCATTTCTCCACAGTGTGTCTGACAGTTTTGCTGAGCCGCTGGTATTTTGCTTTTAACAGCAGAAACGCATCAGTGAGCTGCTGTGGAATCAAAACATGGTGAAGGAATTCCCACCCTCCTTTTGTCCTTTTTAGCAAGTGAAGATCTCTCTATCCTTTCCCATCACTGAAGTGACGTGTGCAGGGCAAAGCAAGCAGGAGCTGCTCAACAGCAACAGTGAATACTGATACAGGGGCACACAAGGAGAACCAATTTTCAGTGCCCCCTTGATCCCCAAAGTGTTAGAATGATCCTCGTATGCAGTGTTTAAGGATGCTGACTACATGCAGATGGTGTTTATTTCTTTAATGACAGATGGTTAAGCACTCCAGATAGACAAGGAATGTGTGATAATTACACTCAGCATGGTCTTTGACTGCGTGTGTGGCAAGCTATCAGTGCTGCTGTGCTGTTTCTGTCATCAGGCAGTCGGTGGGTGTTGCTTTCCTTCTTAACAACGGCACCTCAGAGGATGTACAGGAGTGACGCTGACTTGAGCAGTGAGGAGGTGAAAGTGTGTGTATTGAAAGACTTTGTGAGAAAGAATGGACAGGAGTGTCTCTGGCATTCTTCTGTCCAGGCTTTAAAGGGAAGCGTTTCTCCATGTAATATATAGTTATATGTGCAATGGAGTCTGAAGATGCCTTTAGGTGCAGTTGCCCTCTGTAATAGCTAGGGGGTGCTGTCAATCTGTGCTCAGTGAGGGGTTGGTTTTGTGGGACTTTTCATTTTTTGTGTATTGCCTCTGGATTTGAGAGGTTTCAATATCTTCCTGACTGCTAAAAGAGGGTAAAGAACAGAATGACCACTTGGAAGAGATGTATTAACTGGAAAATAATCTTTGTACATCAGTGAAGTCTGAAAAGGGGGGGGGGGGGGGGGGCTGTTTTTGAGCTGTGCAGCTTGTTTCTTTCTGGAAGTTACTGTGAACTTAAGGGGAAAGTGTTGGTGTGCCAGTTTTAGGAATTTTAATCTGCATTTGAATGCAGATGTGCTGTGCTCTGTTTCGCGATGACAAAAAGCAATCACTTTATTATTTTGAACATAACCCACAAGGGGAGGTCTGGTATGTAGTACTAGCAGTAAACTGTTAGATGTATGAATGATGTTATGGTCTTGTTGGTTGTTGGGTAAGAATGGGTAAAATGGATAAAGGATGCTGTTCAGTACATTTTGCTCTTGTTTATGTTACAGTGGGGGAAAATTCTAAATTCACCATTTTCACAATGCAGTGGAAATAACTGTCATTGTGAACACCCAGCACAGCACACAGAACCAAAACGAAATGCTGCTCTGCAAATAACCCATACACTCCGTGCAGCAGTGGGCAGCCAAGACTGGTGCTGGGGCGGTGCCTTGGGTAACCTACTGGTTTGGGACCTTCCAATTATGGGCCTAGCACTAAACAATGAAAATAGATTTTCATTAAAAAAAAAAAAATCAATCAATCTACATGATTAGTTTTCACTTTGAATGAAATTGTAACTGCAGATCAGTGTCTGCCCTTTGAACTTTACTCACAAGGAGTAGGTATTAACAGTGAAGTCACTGAAATTACTGAAAGAGGGTTCAGATCAGATGCAGAGACGAGCTGAATTTGAGTTCTGCTTATGTAAATTTTCTCCATTCTTTGTTGCTTAAAGTTTGTCGTATATTTCCAACATTAGAATTCTTTGCCATGTATTTTATTTACTTACTTTTTTGAAAAGAACTTTGTTAATCCCAAGGGATGTTGTTGTGCCTTTTACATGCTCAGTGCAATAAAATAGAAGGTAACGTTTGTGTATAGTATCTCAAAAGGAGTGCAAACAGTGCAGTCACGTAAAAATGAACACTGAACTGCAGTCATCAAATTCTGTGTTTTACAAATATAACTATACAGTATAATAGTGAATTTGCTGTTATTTGATTTAGTGCACACATGTCCTGTGTCTTGTTGTAGCTGTGGTATGTACACAGTGATAAATGTTTGGTAGTTAGAGGACACCTTCAACGTTGTGAGCTGCTGAAGATGCTTATCTCGACACTGTCCTTTCTTAATATAGGAGTTTACCCGGCACTCCCCTCTCCCAGTGGAGCAGAACAGTAGCCTTTCTCCTCCACAGGACCCATTCCTACCAACCTTCTGGGGTGGTTTTCTTCTGCAAAGCTATATGATGGATTATTAAACATTTATTATCCAGTCTGACTCGAAGTAGTGGACCACTGAATGGTTTAAAATAATTAAACTTCGCTTTAACTTTGCGAATGTGACTTGTCATTCCTGCTGACCTAATTTACAAAAGAGATGAAGCAGGGAGAATTTATGAAAGACAAAGTGCTGTTTCAGAGTAAGAGCACAACAGAGTAGATTAAGTTAGATAAAACAAGAGCAAAAGATCACTTAATATAAAATGAATGTATATTTAAATTTTTCACAGCACCCTAAAAACTCAAATGCAATTTGATCGTCGCAGCATGCAACGCAGTATTTTGCTGCTAATGCATTTAAAATGAACTTGGTAACAAACAGCTTGTCTGTTATTGTGATAGAGAGCACTTCCTCTCCTAATACCTCGAACAATCAAACACACTTAACTCACACCAGTCACTGTTTTTACAATTTATGTACTTTACTGATTGTTTTCATTTTTATTATATGCATTCAATATTCTTGTACTACTCTATTGCACTCAAGTTTAAATACTTGAACGTTGCTTTGGATAAATGCGCCTGCTAAACATAAATGATGGCAGATGACATGGCACTTAAATATTAAAATGTACAAAATGTTATTGAAAGTTTTATTATATTCTCTGGTAGAAGTACAGAATAAAAGAACTGAGTTCGATATGTATTGGCGCCGTCTGTCTGGTGTGCTGTAGCCTTAATGCAGTGTTATTCCACCTAATACCTATTTCAATAAAATTCATTGTTCAATAATGTGTCAGAAACTGAATAAAGGGACTGGGTTCTTTGTAACAGGTCTCCGAGAGTATTGTCATTGTAAGTCTCAGTATACAGCCAGTGAGATTGCTGAGTGGCAGTTTTGTTCTTAAAAAAAATAAAGTAAGAAAATAATAATTTGACTAGGTAACATTGGCTTCTGATAAATCTCAGACTGATAGAAAGGCTGACTGCTGCTGGCTTAATTGCAAAATTGAATATTTCTTGTACACATAGGATGAATCCATGGAAGTAAACATATGTATCTGAGTCTGATTGTGGCGGTTTGTTTGTAGCCGTAATGGAGCCGATCACTCTGTTCAGCATGCTGACTCTGCACCAGTCTCTCAGACCTGATTCATGGCTCCTTAAAGCCAGTTCTCTCCACTGCGCCAGAAGCCACACAACAATGCAGAAACATATTTAGAAGTCACTGACGGGCACCTGCATGACAATACATTTGCTTGATTAACATTTCATTGATTGCCGGCTGTAGGGAGGCATGAATCAGCATTAATCGATTTGATTAGTAGGGGGATGAAAAGAACACATATTGTATTGATGTTTGTGGGCGCTGGCTGCAAGTGTGTTGTTTGGGTCATAAATCTACGTCTATAGGTGGTTTCCCTCAGTGCGGAGCAGGACCGGCCTGCTTTCTGCCTCGTCAGCACACACACAGACCAGGAGAGAGCAGAGGGAAGGTGGTTGGCTAGGTGTGGGACTGTGCTATTAGACTGCATGTTTATGACAGACGTGGTTAGTTTTATGATGGTAGCTTTATGGTGAAACATAATTGACTGAGATTGATTACTGATCCGTGCTCTTGTAGCTGAAGTCATAGAGCAATCCACTGAAGTGCCACTGATTTGTCAGAGGACGACTTGAGCAGTGAGGAGGTGAGGCGACTACCCAGCATGCTTTTAGCACGTGCAGTCTGTGTACAGCAAGGAAAGTCTTAAATAACGTTTATACGGGAATGAAACGTAGCTTTTACTTAATGCTGCTTTCTTTACGCATGTTTAACTAAAGGTTCTCTGCAAGAGAACTATTAGCACGTAAGTAAATTTAGTCACTGAGAAATAGGAAATGGGCTGGACCCACATCAGCAGGATCTGAAACACACTGAAGGACCTGAAACACATTGTACCTAAAGTATAAAAAAAGCATAGTTTAATGTGTTTCAGTAGCAATGTGACCACTGTAATCAAAATACTTTACGTTCTTATTAAATACATATCGTTGTAAAAATATTAACATTCATGGTTATGATAATGAATTATATACAAATAAAAAAAATGTGTCTGTCAGTTACACTCTGAAATGCAGCTCTCTCTCGCTCTCTCTCTCCTACCCACGCACCTCTGTTGTACCTGTTTTAAGTACACGCTCGCTTGTCCCAAAAAGTGGCCGTTCTGGTATGTGTTGCTGCTTTCATGGTGAAGTGTGGTGGAGCCTGCAGGCACTGATTGGCTGTTCTTGTCTGAGTGCATTTTACTGCCTGCTCCACACACATTAACTGTGATGTGTTTACGACACTCTGGGGGCACTGTGTTAAACAAGCAGAACCTCCACAGGCAGGACCTGCCTTACAGCTACACCACACAGCAGAGAGGGAGAGAGTGACAGAGAAGGCAAGAGACCCAGATAGAATGAGTGTGTGAGCGTTGTAGAGGAACAGAAACAGAATCCTAGAGAGAGGGCAATAATTATAGAAAGAAATGGAGGAGAGAGGTCTTTTTTTCACCTCTCCAGCTGTTACAGCTTCTTTGTGTGGAACTGCCTTAAATTGCACTACTAAGATGTCTGAGCTTGTTTATCATCAGTGATTTCCTCTTTCAGTTAAAGAGGTCAGTATTGATTGTCCAAAAAGAAAGTGTTGAATAAGATTCAAATTAGCATCTGTTGAGGGCAGTCACTCCAGAAAGATTTTTGGTAGAGTTGGGAAACTTCCCTTTTTTCATTAAACACAGGTACATGAAGTGATCTTTACCAGGTGGGATTCTTCACTAGCTGTATGCAGATATTGCCCAAGTGAAGCTCTTGCTGTTTTTAGTGACTGAAATACTGCTTTTGGTGCTGTATAGGGAGTGAAAGGGCCCAAACCTCAGAGTTTAGTGCCCTATTTTATTTTTCTTTTGTTGAAAGTTGATCTTAATATTTGTTTGCTTGGAACAGAGGGAAGAAGTCGTCATACCTCATGCTAAAGTTTAGTTTTTTTGTTTGTTTTTTCCCTATTTTCTGTTCTTTACTAATCATTAACCATTAAATACAATCATTAAATTACAATTAAATCATTAAATTACAATTAAAATCATTAAAAGAACACGTTTTTCTTTTGCGTTTATTATTTTTTCATTCTACCTTTCCTCCATTCTGCTTGCTTTCTTACTCTTGTTATGGAGAGTTGTGTTAACAACCTTGACAGCTCTTGATTCTGTTAGATGTAATTTAGCACCTACACCTGTTTGTGTCTATGGATCTCTTCATTTTAAGCCTCCTCTCAGATTTAAGCTGGTCATACATGCCAATTTAAACGTCTGCCGCCTTAAAAAATAACAGTCATTAAGAGAACCCCAAGGACGGCAGGGCCACTCTAACTCTGTGTGAATTAGATATTAATAGGCTTGGTTTGGATATGGAGATGTGAATTGCACTGACTCTGTGTTGAAAACTAAAACGCATGTTTGGGGGGCAGTTGAATCCTCAGCACTTGTTCTGAAGCCCTAGTGGAAGTGAGGATGGAGTAATACGCTACCACTTACCCAGTCTAGCAGCTCCTCTTGATAACGGACTATTGATCCAATTTCCGTGTCCAAGTGCTTCAGTATTGGATCCATGTGATGCCACTGGCTCACGAGGGGGTGTGTGTGTGTGTGTGGAGCAAGTGGTGAGTCCAACCAGTCCGAGCCCAGTGGCCTGATGGTTGGGTAATTGAGCAGATGGATAGGGTTCATTAGGGTAAAATACATTAGCAGAGATTTGTTCTGGCTGTGTTGTGTGTGTTTGTGTGTGAGAGAGAAATCATGTGAAGAGGTAGTACAGTGATAAAATAGCCTTGGATCAAATGACTTGCTCTATTGAGTTGGCCTCTGCTGGAGGCATGCTCTGCTCCACACCAGTCTTAATCTCCTCGGGGTGGACTCTCTCCTAATTACAGTCTGCCACAAAAAACACAAAGCTGCTCTCATTTAAGTTCTTCCAAAAACTAATATTCCTGTACTTTTTACAACTCTGTAGAAACCTCTTTTTCTGTGCAGGGAGAACGGGGAAAAAGACACTTGGAAGCCATTTCATGGAGAACTATATTTTGCTTGAATTAAAATAAAAAGAAAAATGATAAAGTTGCCTTTCTTTTTCCAGTGCAGATGAATACATTCTATGTACACAAACATAAAAGCATATTCTGCCTAGTATTGTTTAGGACCTAGTATTGTTTTAGACTTGTCCCTTCAAAATGGCTCTGATTGTTTTGAGCTATGGACACTAAGACCCCTAAAGACGTTTGCAGCAGATCCTTTAAGCCCTGTAAGCTGTGAGGTGGGGCCCTCCAAAGATCAGACTAATTTGTCAGCACACAGATTCTCAATCAAACTGAGATCAGTTGTGTTTGAAGACCAAGTCACCACTTGAAATCAGCAAATGTTGAGCACTCTGACCTGTCTGTGGGTACATTTCCAACATACGGCTACTTTTCCTGCAGTTTGTACTGCAGTAGCTCTTCTGTGCAATTTGGTGCAGTGTGATTGTCCTTACTTGGGACATGTTTTTTGTATTTGTTTTGCATTCCAGTAATGCCTAAAGTGTGCCTTTTGGAGATGCTCTGGTCCAGTCATCTAGCCATCTGTTTTGCTCTAATTAAAAAATGCTAAGGTTCTTATACTTGACAACTACTTCCAACACATCAACTTGAATTTAGTTACAGCGGTACTTGTCAAAGATTAGGACATATGTTAGATGGGAAGAGAACAGTCAGTTGTCGGTGTTATTCACTTCCCGTCAGTGCTTATAATGATGGGGCCAGTTAGTGTTTACCAACGGCTTGTTTAGAACTGCTTGTAGTTATGTTTTCACAACCATAAGTTCAGTTACTTATTACTGTCCAGTCAGTTTTCAGGAATTTAGCATTGTTTTATTTGTAAAGGATTCATCCAGAAAGACCAGAGAAAGGTTAGAAAATGGTCTGGTGAAAATTGGCTTTGAACATGACTAAGAATGATGTTTATGGTATGTAAACCCACACATTTCTTAAAAAAGAAACAATAAAATACAAAAAAAAAGATGATCTCACTATGGTGCTATGTAGATAGGACCCTTTGGAACTTTTCACTTTTGGCTTCTCTCTCCAGTCCTCTATCTCTCATCTCTCTCCCTTTGTTTCTCTTTTCTTCCACTTCTCTGAACAAATCACATCTTTTTTTCACACTCATTATATCCTTCCAGTCCCACTGTATGTGTGTATATGTGTAAATGTGTTTGTGTGTTTTGTATGAGCATGTGTGGATAAGACTAAGGGATAGGTGTGGGAACCATCAGAAATAGCGTCAAAGGCCTTGGGAGGAAAAATGAGAAAAATTAGAAAGAGATGGATGGATGTATTTGATGGGTAGATGGCTGGGGAGGGTATAGCGGAAGAGGCTGAGAGAGTGTATGGAGGCCTGTGTTAGGACTGGTTATGACACATGAACAGGAGGCTGTTAAATGAAGATGGAGGAGAAGGGAACATAATGAAGGTTTGACGAACACTTTTATCATTGCATCTCTCTCTCTCGCTCGTTCTCTCTCTCTTTCACTTTTACTGGTGTGTGTGTGTGTGTATATATATCACTTTATCACTCTGCCTTCAGCATAAGCTCCTTCTTTGCTGTATTTTTTTCCTCAGTAACTCCCACCACTTAGTCTGGCTATTGTTTATTTAGGTGTTTACATATTGTTCTCATATTCATTCTTTTCCTCTCAGGCAGGAAGCCTCTGGCTTTACTAGCAAAGTCCTCTTTGACTACTTCTGTGTGTATACATCCACTGCATTCACAGACAGACACGTGCACACAGCCTATATGCACAGAGGCCCCTAGAACAGTAATGTGCCTGCTGGACTAACTGCAGAGTCAGTCACTCTGTGAATGGGGTGGAATTCCTGTATATAACGGTTTGTTTTAGTGCGTTGTCGCTCACATGGATAACGTTTAATGGAACCTATTGCACACATCTAATGGAACCCTTTGCACACTGAGACTGACTGTACTTTGGCCATGCTGGGCTCCTTAGACGTCCTCTATAGCGTGCTGATCCATAAGGTACTATCATAAAAGAACAAAGTGGGAGGAGTCAATGGATTTCTTGTGGCTTAAAATGCTTTAATTTACTTTTAAACTTTTGAGATTCTTATGAAATGCAAATGAGCATTTTTGTTCTATGATAGATGGTAGTTATGAGAGGAGGAAGTGAAACATAGAACTTGTTCAGACAGGCAGTTTAAATCCATAGGAAATGCTTGCTTTTTCCATTTGGATTCAATCCACATTTGTAGGTTGTGTCAGATTTTCAGATACATGACCAAATACACGTTAAGAAAGCTTGTGTGACACCTCATAGCTTAACATGATGAGTTTAAGCTTTTATTGGAACTTATATCTAGAATATCTTTTACCTTTTTGTTAACTCAAGTTTTAAAATGACTTTTAGTAAAAACTTGGTCTTTATTTCTTTAAATAAATTGTAGTAGCTTAGTCTTTTAGAAAATGTTAATTGTTTTGCTAGTTATGGGACAGTGCAAATAGAAAATATACTTTATGTGCGACCACTTTGCCAAAGTTTGTCTGGCACTTTGCAGTCAGCATATGTCTTTACTTTGAACCAATATGGTTATGCAATCTAATATGCAATTAGTGCTTGTATTTGGTCATTTGTGGCTTACTATGTTGAGGGTAAAATGATAAATAATAATAAACATGATGGGATCATACAATATATACTCTGTGCACAATTATAAGGCAAGTGAGTCTTTTGGCCATATTTTTATGCATATATTCCAACACCAAGCTGTATAAACTAAATACTAATAGGATTTAAGAATATCACATGATGTGTATTTGTGTAATTAGGGAGGATGTGGCCTAAGGAGATCAACCCCTATATCAACTAATCAACTATTCTTTTCCTCGGGCAAAAAGGGCCTAAAAAGAGATATGACTGACTCTGAAAAGTCAAAAATTGTAAAAAGGCTTTTAGAAGGACGCAACACTCTTGAAATAGCTAAGATATTGAGTTGTGATCAGAGAACCATCAAATGGTTTGTTGCAAATAGTTAAGTGGGGGGGGGGGGTGCAAATTAGCTGCCAAAGTTTAGAGAAGAATCAAATGTGAAGCTACCAGGAATCCACAATCCTCCAGTGCTGTCATATTCCAGAACCTACCTGGAGTACCCAGAAGTACAAGGTGTTCAGTGCTCAGAGACATGGCCAAGGTAAGGAAGACTGAAACCTGACACATAAGCTGAAACGTCAAGATTGGGCAAAGAAATATCTGAAGACAGATTTTTCAAAGGTTTTATGGACTGATTAGATGAGAGTGACTCTTGACAGAAAAGATGGCTGGATCAGTAACGGGCACTGAGCTCCAGTTCGACTCGGACTCCAACAGGGTGGAGTACTGGTATGGGCTGGTATTAAAAATGAGCTAGTTTGACCTTTTCAGGTTGAAGATGGACTCAAAATCAACTCCCAAACCTACTGCCAGTTTTTAGAAGACACTCTCTTCAAGCAGTGGTTCAGGAAAAAGTCTGCATTTTTCATAATTTTTCTGCATGACTGTGTTCCATTGCTTATATGGAAGTTCTTCACTGCATGGCCAGTGAATAATGAATAGAATGAATAGAAAGAATAATGACATGGGGCCCCCTTCCTCACCTGATCTAAACCCTATTGAGAACTTGTGGACCTTCTTAAACAGGAGATTCATGGGGAAGGGAAGCAGTCCACCTCTCTGAACAGAGTCTGGGAGGTTGTAGTTGCTGCTGCACAAAAAGTTGATCGTCAACGGATCAAGAAACTGAGACTCCATGAATGGAAGGATTATGACTGTTATTGAAAAGAAGGATGTCTATATTGGTCACTGTTATTTTTATTATTTTTGAAATGTCAAATGTTTATTTGTACATTTTTCAGTTGCCTGTTTATTATTCTCACTTTAACAGATGAAGTGAGATGGGGAAAAATGTTCATTTATTTGCCTAATAATTGTGCACGTGTTCACCTGAGAAGATTCACGTTCACATTTCCTTTGTAAAACATTCAGGTTTCTTGGTTATTAACATTCTGGATTGATTGATGGCACTGAATTTTTTTTCCATATTAAAATTAATCCTCAGAATACTCACTTGTTTAATAATTATGCACATAGTGTAGCCAAAATACTTGTATCATTTGTATTGTTACTGTGCTTTTACACTTCTTTATGAATCAGTGTCTTGAAAGGTTAAAAATGGCTGAAATAATTACCTTAAATTCCTTGAGTTATTAAACTCCTAGTAAGACTGACCTGTAGCTGTGAACTGTCAAACACTGATTGGTCAGAGACTCATTTGTTTTTTGCAGCCTCCTGCAGTATCTGTATTGTAGAGACTGAAATTGTAAAAATGATTCTTTGAAAGAAAGAAAAAAAAAAGTGCAGCCCTGTCATCTCTTACACACACATATATCTATATACATATATATATCATCTGCAACTGAATTAGCTGTTTGCGTACAAGTGGAGACAGAGAGATGTAAAGAAATATAAAAGTGACTTATATAAACTGTGACTTTCCATGTATGTTATTAACTTTTTTTTCAATAATTTTTCATTTATTTTTTCTTTTTCGATTAGCTGATTGCAGTGTACGAGGAGCAGGAGGCCCAGCAGAGGGGGGCAGTGAGTCCTGGGGGCAGCAGTGGCGGTGCAAGTAACATTCACACCAATGGCAGCAGCGGTACAGGACGCCCCAGCCCTGAGCCCTATGACTCTGAAATGGCATGCTTCCAGCCAATCAGAGGAGGCGAGATTGAAGTCAACTCCTCTATCCTCAAATCCAGTACGTAACATTGATAAATCCCATGAAGCTAAAATACAATGAGGAAGAAAATGTTTGTCTAGTGTTAGAGCATTAAGCCAAAACCATAGCAAAACTTCTTAGATACGTCAGAGCAGTTTCCCTACACATCAAAGAAGCTTACACACATACGCGCACACACACGCATACAAATGCTATCAGTCAATTAGAATGAACATCTTGTAGCACAGTAGATGTTATAATTTAACTAATTTAGGGAAGAACAATAGGACAGTGTTGTTTAATATGATAAATTGCTTTACCTTACACCTTCCTAAGCATAAGGAATGGTGCTTATTATTCACTCTTTCCATTCTCACTTTTTTTTTTTCTCCTAAAATGGATTATCAAAGGTCTACCCAGTGTTGTTGCTCTTTAAGGTTCACCCTATTTTCATAAGACTCAGAATCAAGCTTATATCTAGACAATGTGGGTGTAATTTCCATCAAATCAGGGCCTGCTTACTAGTGTTGTGATGTGTTGGTTATAAAAGCATATTGTTATTCTAGTTTCTTACAGAGATTTCGTATGTAGCACTAAAATTGTATTTATTATAACTTATCAGGGCATAAAAAGTCTTCTTGTCATTTGGGAGAATGTCTTTATATATCAAAATATGACATGGAATATATTTAAGTACTTTGTTAATAGTTGTACTTTACTCCAGTATTACTGAAAATGGAATTGCACTTACCTGGGGAAAAGATGGCAACAAGATGCACAAGGGAAAATTCTGAAGAAGGCAAGGCGGATTCTCCGTGCAGTGTTCCGCTTGGAAACCGTGGGTCTTTTATTAGCATTGGCTTTCAAGTGAATACTAATCGTATTCACATGAATGTGTTTGACCTATATTACCTACCTAAACATTGTCACAGAGAAAGTACATGCCTTCATATTAATAGTGTTCCTTAATGGCAGTGGCTTCTTTGAGCAGGATAAGGCTCCCTGTCTCACAGCACAATATTGAGGAATATGATAAAGGGTTTGGGATGTGAACCTGGCCCTACAAATTCCCTAGATGTGCAGGACAAGTCTGGCTCAGGGAGCCCAATGTCTTAACTTGCAGGACTTAATGCTTACCTCTTTGTGTCCGATACCACAGCACACACACAGAGGTCTGAAGTCCATGCCTGGACAGGACAGAGCGGTTGGACCTACACTGTTATAGACAGGTGGTCTTAGTTATGGCTGATGTGTTTGTAATTGCAGGATGGAGAGTGAGGGAAGGATATGCAACTCAATAGTTATCTCACTATGTATGCATGTCATATTTACCCTAGTGTTTAAGTGTATTTAAAAGTTTAATAAATGAAGAAAGATAAGACATTTGCAAGTCTGGATTGTTTACAGTAACTTACCCAGCAAATTAATTAAAAGAATGAAATATTACGGCCTTGATCATTTAATTTGATCTGTTGTTTACTTTTATATATTGAGCATGCTCGAATGTGAGAACTTTTACTTTCAAGCCAAGTATACTAGTCTCGCTCTACTTTCAGTTTCATGGGAATGGTTTCTTTGTATTTGTTTTTCAGATTTTTGACACATTGACAATTCTTAATTTAATATCACTATCAAATGCTGTGTTTGATTGGTTGGTTTAAGCTTCCTTCCAGTGCTGGTTTATTAGTCTTTAGGGTGTCTTATTTTTGATCTCCTGGACATGTGTCTTGGTTTACCGCAGTGCTATGTCTGATGTCATGGGGAATACAGAAAACATGTGTCGGCATCTCCTTTAATGTCAAATAATCTTAAGGAAGCAGAACATGCGGTATAGTGAAATTTAAACTACTTGAAGGTGAACAAGGTGTGTGTGTGTGCGTGTGTGTTTTTACTTTACTTCTCTTCATGCCTCCTTGTAAAACTGTTCCCCATGTTTTAAGTTACATCTTAATGGTAGACAGGGACTTGTAATGTTTAATGTGTTGGAAAGTGGAATTTTTTTTGTTGCGTGCCAAGAATTCCTGTACTCCGCTCCAGTTTCCCTGTTTCTGCATCAAGGTAGTCCTTTCCTCTTTCATTTGCTATGGTCGTAAATGTGCAGTTTGTCATGTCTGCAGAGCTTGACAACCATCTGGGATGGAACCATCTGTGGAGAGGAGAGGCTTCAAATAGACACAAGCACATTCACTTTCTTTTAGGGAGCTAAATGAAGTTGGGAGTAGTAGTAGTGCTTACAAGTACATCTTGACTCCTTTCTTAATGTAAAATTCACTATTCAGAGAACTAAATGGTCTATGATGTAGGTATCTTATTTCATCATCCTTTGGTCAAAACCAGGGAAGTCCTCAGACTAACTATGGGTTCAGTTTAAAACATGCTAACCTTGTGTCCACATTCATTTTTCTTATATTCCTATACATAATGCATATAAAATGTTTAAAATAACTGTCTTCTCAGATTTTTGTTCAGTTTGTTTCAGACTCATCTTAAAATGTATAAAATTCATTTTAAGCCTGTTCATCTGTCAGTGGAAAGGAGATGTAATACCATCACTGCTGATCAAATATACATTTACATTGACATTTGTGGCATTTAGCAGACACTCTTATCCAGAGCGACTTCCATGGTCCTAATTACAGGGACAGTCCCCCTGGAGCAACTCAGGGTTAAGGGTCTTGCTCAGGGACCCAGTGGTGGTGGTGCCAGAGGTGGAATTCAAGCCTAGGACCTCTTGAGCCATAGTCAAGTAGTCAAGTACCCTACCACTAGACCACTGCCACCCTAGATATGAAGGGCACCCTATATAATGAAGGGCTTGAGTATGACTTGGAGGAAATTAGCTATAATCTCAACTGGACACCTACAATGTGTGCAAACAAGATAAAGTGAACACTACAAGGTAGAAAGTGGAGAAAAAAATTCAATCAGTTAAAATATAAAATAAAATCAACAAAATGCAAAAAGTTTTCAGACCCTTTGAAGGCTTCCATGTGTTAGACTACTCTTCAACTTATTTCAATTTTCCCCTCATAGGTCTACACACAGTGTTCCACATTGGCAAAGCAAAAACTGTTGTTGTAGTGTCTTAAGAAAAAATAAAGAAGCACAAACGCTAAGTAAATATTTAGGCCCATTTCTTAGTATTTGCTTTTAGCACTTTTTGAGCCTGGTTTTCTCTATGCACTGGATCTCCCCATTGGTTTTGGCTACCTGTCCCCAATTTCTCAGTTTGTGTGCATGGCCAGACCTAGAAAGACTGCTGGTGATTCCAATTTTCTTCTTCACAACACGGCATCAGTTGTGAAAAAAGAACAGGACAAGGTCTTATGTCCGATGAGTTTAATCCAGTCAATTTGTAGAAGATAGTGAGAGATCATTAGTTAAAGGATGATGCCGTACCAAATGTCTTAAAGATTTGAATTTTTAAGAAAATTTAATATTTCAGTCTTTTTTCATGAAATGAATAAAATTGTTTTTGCCTAGTTTGTTCGGTATGATGAGGGGGGGGGGGGGTGAAATGAATCAGGGAGTGGTCAAAACATTGGTGATAATGGGGAATTCTTTGTGTGAGGCAGTAATGTTGACTTTACCTGAGAACATAATCTACATCTCATGCAATCTTTAGAAGTTTTCACCACACAACTTGCTAGCCTGCACACATGCCATTATTCAGAAATGATTGGAATGGAGAGAATGCATGTCCACTAATCACTAATCTACTCACAAATCACCTCCCTTCTAAACCTGGCTTCCACTGCTCTTTACTTGCTTAATTGTGTGGCTGATCAACGCTGTAGTTACTACACCTCTGCACATTACCCTTATTTTTAAAAATCACTACCAGTACACTTCTCCACTCTCTCTTGCGTTCCAATTCTCTCGCTTTCCAAGACTGCTTTAAACAATCTGCTTATAAGCTCCACTGCCATCTCCTGAGTCACTGTTCCTCCACCATCCAACATTGTCTTCATTCATCAGTCAGAGTTTTCCTTCCATCTGCTCAACACACTAAGCTCATTTGTGAGTATATTTCCATCCTTATTCTTTATCATCCTAACCCCTATCTTTCCCAGCTCATTTTCTCCATCTTGCCAATTGTTTAAGGTCCTTTTCTCCCTTCTTTGTGTCCGATTTCTTAAAACTCACTGTACGCCATATCTTTGCCACCATTCTCTTTGTCTTACACCTAATCTCCTTGTATTCCAGTCTACTTTCTTCATCTTACTTCAGCTCATCTCTCTTTCAGATGCCACCTATCTAGCTGTCTCCCTTACCACTTCCACAGTGGTGTCCCAGGTTCTTCCTGAACTCCACCTTACAGTTTTGCTTCTTCAGCTTTCAGTGTTTGATCCTTGACTTATTCCTTACCCTTCTCATCCTCCTCTTGATCTCCAAAGTCATCTTATAGACCACCATCCTATGCTGCTTAGTTATGCTCTGCAGTCACCATTTTGCATTCTCCACTCTCCTTCTGAGTGTCCTTTCTACATAGGATTTAATCCATCTGCGCATATCCTCCTCCAGTCTTTTATGGAATCCTTCTTTTAAATAACTATCAGGATTAGCACAGAATTCTGTATTGCTGCTACACAAAGTGTTTTGTAGGGGAGAAGCGATTGTATTGTTTCATTTTATTTTTATTGTCTGTTATTTAATATATTTTTTATATTGTTGCACACCAACACACGTTATTTCCTGTGACCTGTCTGTATTCTCTGTTGCTCCGTCTGTTACCCAGTCCACCGATACTTCCACACTAAGTGGATTATCACTCTGGTCAGAGTGAATGCTCAGTGTCAAGTCATCCATGACCACAGGAAGTGTATATGCGTTTTCTGCAGTCCCAGCACGGCCCCACGCCCTCCCCCTTCATTTAGCTCTATGATGACCTGTGAAATCCCGGCAATGAAACCAGTGCTCTAATACTATTTTATGCTTTACTGGTTTGTTTTATTACTTCAATTAGTTCACAAAGCAGAAAGCCACTGAGAGGAAAAATCAATTTCGGCTTTTTGAAAAGATTCCTCACTCTGGCGGAGAGCAGAGGTAGGTTGCAGTTGGAGTTTTTGATTGGAATTTTTCTGAAACATTCCAAGAAAAAGTAAAGATTCCTCAGAAAGCTGGGTGGGCCAGTGTTTTGAAATATTTATGTTCCTGTTCAGTGCATCTTGACATGAGGTTGATTGTTGATTTGTAATGAAAGAATGGTGATATTCATCTCTCTTGGCACCTTTGTCTGGTTAGCATACCCACTTTTGTAATGTGGCTTTGATAAGCATGCCTAAAGGTCCACAAAAAGAAACAGTGTTGTCTGGGCTGTGTTAAATGACTCACGCACACATGCACATGAAACTCATTGAGTGAACTTTCAGACCCCACAGAACAAACATTTCCTTGTTACAATCATGGGGTTTGCCTTGGTGAAACGAGCTTTGATAGATCTGGGCCGAGAGAGGGCCAAGAGACATTAGCTTACGATGAAGTCTGAGACCTCCCTGTATGACACTTAACACAATTAAGTACAATTGTATTAGTTAGCACAGGTCATTTTTCCTCACTTCATTTGTGCTATTTATCTCCTGTCTAGCAGTGAAGAGAGCCCTCTCTGGCTGTTCTGTCTCTTACATGAGGCCTTCAGAAATGAGGCTTTAATGTAGGTAGTAAGATCTTAAAAAATATCCCTTTTTGTTACCTCCCCTCATCAGAGGCAATATTACCGTAGACCCTGGTCTTAAGGCTGAATGATTTGTGTATATATCATTCAGCCTTATGATATATATATATATCTAAAATATATATATTTTTTAATTATATATATTTTAGTCAAATCAATTTTTTGATTGCAGTTTGAGTGTGGTTTATATTCTTTAAGGTTTTTTACAAATATTTTTTATCATTTTCCTACAAGGCCCTTTCCACACTGTTGCAAAATGCAGTTTGTTGTTAAAAATGATCAATTGATTGGTTCTAGTGCCTTTTTTTGGTTTTGATGAGCATGATCTTAATGATCTGAGATTTTGAAAAATGTTAATCATTGTAACCCACTATTAAAGGATGAGGGTTTTATTGCTGCAATTGTGTGTGTGTGTGTGTGTGTGTGTTTGTGCGTGCATGTGTGTTCGCATGTTTGAGATTTTTTTAATATTGCAGAAATCATTCTTCCCTTAAGCTTTATGTTAAAAAATTCATGTTCCAGCTCACTGAGTAATATGAACATGATTGGCTGAATCTTTGTTTGCCCAAAGTTTGGATGCAACTGTTCTGTATCCTCTGGAAGTCTGTGGGAAGTCGTTTTTGCACCTTGACTGTCTTTAGAAGCAAATTTCACAAAAACTTGCATTTGGGGGGGAGAAAAAAAAAAAATCTCCAAATATTTATTTATTTAATTTTTTAATGCATGAGTGTAGTATCTTCTAGTTCCATGTACTGTAACAGAACTGCATATAGTAGCCTTTTGTTAGTGCAGGGTGTGTGTAGGGGCTATGACTCTTTTCATCCCTGTCTGTGTGAAATCATTACAGTGTATTGATCTCTGAACTACTGCTTTTCTGCTCCAGGGAGAAAAGACGTGTATCAGCGGGTCCCACTATAGCCTGGGATTGTGTTCATTACTAATTGGGCAGGTTTTTCCTTTTGGGAAGCAGTTTCGTGGATTTGAACTCTCATGCAGACTTGCATCAGCATCAGTGCAGAGGCTATGCTCCACAAATAAAGCAGACATTATTCAGCATTATCAGTAATGTTGACAAAAATGGTTGACAAATTCTTCCATTATTGATTATTTTGAAAGCATTGTCCAACCTAGAGCGAGTTATTGACTTAACCTGTGGGCTGTTGTTCACATATAAGGTCATGCCTGTGCGAACAAGTAGCGAAAGGTTGAGAAACCTCATGCACAGCTTGCCAGCACATTGCAAGGCAGACACACAGCACACACGCATGCACACATTTGCACCTAGGGGCTAATTTACCGCCTCTAATCTACCTGAGGTGCATGTCTTTGGGCTGTGGTAGTAAACTGGAGCACCAAGAGGAAACCCACGCAGACACAGGGAGAATAGGCAAACTCCACACAAGAAGGATTGTGGCTGTTACAGATGGGAATCCAGAATCTTTCAAAGGAAACATCCTTGGGTAAAGTCTGAAATAACGGGCCCCTCGCTAAACTAGCTTTTTCTCGCCAGTGTTCTTACAAACCACACTACTGCCTGAGGATATTCAGTTCCCTTTTTGAAGTAATCTACTCAGAATGACGAAAATCACCCTTACAGAATAGACCAAAGCGCACACTTCTAATGCAAGGGAATGAAATAATCTAAGCCGTGTTGGTTCAGCTCATGAGAAATGTCCTCGAAAAAAGGATCAAACATATCTTGTCCTGTCATTGTCTTTAAGTAGCTCCATAAAGCTATGTCACTTAAACCTACAACTCATTCTGCAGACATTTCCTGTTAAAAATGCTAATTGTCCTGGAAACATGTTCACACATGGCTTATGCAGAGATGGTGAAGTTACAATCAATCTGGGCCATTTAAAATGTTATACTAGTTGATTATTACTGTAGCTCAAAGTGTACTGTACCATTAATGTAAAAATGATCAAATTACTAGGGTGTACTTAATTCAAAATTTTTGGACAACGTAAAGCAGTCACTTGAAAAGGACTTGGGGCAGCGGTGGCCTAATGGTGAGGGAGTTGCCCTGCATCAGAAGATTGTGGGTTCGATTCCCTCACAAGTAGGTTGCCCTGAGGTACCCCTGAGCAAGGTACCGTCCCAGTCACTGCTCCCTGGGCGCTTTAAATAGCTGCCCACTGCTGCACGGTGTTTGTGTGCATGGGTTAAAAGCAGAGGTCCAATTTCGTTGTGGTTCACGCTTGCTGTGCTGTGACCTCGCAATGACAAGGGTTGTCACTTTCACTTTTCACTTTTTCCAGCTCTACACCGAACTCAACTCTGTATGTACACCATTTCTTTGTAAGACTTTGTCAGTAGGTTCACGACGAAACAGTTGTCCAAATAATAATTTAGTTTTGCATAAAAAAGTTAGTGTGAGAAGGCTAGGGGGTTAAGGTGTACAACATATCAACTGTAGCTCATCCCAAACGAGCTTATCCAAATTTCTCTGTATGGTCATGCATGGAGATTTGCTCATGCTTGCATGGTTTGCATCTGAATTGATCTTCTGAGCTCTTCCAGGTGCCTCTCACTGATGAAGTCTTTAACCTCAGTGTCTCTATGTTGGTTTAGGCCCAGAGGTAATGTGTCCCTAAGGGGCCGATGTAGCACAGAGGCAGTAAATTACCTCTGACACTCTCAACCTTTCTCCACTGATGCACTCGTGTCTCTGCTCTCCATCATGACCTCACAGTCAACCAGAGCTTCAACACTCCTGGCTCAAGTAAACATCTCTGCTGTGATCTCTCTGTAACCCAGAACAGCCTGCACAGCAGCACCAGTGTTCCTCGCTGAATCGGTCACTTTGTCAGCTAGAAGGTGAGAGAGAGAATATAAGCTAGTGGGCTCCATAAAATAGCCTGTGGTGATCTTTATCACAACATCTTTTCAAGGGTGGTGGTGGTCTAGTGGTAGGATACCTGCCTACGGACCTCTGGATCAAGAGGTCCCCGGTTCGAATCCCACCTTTAGCGCTACCACCACTGGGTCCCTGAGCAAGACCCTTAACCCTGAGTTGCGCCAGGGGGGACTGTCCCTGTAATTAGGACATGTAAGTCGCTCTGGATAAGAGCGTCTGCTAAATGCCATAAATGTAAACGTGGTAATTCTGGCAGGATTTGTTAAAATTAATTTTCATTCTTAAATGTGAATTTCACCTGAGTTTCAAAATCCTTGCATCGACCTTCTGGCGAGAGTAGATAAGTTTCTCTTATTTCATCGACCCACAATACATGATTTTTTATTTATTTATTTTTTTCTTCCTCTTCAGTGGTGATTGGAACAAGAAGTTGCAAAGTGTACAGTTTAAGCAAAATCACCATCCACAATCTATATTTTCTACATAATACGTTAGTAATGGTTAGATAGTGGAAATTAAGAAAAAATCTATTTTGTTTAGGCATTTTTTTGAATTCATGTGTGCCTTTCCACCATGGATTAAAAATGGATTTTGAATTAAGGTTATTATAACATAAACATAACCAGTTGTAAATACAAGTTACAGGGCTTATTAAATACCTTAAAGATATGTATATTACATTTCTTAAACATCCTCTCTGTGGTGCTTAGAGACATTAAGCAGAAGTTGAAGTCACTGTCTGGCAGTGTGTTTGGTGATGTCTGCAACACATGGTAACAGTACCAGTGTTTCTATAGTTATTCCCCCATTAAATTTAGGTGTAATGCTATCTTATAGCTGCCATTGTGAAAGAAAAGCTTCAAAGGATACTCATGGGTGACATTTATGTGGTATAGAAAGATAATGGGGGGCAAAGACAATGAGATATGTGCTGAAGGAGAACAGCAAGAACATCAGTTTAGGGAAACTGATGGAGGATGAGTGACTGAGAGGAAGTGTGTGTTTTAGCTCAGTAAGCTTTGCCTGCATGAGTGTATCTGGCTAGTTTCACCTGAAGCCTTGTGCTCATTCTCAATGTCAGACCTGCACGTGTGAAGTCCTCAAAGACAGTTCATCCCTTACACAACCAAATCTTGCCATTTTCATCACACCTGACATATTTACGAAAACCGCCGGGGGATAAACTTAACCTCATTTACTGTACAATGTCTGTCTGAGTGATAAAGAACAGATTTGCTTGGACAGGAAATAGGATTGTAAGACGCTGACCCAGCAAAACAAGGCCATAGGGCGATACCATCTTGCAGTTGTCAGTAAACCAGTGTGACTCAAGTAAGGTTATTAATAGATGTTAGAGAACATCTTTTGTTTTTATTTTTTTGTTCATTGACTTATTTTTGGTTTTGTTTTTATATATAGATACAGGTGATTTGTCTGCTGCTGTCTGGACCAGTAGATGTAGGTTCATTTCTTGTTTGTGAGGTTTTCATACCTACTGAAAAGCATTGGATTTAGGATTGTCTCTCTATCTTGTCACGTTATTTCTTTTGTTTCTTATACACTCACTGACTCTGTGCCTCTCCAAAAACATATTTTGAGCTGATTGAAAACAGCATTGATTTTTTCCCATCCATTCTAATCAATAGTCCCCAGGTTTAAGTGCATCAAGGGTACTTTTGAATAATGATCAATATTTGACCCTACAAATATTTCTAAGTGTATACATTCTGTACATGTTTGAACTCCCTTAAGACCTCTGTATTGGTCTCAGGGTCATCTGAATGTTTTATGAGTTATACTTCCACAGTCTGTCAGCCTTCTCAACCTTCTGTCATTCATTAAGCCACCCCTTCTGGTCTTCCTGTCCCACAATCGTGATGGTTTAAGACATTTTATTGTTGGTGTTGAATTTTTGAAGAATTAAACATTTAAAGGCTATTGTTTTGGATTTAATATTGCCTAAGAATGGAGTCTTTTATCATTTTTGTCATCCACTGTCAGAAAATGCGTAAGAAGAGACAGATGATGGTAAAAGATTGAGAGCTGTTTAAAACAAATGTTTCTGGGGGCTTGAGTAAGAGAGGGAAAGAAAGATAAAGTGAAGGGTTGCACTGAGAAAGAGAGAGACAGACAGATAGCTCAGGGTGAGCTAAAGAGCGAAATGGATGTAGCAGCGGAGAGATGCTGTGATGAGTAAAGACCCCCAGGGCTGCAGTTTTAGCCCACAGAGCACAGCGTCCTCACGGTCTCTCGCCACCTTCTCAATCTCTCTGCCTGAATCCACACTCATCAGCCCACTGACACACCATCCATTATAAAGCCGCTCTAATGGCTCCATGCTGCTGCCTGATGAATTGGAGGCTAAGCAGCAGAATCTGAATGAACAAAGTACTAAGCAGTAAGTTGGGGGTACAAACTCACCCAAAGCCTAAACGGTTAATCTTGAGTGGTGATCACAGGTAGCGCTGTTACAGTGACTGAAAATGATGGATGCAGGGGTTGTGGTCGATGCCGAGCCGTAGACTGTTTGATGGCTGTCGGGAGCACGCCGTGCTGAATGAAGATACGTTTAACCTGGTAGATGAGCATGTTTCTCACAGGCTGTGCTACATTCCTTAGTTTTTAAAAGTATATTTATCTATATGTAATGTTTTTCATGGTTTTATTTAACTGAAGTCTGATGTATTAAACATATATCCTGACTCCAACACTTCCAAATGTCATATCACAGAAACTGCTTAATGAACGTTTTATTTTGTAGTTTAATTTTTAATGTCAGGTGACTAAACTCATAATTAAATTTTAAGTTTAAACTTAAAAGTTACATTTAAATTGAAGTTTACTACAAGATTGCAGTAGCAAAAGTGTGTTGACCCATATTTTAAATGTGTGTATTAAGTTATGTATGAACAATTTGAAACTATAAAATCTTTTTTGAGGGGGGGCAGACAAAATGGCAACATAAAAAAAAAAGCGAAACTACTCAGATAATCGTGCTATGGTGCAATTTATTCCAGGTAAGGGAAATGCTTCTTTGTCCACGCTTGGCGCAAATAAAAATAAAACAACAAATATAACTAAAGAGTGAAATCGTTTGTGTGTATGTATAGATGCTGTTTTGTATGTTATGACTCAGTGCAGAAATTGACCCTGGAAAGGGTCCCAAACATTTGCTTACGGCAGCATTGCTGATCAAACTTATCTTTCAGGAGTGGAAGTGGTGGTGGTGGTGGTATTAATAGATGCTGCTGTAAATAGGTTTGCCAAATCTATTGTAATGCCACTCTGTGTGACTTGTCAGAGCAGGGTTACAGACTTGTCTACTGAAGCTGTTTTTCTGCAATGTTTGTCTGAGGGATAGAAGCAGGCAGTGAGTGTCTGAGACGCTGTGTGCTGAAAGGCTTGTGTGACCGCCACCACTGTTCCTCCGTGCACTCTGTCTGTGCTGAGCGTTTGATTATAGAGTGATGTGTGAATGTCATTTCTCGCTCTTCTGTTTCTCTCTTGCTCTCTGTCTGTCTGTCCCTCTGTCTGTCTCTCTATCACTATCTTTTACGACTCCTATCAGTGTTCAGTAGGGCGAGTAAAGGACAGAGCACTTCTTTCATGACATTTAGCTAAAAAGACTCTGTTGACAGATCATCTTCGATTCCATGTTCAGGCGCTTGACATCTGAATATATCCCTATTCATGTTCCAGGCACGTAGAGTATAGCAGGACTTTGCACTGCTTACTTTCATGAGTATAATAGAATGTCCTCAGTGCCTGGGTTATTATGGCCTTGATGAAGTGGCATTTATGAGATTTGTGGCTTTACACCAAAGCCGTGCTCTTCTGCTTTCCTCTTAGTTAGGGATAATTGTTTGGATGGAGATTGCCCTCACGCTGGCTGTCCCACGGAGCAGCTGGGGGTCCGGCTGGGCTGGGCAAAGAACCGTGTCCCCCCCCTTATTGTCCCGTTACCCCCTGTGGGGTGAAAACAGGCAACCGCAGCGGCCCAGGGCGTTCAAGCTCAGCAGAGCCTGTCCTTCCTGGCTGGTAGAGAGTGCAGGCACAGCCGCCAGAGCATACAGGCTTCAGGGGGAGGATGGGCAACGTTGGAGAAAGTGCCAAAATGCTTGTATCACGGAGAACACAGTTTACCTCCTGCACGAACTGGGAAACTTACACATTCTCTCCTTCCATTTGCATTAGGTTTGGGGAATATTAGACAATGATGAGAAGTTAATATTTTGACTTCCTAAAAAAAGTTTTTGAGCAGATGCTAATGAATGGTAAAGGAACGGCTGCGCAGTAAAATTGAGTTCTTAAGTGTAGACCTTAATGAACACATGTTTGGACTGCAGTTGAGGCTAGTGTAATAAATAAATACTGAAAGTCAACATAAAACAACAAAGTAATCAAAATACCCTAACGTTGCCCAAATCAATTCAGTAAATCATCTCACAACCCCTTCTCCAACTGTATTCAGCTCTTGATTAAGGTACGGCATGACTGCTTAATGTGGCGAAGTTTTCATATTTGTAGCTCACAGTAATTTATACTGTGATGTGGAAAAATGATAGATTGTGTAATGACTGAGTACCAGATACCTGCAATCCAGAGAAAGAAGCTTGTTTCTATGTATGAAGTGCCAAGACATCTTTGGGAACACAGAACCTGTGAGCCATTTTTTTTTTTCCAAGCTGTGGGTGAAATATAGTTTTATTTATTTATTTATTTTATTTTCATGTGTAGTAGAATGGCTATTGTTGTCTCCGAGGTCCTGCATGAGCAGTGCTTTGGCTCTTGTTTAAGGTAAGAGGTGTTTCTTAGCCACTAAAAGGCAACACGTTTTGGAAAAGTGTGTTTGAGTAATGTCAAAGTGTCTGACACCATCATAGCTGCTATGTTTGCTGTTCGAAAAAGAACAAAATATTCCCTTAAATCCTCTTGGCTGTTAGGATGTCATTTTTTCCCTTACTCTGTCTCTCTTAAAACCCTTGAAGTGACCATTCTCTTCAGAGAAGTATGTTTTGGTGAGTGTTTAAAGTGAGACTCTGCACATCTGTGATGGAAATAAAATGATGATAGATAGAGACATGGTATAATAGTTCGAATTATAATTGCTGTGATTTTAGAATTCTGTTGTTTTCATGGATTTAAGGTCATGTTTAAAGACCGTTTCCTCTAGTATAAAGTGGTGTTTGTGTGTGTGTGTTTGTGTTTCAGGCACACCTCTGATGGTGAGGAGTAGCAGCGACTCAGTGTTAGGACCCCCAGGAGAAAGTGGCCAGCAGAGTATGGAGCTGACCAACAGGCCGGATGTAAGAGACTTGCACAAATTCACTCTAAACAGTACTAATAATAATGCAAAATGTTTTGCAGAAGTAAACAAAAATAATAGAAAAAAATATGATGAGAAATAAAAAAATATATAGCATTAAATTTCACATTGTGGATATCCTGGCTAGTCACTGCCCCCCGCAATGGATACCGTTTCAGTTACCGTTTCAGTTATTCTTTATTTGTGGGGGATGTTCGAACATGCGTAACAGCTGGTAGCACAGCTGTAATGGATGCTTTTCTCCATGTTAAAACAAAATTTCTCTGCTTAAATTTCTCATTTTACTGTTTGCTTCTTTTGTTGTATTTTGTCATTTTCTTGTATTTATATGTTTTGCTCTTAGCCAGTAAAATGCTAATAGGAGAGAAGAAGGGTTTTCGGCTGTAATGGAGGTGGAGTAAAGCACTAGTGATGGACTGTATGAATGTGTTTATGGTGCTTTGCCGCGTTAGCAGAGTATTCTGTCTATTTGTCTCTAAGAGCTCTCTCTCTTTCTCTCTCACTCTGTCCTGCTTAATGGGCTGATTCCAAAAAAAAATGAAGTTTTTTATGATTACCACTCTGCTCATTCAAGCCCTCTTATTGGAGCACAGTGGATGATATTAATACATTCTTTCTATCTTTCTCTCTCTCTCTCTTTCATTCCTCTAATCTTGTGTGACCATTTACTTTCATTTTCTCCAGCATTCACTAAGAAAGAATTTAATCTTTTTTCTTGTTGACTTGATGCATCCTTTGCTGATGTATTGGTCAATGTTATGACCCTATTGTTCCTACAGAACTTGTTGACTCTGTGTATTATCACGTCCAGCCTAATAGTGTCCTGAACTTGAGGCCTAGATACTGACCCATGTCTGCTTCTGGCACTTAATCAGCATTATGTTGTCCTGCACTTGGTATGGGTTAGTGTGGGTCACATGTGTGATTTATGCCCAGCTTGTAAGTTCCCTGCCAGGTTTTCCATGCTTGTTTAGGGTCAGGCATTCCTCCAAGATCTGGTGACGCGATGCTGCCATGGTGCTGTTATTTATGTGTCTGAGTACGTGGGGGTGCGTTCCTTTTGTCTCGCTCTTCTTACACACAACCAAAACCTCAGTGCTTCTGATGCGTTGGGTTGTCAGATTACTTCTGTGATTTCAAATAAGCAATTCACTCAACAAAACTAACCAAAAGTTGGCATTTTAAGCCTAGAGCATCAAAATCACAATCAGTAAGACATCAGTAATATCATTCAAGATTATGCATTATAATGTAGAATATCCAAAAGATCTCTTAAATATCTATAAAATTATATGCCATATGTACTCCTGAACCTAGAGTTAATGTCCTGCTCACCCTGCCAAAATTAATACTGCACACTCCATTCACCCCATCTTCTGAATGTTCTTATAACAAAGGAGACCAAACAGTTTAAACATTTTAAAACACTGTAAATGTTAATTTTAACCATTAACTTAATTCATCTTAATGTACTTCAGCACTACTCAGGTTCAGTTTCTTGACCCATCACACCCGAAAGTCTCCATAAAAGTAAGTTTGGAAAGTGCAATTTTTCCTTAACTCCTAACATGAATAATGTTATTAATCAAGTCCTCAGCAAAGCTGTTATCACAGAAAGCTGTAAAACGTAAATGAGGCATGCCATGAGGATTTTTCTAATGTGGGTGTAATGTAATTAATCAGTGTTTTTATCCACCTAAAGTAGTTTTAGTCAAAATGCAGGTCTGTCTTTTGTTCTGCCACCTTATAGTTCCAAACGTCAGGAAATCATGGCTGCGGTATGTGACAATATAAGTAACAGTATGATTGCAACACAATTATTTTTTCCATATTGTGCAGCTCTTACATAGTTTCAGGATGTGATGCTGGCATATTGACGCAGCTACCGCTCTCTTTCACCTGGACGCAGGCAGTCAGATAACAGGCCGCTAAGACAGATAATGGGTATCCCATTTCCTCACAATGCCTCAGGACATGTCTACTCCTCCCTGGCCCCATCAGTCTCTCCCGGGGGGTGGGGGGGATCAGGAAACTCCCTCTCCCCAGGTGACAGGATTGAGAGCGGACAGCGGAACACTGATGCTGGAGTGTGTTCTCTGTCTCTCACACACATACAACTCTGCCAATGTTCCGGAACATTCCCTTAAGCATTCCCAAACAGAGCAGGACTTCCTCCCAGTGCAACCTGATTCAGCCCCCCTCTCTTCCTCCCTCTCCCTGTCTCAGTCTTTGGGAACTTTTGTATCTTTTCTTTTGTCCTGTTGTCTTCCTTTTTTGTTTGGGATATTCACTGTTCATTAAACAGATGTTTGACTGTTGTGTTGTCATTACCTTTCCCACATTTCCCACATCACACTCCTCCACTTTTTCTTCTTTTGTCCCCCATTCTTGCCCTTACTTAGTCCTGTCTGGTTTTTCTTTCGTGGTCTCCTGTATGTGTCTGTTACTGAACAGCCAGCCTGCCTCATTCCTTTGGTTTCATTGTATTTAAGAAGCTTAAGATGTTTAACACATCAGAGGTTCAGGTCCACACACACAAACATAATGGACTATGTAGTGGAATATGGTACAGGTATTTGGGCCAGATGGATTAATTTGTAGTTTTCTCCACTGACTCTCACTCTGATGTGGGAAGCAGAGATGTCATGATGGATTGAAGCGAGAAAAGGGGAAGAAATGAATGAAGATGAAAAAGAAAAGGTGAGAATGAGGCAGAGAAAGAAAGTGAGAAAAGTGGAAGGATGGAAACATGGGGTTTGCGATTGCTTAGTCAGGTGTCTGTTCATCATTCTGACTCCATCCTGTTGTCCTGCATGTCTTTCATGTGGTTCCGCAAGACCTGGGAAAAGCTCAGCTTGAAGCCCTCAGAGCCAAGGATGCATTTTTTCCAGCTGCGTAACTTGCTTTCCTTAAGATCTCTCATAAAAAAAGAAACCACCAAAAACATGAGAGAGAAAAGCTTTGAAATACAGCTCTTTTTACTAATATTAACTTTTGGCTTTCAGTATTTGTGAATGTGATCCTCAGATTCACAGCTCTTCTCCTCTTCTTCTCTTTCTCTTCCTCTTCTCCTCTCCTCTCTAGTATCAAATTACTTTTTTTTTTTAAATTAAAGCTTGGTTTTGGGATATTGGCAGGCATCTCCTTTTGATTTCCAAGTGTTTCCCGAGCTGTGGAATAGCGTGAAAGTACTAGCATGTGTGCCCCGTTCTGTTTGGGTTGCTACTGATGCTGCATTCCCCCCGAGCACTAATTAAAGACGAGTGTTGTTTTGCTTATGGTGGGTGATAGTTGTTGTGCTGGTGGCTGTAGTGTGAGCTTTGTGTTTTCTCTCCGAAATCCCAGAGGTCATGTCTCTGGGGCTGTGCCATGGTCAGCACTCTCCACTCTTTTTCTGTTTGTAAAAGAGGTGTTTTCCTACTTCCGTGGTGGTGAAATTTTCTCTGAGGACTTACTGGTCCATGTAGAGGCACACATACTCTCAGCACAGGATTAATGAGCAAATTCAGTGTCCATGTGATGTGTACGTACTGTTACTCAAGCACCATAGTGTTCTGCTTCAAGCAGTATGTTCACCATATAGCCTAGAGGTAAAAGTTCCAGGAGTTATTGTAGAATATCACTGATGGCTTGGGAATCTATACCAGATGTGGAAACCTTGACACAGAATTCCAGGTGACAAATGCAGCAAGATTGGGTTCGCTTTAATCCAACCTATGTAATGTGAAGAGTGATATCACTGCAAAAGCAACACAAGGTCACAGAGTCATAGAAAGACCTCAAATCATGTTTTTAATGTGACAAAGCTTCTGAGTTCTGAGACCCAAGGGGGTTCTGAGATTGCCCTGTTCCCGACGCTTTCCAAAGAAAAATATCTATTTTGGAAGTGTCACCAGCTTCTCACTGTGCTATTGACCAGTCCAGAGGAAATGTATTCTTGATGATTTTTCTTTTTTTTCTTTTTTTTTTTTTTTTAAATAATTGAATAACAGCAGAAATAAACCAAAGATGCCACAGAATAACACTTTTTTTTTGGTGTAATTTTGGGAAGCTTTACAAGCTGAGAGAGAAGCAATTCTTTTGCAGAATGGCATAATGAAAAGCAAAGGACTGTAACTTAGCTTTATCACAGAACACCCTTATTTCTAAATGAACCAAGACTTGTTAAACTACTTCTTCACTGGTTGCCTTTACCTGCTCTTTATATTCCTGAAGAGGATCATTTCAACACTCTTCAATTTCCAAATGGAAGGACAGTTACGTGGGTTGATTCAGATGGAGTACACTTTTGTAATGCCAGTGATAACTGTGAAGGCATGGAACTGCAAGGTATATTCTCATGCAGGGTCACCTTAAGAACAGAAGATGCAATATGAGACGCATGTTTTTGGATGCTTAGCACAATCACCCTTCATTACACAACATTTACTACACGGCATAATTTCCATTATGAAACTATAAGCAGTGAGTACCACAACAAGCTGAAACAATTGTTTTACTCCCTGCCCAGTTCCACACGTGGATAGGCTTCTTATATGAGGTGGATTGCAATTGAGTGCAATCCCAGTCCAGCATGTTCAGTATGACTAGGGATCAGTTCTGTGGACTGAACTAGGCCCAAATGCAGCTTTCATGCTTGACCAGATATACAGAACTTGCAGTGCAAACTCAAATGTGTGCCTTAAGGTGACTGTACTGTAAACCACATTATACATTATATTTACCAGTGCTGCTCACAAACAGTGGAATTTATTATGGTAATAGAGAACAATTCCAAACTGATTCAGTCAGTTTGGAATGGAGTATTGTAGCACCTCAAATTTCACATTCATGATCAACCAAAACATTACAACCAGTGCCTGATATTGTGGGACACTTTCAGAGGTCTTGTGGAATCCATGCTTTGATAGTTCAGAGCTGATTTGGTAGCATGAGAGGGAGTTGCACAATATCAGTCGTAACATTAACACCACTGCCAAACATCGGTAGCAGATCTTGTCCTTTAGTTTGCAGTGTGGGTCCATTTGTATGGGTGATGTTTGTTTCTCTCTCTCTCTCTCTCTCTCTCTCTCTCTCTCTCTCTCTCTCTCTCATCTGCATTGCGTCTACTGGATGTGAATCTATTCAAACTAACAATTCAGCTTATTTTGCTACAAGGGTACACACATCTTCCCTCTAATGTAGTACTCAACACTCCTCCACCTTATTTATTGTTCAAAGGATCATATGTGGCCAGTTAACAGTCATGTTTCTATTAGAGCCTGATTTTTACTGGTCTAAAAAACATATTATAATGAGGTTCCACATTCATCTGTGTTGGTAAAATGGTTCTGATAATGCACTGCTTTTAATGTTCATGATTTATTGTAAATGATGTATAGTATAGTAAACACAGTGGTAGAAAATGGCTTTTCTGAGTCTTTTTGATCCGTCTTACACCACTTACCAAATGTAGCCCCCTATTATTGTAGTAAAATAACAAATGTCTATAAAAGCATTGAATAGGCATTGTTCAGTGAAACAGTAAAATGTTTTAATGCTTGAACCCAGCTGTGTAGCACTGACCATAATATGCCATAAACCTGTGATGATGCGTCATATTCTTGTCATGATAGAAAATAGTTTTGGAATTTGATTGACAGATTGATGGCCATATTTATGATGAAAGCTACAGTGTACAGTTTATGTAAAAACGAATTTAAAATTACATTTTCAAGGTGTGTCACTAAGTATGGTTTTATTGGCAGTTCATTTTTGAACATGTTCAATTATATCAAGTGATAAATCTTTACCTTTATAAAACCATTGTTTGTGTCAGCGAACAGTTTTCATATTTATCTTGGCTGTGCTGTAGTTTTTTGATTATCTATAGTATGTGTGATGTGATTTAGGATGTTTTTATTTCGATCTAAATGGAAGTTTTCCTTTGGAGTGACTGACGGATTCCACCGTTTAAAGCTAATGCATCTCAATGCATTATGTCTCCTATCGTCCATCTGTAATTCAGTGAAGCACATGGCTACTGGGAGCTATTCATTAAGCAAAACAAGGCAAACACATTTGCCAATCTTCACCTTAACAGTCTTATTGCAGTCCTCTTCTGCCTGTCAGGCTGAGAGTAGGTCTTCAGCACTTTGCTAGGAGAGGGAAATTAGAGGAATCACATGTAGTGCCAAGCAACGATGGGATAATACACACGGTAAAGCCCATAAATGGAGGCATGGAAATTACATGGTTCACCAGTGCCATTAACATGTCACTGTCTGGACTCAGTTTTCTCTTTTTATATTTTTTACTCTTTATTGCCTTTTTAGCACATTAAAGCCTTGCCTGCACAATTTATTCTCTCATAATTACTTGCTGTTTGAGTAGTCAGAGTATATTTCTGCTCATTTGCGGGTTTAAGTCTGATCACATAATGATGTTTTGTGGCTTAACTCTTGGCTCAGTTTGATTCCATTAGAAGTCAGCATGCTGAAACCGAATGAAAAATGTAAGTAACGGACTTGGTGGTGACCTTTCAGATACACACTGGTGAAAACATGCTAAAATTTGGAAATGGTCAGTCAACTTTTTCTTTACATGCAAATGCTTTTTGTTCAAGCTAACGCTGGTGGTTTCACCACATACCCTTCTGCTCCTCCTGCAACAGTAGCTTTGGGTGCTTTTTGTGCATTTCTCTTAAAGCGACACTTCCTGCTCTTGTGCTCCTCTTTCTTTTTCGTCTTCACTTTTGTACTCTCTCACTTGCTCACCTCCCCTCCCTCTTTGCCTGGTGACAGCCAGACGTCTGCTAGGCGTGTACCTCCCCCCAACTGCCAGCACGCCACCATGTCAGTAATAAGTGAGTGTGGCTGAGAAATGACAGGGTTGGAGCTCACTAATGCACTCTGAGCTGCTGCCTCCCTCACACTGTAGACTGAGAGAGAGGGAGTGGGAGAGGGACAGGTTGCCGTAATAAGCCTTAGTAATTGTTCAGATTGTCACTTGGCCTTTACAGCAGAACTAAGTGTGCAAAAAAGAAATGGGGGGAAAAAGGTCTAAAAAAAAGCTCTGTTTCTCTTGTGCATGAATAACAGTGGCAGTTTTTAAAAGATTTAGAGAAAAATATTTTTTGCATCACACAGGGTGTTTAAATAGAACCTGATTGAAAGCAGGAACCACTCTGTGCTGGCTTTCGCTGGCCATTGTTTGCAAATTGTAATGCTTTTTACTTAATCTGTCTGGCTTTAATCAGTATTGGAATTCATTGTTAATTCATTGAACATTTTAAATACTTTTGTACTCATTTATTTTCCTACTTTCTATTAAATAAATGTATTTTCTATATATGTGGCTATATTTTCTGTTACCTTATTTAGTCTCGTTTAGACCTGTAAATGTTTTTAGATCAGACTCATTTTTTTTTGCAGGAATAATCCTTTCATAATGGAGAAAGTTTTGTATATTTTGGAGTGCATTGCACAGTCTTGCGAGTAATTTAGTGCTGTTAATACCCTACAGAGGCGAGATTAGAGAGAATTAGAATGTGCTGGAGCCCTTGTGGTTTGAGTAAAGCTGTCTCAGTTTTCTCTGAGTGATCAAATTTTCTTATTTTGTTCAGACAGATGTAGATGACATCTGGAAGTGCCTGTATCCCTCAGAGTGTATCATACCTTCAATTCCTAATTTCTCAGTCCTGTGTTAAGTACGAAGATGGCTTTCAAGTAATCTTTTGTTTTTCAAACTTTTAAAGAAGCCTGGAAGCTTATAAAACAATACATTAATAGCACTTCCCACTCGTTTTACCCTTCTCTGAAATAGAAGATCCCATTACATAGTTGGAATATTTTGTGGCATTAAATTGCATCACTGCTGCCCAGCACTTTTTCTCATTTTTAACTTAGCAACGTATGTTTTTATGTGCTGTTGTTAGCAGACAAATGATCCACTCCCAGGATTAACTCTACAGGACTGTACCTGCCCTGGCTTTTGGGGACATTGTTGATGTGCTGGTTTATTTGTCTGTTCTGTGTTGCACCTGCTGTCATTAGTGCAGCCATCCTATGGGAAGATCTCTGCTGCTGTTAATTGCTCTGGGAGTATTTTCGAGGTCTCTCACCTCTTGGGTTTAATAGTTAGAGACAGTAACGTCTAATGTATCATTTACTGCCACCCTGATACAACACCTGCTGTCTGGCACTTTGAGACTGCTGAGATTCGTGCATCTCAAACATCTTGAAGTGTTGTTTCAGCAGTTGCAATATTAGAATAAAAATGCTCCAATAACTGTAAAAATATCAGGTGGTTGCTATATTTGAGATATTTTAGTTGGAGGATAGGTTTAGTATAATCCCAGAAATTGATTTTAGGGATTATACCACTTCTCCTGACCATCCTGCTATTTCTACAATTTCTTTTGTAGTGATTATTTATTTCAGCAGTTCCTTTGCATATTTTATTTTAATTAATCACAAGAATATTTTCTCCTCTTACGCCTCGTGCATATATAAAGGACGACCATTCTGTTTTTAAGCCAAACCTAGTAAAAATGGGTTGTCCTCATCATAATTATATATAACAATCATACTGGCCCTCAGCAATAGCTTTGACACTGAGAATGCTATGCCTCCCCTACAGCGTTTCACTGCACTGAAAAACAGGTTAATCCTTCAGAATTTAACAGGTAAAACCAGAAGCTAATAGTGGTGGCCTAGGGGTTTGGAAGTAGGCCCCATAATCAAAAGGTTGTGGGTTTGAATCGAGGACCAGTCAGCTGTCCTGCAATACACTGCTCCCTGGGTGTTGGTTATGGCTATCCACTGATGCACAGTTGTGTATGGTTTAAATGCAGAGAATGCATTTTGTTATTTCAATGTGTGCTGTGCTGCATCTTTGCAATGACAAATAGTCACTTTCACTTCAGTTCACAATGCATTATGATACAATCTATGTAGTGGTTTGATTGAGATATATATATATATAGTTAGAGTTACATGTTCCTTACAAATCAAGCCACATACTTGAGCTGATTGTGGTTCACCATCTGGGATTATCATGTCAGCAGTGTGAAAGTGAAAGTGACAACCCTTGTCATGCGAGGTCACAGCACAGCAAGCGTGTACCACAACGCAATTGGACCTCTGCTTTTAACCCATGCACACAAACACCGTGCAGCAGTGGGGAGCTATTGAAAGCGCCCAGGGAGCATTGATGGGAACGGTACCTTGCTCAGGGGTACCTACTTGTGAGGGAATTGAACCCACACTCTTCCGATGTGGGGCCAACTCCCTAACCACTAGGCCACCGCTGCGCCTCTTTTTTCTTTCTTTCTTTATTTATTTAAAGCAGTGTACCCATATAATGAGATGTGGTCATCATTTCCATGTGAAGTCCAGTATACCTCCCAGCTCAAGCTATTAGGGGAGACAGTAAACAGTCAATACTGATATAGGAGGCTCATTAAAGTAATTGCGTTTTAATTTGGACAATTTGGTAATTTGCTATTGCGAATGCGCTCATTGATTTCACCCCAAATTCTCAGGGTGTCATCTTTTTGTCCACGTGTCCTTTGGTGAATAATATAATGTGATTTCATGTAAATCTACACCCTACTCCCCCTCAGTATAGAATATAAATACTAATATTTAAAAAATATTCCTGTAGTCATTCTTAACCTTCCTCTCTCTCAATCAGCATCAAAGAACTGCAGGATTAAGAGCCAGCAAACCTGTCTGAACTGTGTGTGTGTGTGTGTGTGTGCGCGTGTGTGTGTTGCTCATTTTTGTTATAACCTAGGTTAAAGGTCCATAAGAGCCCAGCAGTACCAAACAGTGGCTGATTGGTCCTTGTTTGCTCTTAACATGTCCTTCCTGAAGTGGGGTCAGCACATGGAGATTATGCTGTGACAGCAAATAAACCCAAAGGCATATGTTCTATCAGATCATCAACCACCAGCTAGATTAATCCACTCAGGGTTATAATGAACAATATCACTAAAGCATGGCTTAAACAAGCTAAGCTAATTAGCAAATTTGAAGGAATAATCTATTACGGACAGGAGATACTAATTAAAATGCATTGTTAAAGTATGTTCGTGCTAGTGGGCTTTTCCAAATGCCTCTTTTGAATCTGTGATAGTTGATGGGCTTTCTTGTTGTCTTATTAATAATGATGTTGGAGTAATAGTCAGTCTATATTCAAATGAAATAAGCCGTTAGTTGTCATTTGATTGTTAATTGTTGTATTGTCTTCTTCGTAAAGATGGATGTTGTGTTAGTGTTTTTAACATTTGTTCATAGTTTTTTTCAGGAAATATTCTAATTAAATTAGTTTTCCTGTTTTAATGGGGAAAAAAAAAATTTATTTAATTTTGACATCAAAATATTGTGACATTTTGTATGTTTACGACTGCCAGCCTTTATGGCTAGAGCCTGAAGATAGCACAAGGTTTAGTAGAAAGCACAATTGATTTGCGTGCTGGAGAGATAGTGTTATGTGTGAATGTGCTGAGTTTCGGGGTGGCTGTCTAGCTGAAGCTGCACAGGTGAAACCAATCGCCCATTCACCCTGGAAGCTTCTGATTACACACACTGCGATTCACACTTGCTCTGGTAATGTCTTCATTACGCACTGAATACAAAAGCACTGCCCTGCAACCTTCTTAAGTTAAGCTTCTCTAAAGTTAATTTAAAACATTACCGCATGCCTGCCTTTTATTGTGGCCTCAGAATGAGACCCCATAATTTAATACTTTCACATTACTAATAATGATCCATTAATAAATAACAGAGTAATTAATCATTTCAGTATTATTTGATACTGAATTCTAATGTTACAATATAATCTAATGGCCTGATATTCAACAAAGCACATGAAACACATCATTCATCTTAACTGCTAATCTAGAACAGGGATTAACAGTTATAAATATAAGGAGGGTTTTAATATCTTGATTAAAAATCTTTTGCAGCCTGTAACTGTCTAAAGCGTGGAAATCATGGACAACCCCAAATACAGCGTTGCTAGCTCTGCTAACATAATATTGCAATAGTTAAAATCAGAATGCTTAACTCAAACATTCAGGGGAAAGAAAGATCATAATTATGCTTAAAAAAAGTATACCATTTAGAGCAGGGTGCTGTTTGCTGATCTCCTGCAAACTTTAAAATAACAAATAAAAGTAATATTCAGCACAACACAGATTTTCCTCCAGTTTGGATAATCAGTGCTTGAAACACTACTGGTCAAGCATTTTCCAACAGAATGAATGACTGACAGTTTGTAGACTTGCTCATCACAGTCAGTCTAATTAAAGTAATAGGCATTTCAATATAAAAAAAATAATTAATCAGTCTCTGTTAGTGATGGAAATCATGTTTCATTGTTTCGCTGTCTAAAACAAAACATTTGAACAAACAGCAACCTTGTGTAAGCTCACCTGCACTGTAATCTCTTCTCTTTTAAAACCTTATTGCTTGTGTATGTTGTTGTAAAATAGCTAATGATGTAGTAATAAATCACATTTAATGATTTGTAGTGCACATTTAAGTTGTAGTGCATAACAACAGCAATTACTCTAAGCTTCGACGCTCTTCTCTCCTTTACTCATTTACTCATAACAGAGACCTGTTCCTTGTCCCTCCAGGCATGGATCCTTTCTTTTCCTGCACAGTGCAGGAAAGGGTGTGAGACTTTGATTGACTTATTCTGATAGGGTCAGAGGTCTGAGGGAAGTACATCAGGGCTTTCTGCTTGCACTGACCCCTGTTACACTTCCTGTCAGATCTGAAAGGCACAGTGATCCATTGCCCCTGCCTGAGTGTACTGACCATCTCTACAAACCTTAGCGATCAAGTCTGTGTACTGATGTTCTCTGTGAAGGGATTAAAGTTGCTTAATTTGCATTAACGTTAGATCCCCAACCCAACACAAAGCCAAATAAAATTGTAAACAGTAGTAACAATTAAGTAATTCTCTCTCTCTCTCAATTTGATCACATGGCAGCTTATTACTAATGGCTATGTTTATTTAAAAAATATATATTTTAATGGTATTTTAATTTGTATTGAATAATTTCATTTCATTATGTTGTGTGTTGTTACCATTAAATTCATTGAATAATAATAATTATAAGTCGTTCACTTTCTCTTTAACAGACCGATATGGGCCAGCAACTGACAGATCTGTCCAACAGCAAAGCCCCCCACTTCACTCTCAAGTAAGATCTGTTTTTGTGTGTGCATTTATTTCTGTGTGTGTATTTGCATGCTTGTGCATGTTTTTCCATACTTATGTTTGTTTTCTTGAGTATGTATGCGCTCGTGAGTGTGTGCTGTCTTTGTGTTCTCTCCTGCAGTGTTGTTTTTCAGTCTATCCTCATATCATTAGCAGGCATTCAAATTTCCCTGCTCTTTGCTGAAAAGATCAAGGCAATGTTGGACTTGAATATGAAATGATGAATCATTAAACAACTACAAAAGCATGAGGAAAGAGGGTTAAAGACACAAAAAAACACATGCATAAATTGGCAGCGTGCGTGTGTATGTGTAGTGGTGGTGGGGTGGAGGGTGAATGGCTAATTAGCTAGTGTGGGATTAGAGATGGCCTCTTGTTTGCTCCTCTGAGGCCCAGCACATCTGAGACTGAAATGGAGCGTAAACCTGACCAGCACTGGAAGTGATGCCTTGCATAGAAAGCTTACCTGCAAGTCTATATAGTCACAAACAAAAAATCCCATTGCAGCGCAGTACACAATAAAAATATGTCCCTTTCTTCACAGGTCTTCCCCTGTAGAGCATTTTCAAAAAAGCTCCAAAAAATGCACTGGGTCAGGGATACAAAATATCTTTAAAATATCTCTCTGGATAAGAATGTGTAGCAAACACATGTGCTTGAAACAGAAAAATAAATGCAGTCTTAACTAAATGCATTTGCTAAGCAGGCATATTTATTAAACACACTGTTAATGTTAGCATGTGTTTTAGTTTCTAAAAATGCCCTCAATCTACTAGTGAAAGTTTCCTTACTTATGCCACAATGTTAAGAGATATGTAGCTTTCAGGTCTGGAACTTTCATAATTCTTGTTGCATATGAAACATCAGTAAAGGTGTGATTTCAGGTTGCCAGAGACCCACAAGCCATGCAGTCATCGCTTCTGCAAATGCCTCACCTATGTTAATAACACAGAGAAATAATCACTTCAGACCGGATGGAAGATGTGATTACTTAGCTTTGGCCATGTAATCAAAGCTGTTTCTTTGAGTGATTTTGTGCATCAGCCCACAGCAACCTGAGAGGGTTTTCAGAGGGGTAAAAAAAAGTGCAGCTGCCTAAGTGCAGTCCACGGGGCCGCTATGGAGAGATGATAGGGTCATCGCTTCGCTGACTGACCCCAGCTCAGTGCCTCATGCAGCACCTCTCACCATGGCAACTTGCTGTTCTGCTCCCCCTCCCCGGCCCTGGTCTAATGTCTAATGCTTCGCACAGCCAGCAAACGACCCTTGAAATTGAGAGGAAGAAATAAATTATCACATCTACTTGAAATATAGAAATTGAAAGCTATAAGTGTGACTTACCATTTTCTAATGGTGTGCCTATAGGAATGCGAAAAAGGAAAATGGTCTGCTGCTCCTCAGCCATTTAAAATAAAAAAATAAATAAAAATAAGGAAATAAAAAAATAATAATACCAGAATGAGGGTATGTATCAAGAGTAACACATCTTGTAATGTGCACATGTATAGAAGTGCACTGCCTGGTTGGCGGAAAGGGCAATTCATGTTTCTATTTTTTGTTTTCTGTCATATTTATTTTTAACAGCAAATTCAGCATGTGTCATGCTGTGCTAGTAATTTTCTGGAGCTGTTTGCTTTCAGCCTGAAGCTATAAGTGCATATCTGACACTTTCCACATTTGGGTTTTTACTATTGAATGACCTGAAGCTTGAAACTCACCTACATGTTCAGTTGCAGTATCATTTAAATAATGTTAGGTGGTGTAACTTATTTTAACATGATGCTTTTTTATTTTTGTTTTTTATTTATTTATTTTTTTAAACTGAGTATATGGTTGAAATGACCATAAAAACCTACTTGAGTTGACTTAACTGCACTATGTTTTCTGAATATGTTCAAAGAGCGATATTGTATCAAAAATCTGAAATTAAACAGTTTGCAATAATATAAGAAATCAGTGATCGATGCATCTCCTCCATGGCCTATTGAGTTTAAATGTTAGTGTGCAGAAAGTTTGTGTAATGTGCAGCCAACATCTTATCAACTGGAAAATGTTGCATGAGGTAACTTTATAATATATATATATTTTTTCAGCTTTGCAGGACACATATCATGGTTTAATTTGCTAATATTCTGTCAAAGTTGTTCAAATCTAAAAGAAATGTTTAATAAAGTGTAGACTAATAACAGTAGGCTTCAGAAACTGTAGTATATAAGTTATTCAAATCAGTGAGTTTTAACTGCTTCAAAAAGAAGCATTGTGTAGGCTGTTAAAGCAGATCAATCAAAATTCTATTTACTAGCTAGATAGTAGGTTTATGACCAGATCCAGATTAGTTTCTACATAACTTGCCATACTAAAGCAGGGTGTTGAAGAAATGATCCTCAACTTAGTTTAGACATCTTGCTCAATCTGCTGTCACCAAGTCTTTAGTCTTGTGTGTTCTCCAACAGATATTCAGCACAATCATCCACCTGCTGCGTGGTGTTAATGAGTTTATCAGGCTGATCCACCCACACACACACACACACACACACACACACACACAAAAAATTCTTTTGTTTTAGACATACTTGCTCTGCTGGCCAGCTGAAGGCTATAGGCCTGGAAGCAGGATCCTAAGCCTTAGATTAAGGCCTGCTGAAGGTTAGCTGGAACAGTGGTACTGGCACTGAATGCAGGGGAATGACGGTCATGAACATTATAGAACAACTGCAGTTAAACAGTACTGTACAGTGCCAAGAGTATAAACATGCATATTCATTCCCTCTCTCTCTCTCATTTTACTGTTTTTTTTCTTTTTTTCCTCCTTTCTTTCTTTCCTTTTTTCCTTTTGATACCTCTGTCTCTGTTTCTGTCTCTTGTTCCTCTTCTCAGACCCCCTCCATCCTTCTCTTTTTCTCTCTCTGGGCTGTAGTGTCTGCTTTTTCTTATCTGCTGCTCTATTGTGGTGCTGACAGGCTGCTGTCAAAGCCCTGAAGCCTTTTTCACACTGACACTCGTTTATCATCCTTCTCTCATCACCCTCTCTGCCAATCACACACACACACTGATAAACATCCTTTTTTTATCAAAGAAGGAAAGAGCGTTAAGCCCTAACCTCCACGAGCTTCTCGCCCCCCTCCGGCACCTAAAGCTCAGACAGTTTGCTTTGCAGACTTTGATTGAATCAGTGGGATATGTTTCAGACATGCCACTTTAATTTTGTTTTAGATTAACTCTGATACCAAAGATTTGCCTTTTTCTCGTCTCTTCTAAGATAAAACTAGGATGCATAAGACTTTGTAATAGAAGTAGAAGCAGCTCTCTGGAAATCAATTAATCCCAACCTGTTCTGGAGTGAAAAGTAATAGAAGCTATGAAAAGATGTGGCCCTGGTAATCTGGTTCTATATTAGAGTGGATTAAAGCAGTATTGTGAAAACATCAGTTTGGAGCTGGATCAATACTGGTGTGTATTGATGTGTGTGTGTGTGTGTGTGTGTGTGTAGCTCCCCATTCTGAGCGTGGCGTTGTGAGTGACAGGAAAGAAGCAGAGAGAAGCTTATGGTTTCTTACAGGATCAGATTCAATCAGGGGGAAAAGATGCCAGGCCTGTGCCTAATTACCCCTGTGTGAAGAAGTGAATCAACAGGACTTGCTTAAGAAAATGCTGAAACTCAAATGATTCAAATGATTTTTTCCCCCCACTATTTGAAAATATGTGGAATATGAGAGATGTTAGGAAAAGAAGACAAGCTTTAAAATATTCATCTGAATTGGCTTTCCAGAAAACATTTTTTTTTCAGTCTGATGTTACTGGCCTGCTTCAATTGTGGCATGTAGTAAATCCTGGACAATATTCGGACAAATAATAGTGAATAGTTTTTTGGGGTTTTTAAATTTTTTTTTATGTTTCTTAGCAATTTTGATAGTGTAATAAAAACCTTTGTTTTCAAAGTATGGCCTAATTTCAGTTATTTTTACATTTTGCTCAGAAACGAGTTTATTGAAAGAATTTTTTTTAACTGCTTTATTTCCAACCTAAAATGCTCCTATCCCATTGTAGATTTAATGCTTAAGATGCTTAAGAGTTTGTTGTTTAAACTTTGTTGAGAAAGGTCTTTTATAAAAATATATATTTTCTGGATGAATCCACAGCCGTCGACCAGTTTGAAAATGTGCATGGTTATGTATTATACAGTAAAATAATTGTGCCAGCTATTTAAGTGCTTGTATTTTTAAAATGTTTTTTTTTTTGAGAACACATTTTTTTGAATACAGAATAATAAAAAAAACTTTGGAACATTTGAAAGTCCCCTGTACCTCCAGCATTTTTTCTAAAATGAAGGATTTTAGTAGGGAGTTTGAGCAGGATTCTCTGGAAATTAACCATGCAGTGTATGTACATAAACTATCATGGTGTGTGTGTGTGTGTGTGTGTGTGTGGACTTTTGGTGTGCTGGTTTTTCTGTATGTCTTTTGAGGGACTGAATGAAAGGTTGCCCTAGTGAATAAGATGATAATTTGAGCTCTCTGGGGGAGTGCAGACAGAATTACTCAGACAGGCTTACTTGCACATATGCACACACACTCACAGACAGCACCCCTCTCCACATGCACCCTCTATTACTCACTGTAGTCCGTTCTTCAAAATACCACACTGAATCCTTACACATAATTGCAGCCACATAAAGAAACAGCAACTGTATTCAAATAGCTGTCTATTCAGAGCAAAAGTGGTGGCTAATTCTGCTCTTCTAAAGAGGCTCCATATTCAGACTGTCACACTGAAAAGATCATCTTCATCTGAGCTACCATGCTTTGTTGTCTGTATTTGTTTCTCTTGAGCAAATCTGAGAGAGCTCAGCATTTTGAAAGCGATGGCTTGTGCTGGAGAAATGCAGAGCGTAATGTGCTCTCTTTCATGACAGCCTGCTTTTTATTCGTGTCTCTTCTTTTGCGGGTTTTTGTGAAGGACGGAGCAGGTAAATAAAGAGGACACCTGTGCCAGTGCTTCTTTGCTATACCTCTCTCATTTTCTCCCTCCCCCTCACACTATCATCCTTTTATCCGTGAGCTGTGCCCCATTTCTAAATGAGTGTAGCAGGTTCTCCTCACAGCCTGTTTGTTTGTTCATTAATGCAGGCTGTCTAAAGCAGAGGGGGAACGAGTGTGAGGGCAGAAATGGAAGTGAAGTGCATGTGCTGGGAGATGTGGGATGGATAAGGGGAATAGAAAGGGAGGGGAGAGAGAAACCACAGCGGAGAGGTTATTTATTATATTTTCATCCATGTTTTAATGCATGTGATTTTCATTATGCCTCCCTAATTAATTTGGGGCCTTTTTGCTCCTTCTTGAGGAGCGCTTCTCTTTGATATGCGTTGTTTGGCCTGGCCTTGATTAATGGGGAAGTTTTGGTGAGTTGATAAAAGTTGGCTTCAGTGTGCCTGACTGAATCAATCTTCCCTGCTCTTCACACTGTAGTTCATATTTATTTTCTGCTAATTCTACCCCCCCCCACATAAAATGTGATTTTTTTTTTTTTTTTTTAATCACACTCACTCTGACACTCATTCACTCGTTGTCATTGTTTGTTGTTTCTTCTCCCAGCATCTCTGCTTTGCCATTTAACCCTTCATTCATACTCATTCCTTCACTCAGACACTCACTTTTGCTCTTTCAAGATTATAAATGCAATCTTGCTTTATAAAGACATTTCTCCGGAAAGGATATTGTTCTCTTTCTCAGTTTCTCACCGAAGCACAAATCATTTTGTTGTCCATGAATCCATGAATTATAATTTGTATACATTCTATGAATTTGTCTTTTTTTTATTAGACCCCCATGCACTCATCATACACCAACACCAATGTCCAGACACTTAAAAAAAAAAAATAAAAAAAAAAAAACCTCCCTGATTAGAGAAAAGAGTCAGAAAAGGAGGCTAGACAGAGGAAGACGAAGGTCAGAAGAGGATTGTGTGTGTGTGTGTGGTCAGCCTGATAAACTCATTAACACCACGCAGCAGGTGGATGATTGTGCTGAATGTCTGTTTCAGAGAGTATGAGGAAACAGCCTAAGGAAAGAAAAGCTGACCCAAGCTTTCTTTCTTTCTGCTCTGTGCCTCAGCCTTGGCCATACCTTTTGACCTTTTCCTCCTCATTCATCCTCATCTGGCCTCATTGCTCACACTGAATCACAAACCTTCACATGCTGAAAGACAAGAACATGTTTTAAGAGTTTAGAAGGTCCACTGATCTGGTCCTGAACATGAATCTACTGTGGGTGAACAAGAGTATAACATAAATGCTGTTATGCCAACCATCCTATAATAAGAATTTGATCACTTTTTTTGATAAAGTCAAAGCAGCCTACTCTTGGTACAGTGCAATGAACAGTCAAGCAAACCATTGAAGACAATGTGATGCACTGGTCAACGTTGTTTTCTGATATTCCTGCGGATGTTAGTTTGACATGGATTACCTACCTAAGCATTACTGCAGACCAAGTACACCTACTCATGGCACTACTATCATCCCCCCACCTTGTTCTGCTGGGCAGACATTATCCATGCCAAAAACATTAACTGCTGAGAAAGTGAAAGTCAGGGAAAAAGACTGAAAACAAGGCCAAAGGTAGAGCTCATGAAAAGAATTGTTGTGGGGAAGACAGGGAGTTTACTTCAGTTCACATGCAGGCAGAGCCACAGAGCTGTGTGTTTCCAACAGAAAACTCAATATGAGTTTAAAGCCTTTTATGCTGTGATTCTGTTCTGTATGTATATGTCTGGGTCAGCAGGGGTGCAAATAAGTTGATAAGCTCTTATTTAATGTTTCATTTCGCTGCAACTTTTTTTTTTCCAAGTTTAATGCGTGTTTGTTTTGTTTTTTGCTGGGTGTGTATGTGTGCATGCATGGATGTGTGTAGCAGCAACCTAACAAAGATGGTGGAAATTTCTGGAGATCATGGGCCACTCGGGATCCATGTGGTTCCTTACTGCTCCTCTCTGAGTGGAAGGTTAGTATGCATGTCTCTTTTTTCCACATACGTCCCCCATTCACACACGCACACCAAAACACTCATTCACACTCATGGTTTTCATGTAGGAACTCTTGACAACGTGGGAAATCAGGTTAGGAAAAATAGTCCATAATTGCCCTTTTGCACATGTAGCACAGCAGGCGATTTTATTGTGTAGGATGCATTTTCACTGCCTGGAAATACTTTGTGTGGTTCAGGTGAGGAGTGGCACTTATTTAGAATGTGCAGGAGGCATGATATATTTGTTCACCTTGCTTGTTTCTAATTTGGTCATAAACAATCTCTTGCTATTCCTATATATTATTCCTATATTTTTTTTTTTCTGTTTCAGTGGTAGCCCATTCCAGCAAAGGTTTGCAGCTTTCTACTTTCAATTGACCCCTATTTTGGTTTTGCTGATATTCTCCACTGATGTAAATTCTGCTTATTTGCTTATTTCACATACACACTCAATTAGACATCACACAGACTTTGTACTAAGAAGCATGAAATTTAAAGTCTAGTCTTGTGCAGTGGATACAAACATTTGCATTCACACCTACAGCTCCTTAAGGTAATATTGAGGAATGTTCAGGGGTACAGTTCATGTAAGAAAGGGGTTGACTCTTCAACCCACTCTCTGAGAAGAGGCACCAAGTAGTTTATATTCTTTCCCTCATTCTCAGAATGTGTGCATAATCTGAACTCTGGGACAAAACATCTGATTCTTCTTTGTAGCATTTTAGCAAGAAGAGTTTCAACTTTCATTTCACTCATATGTGCAGTCAACACCCAGATAACTGGAAAATATTTTATTTTATAAATATTTAACTTTGGCCTTTATAATGATGCTCTTGGTAGATCCAGTAGCTTAAGTGTTGTTGCCTGATAAAGGTGTTTGTGTTTTACTTTTAAAAAAAGTTTATATTATCGGAAAGGCAATTCAGAGACCATTCTCTTGCTCGCTCGCTCTCTTTCTCTCTATTCCTTCCTCCATCCCAGAGGGCCCATATGTTGCCTTTAGTCATGCCCACTGCCCTTTCTCCTGAGGTTAAAGGTCACTGCAGCTCAGAGAGCCATCAATATTTCCTAATATTGAGTGCAGCACTAATGTAAATAGACCTTTTTTCCTAATTCTACATTTCAAGGGCAGAGGTGGGCAGATCTAATGGGGGTGAATAGATCAGAAGGGTGGGCTCGGCTAAAATGCTGCTGGTGAGGACACTGACTGACCCTCTACAACAGTACAATGCTAATTTATTCCAGATAGGCCTGCACACAGCTCACACACAAAATGCCACTGCACCAGTGTGAACTTTGAAAGGCTACAGCATTGTTTTTTTCTTCCTATTTAGGCTGCTGGTATTGTTTAGCTGAGAGGTGATAAAGGAGAGAATTGATACGATTGTGAAAGTTGCCTTTTCATTTAGCATGGTCTGCATTTGTTGGCTTTGATTGCTCTACTGAATTCCCCAATCACCAAATGTTCTTTTGTACTATTTTTTTTTTCTTTTTTCTGGCATCTTGTTAATCACTACAAAAAGTAAAAGGATTGTGTTAGATGTACTGTGTGTAAGCGTGTGTGTTTGCATGTTAGTGTGTCTGCATTAGCAGAACCAGAAATCTCAGACCCCACATAGCACTCATAACACTGTCTCCAAAGTCTGTTTACACATCTAGCTCCAGGCACCAGGAATCTGTTTTGAGAGAAGCAAAACCAGGCCTTTATCTGTTTGAGCTCTGTGTAATCTGTAGTATTGGACCCACTGGATATTTCATTTTTTTTTTGTCTTTCCAGTTTACTCTGACTATTGATTTAAACACTAGAAATGTTCTCTCAACACTGGAGCATTAGGTCGGAAGGCAGGACTAACACTACATCGTCACTAGTTGCTTGATTATTATGGTTAATACTGAGACTTTTAGAATTATTGAGAAAAATCCAGTCAGTAAACAAATCTAAATTTAGTGTTATGTAACATTTTGAATCATAGATTCATAGATACACTGTTTTTTAAGTCATTAGTATAGGATAAATAGGAAAAAGCACCTTTTTATTATAACTATAACCATCTTATTGACTATCCAATGTTTCACCAGTAAACCTACAGGTGTCTGCTGAGGTTTAGATGCGATACAGGAGACAAAGTCTTTTTGAGCAGCAGAAAATGATGGATTCGTTCATAAGTCCTTTGATGTAACCCAGCCACTAGGGATGCACAAGCCAGTGTATTTCTTCGTGCCGGTCCCAAGCCCGGATAAATGGGGAGGGTTACGTCAGCAAGGGTATCCGGTGTAAAACCCTTACCAAATCAATGTGAGGACAACGAAACAGACTTCCATACCGGATCGGTCAAGGCTGGGTTAAAAACGAAAGCCACCAGTGCTGTTAGCTTACAGTGTGCGGGTGGAAATTGGGCTACTGTTGGACAAAAGGAAAAGAAGAGGAGGATATGATGGATATGATGAAGAGAAGAAGCCTTGATATTTGATATAACTTGTATATATTTGATGAACTTTTAATCCACAGGTGGATTATATCCTTTGCAGGAGGGTCAGTCTGAAGCTGCAAAGTCTGAAACTGAAAAGTAATGACAGGGGATAGTGCAGCTAAACAGCATAGGGTTGTGGTCTGTAGGATGACCTCTGAGTGCTAGGTGGAATTCAGCCATGAGCACTGGGAGGTAGTGAAGAGTTACCAGATTGCTGGGAAACTACTGCAAAATGGTAAGGGAGGCAGCTAGGAAGATACTTGGTGTGACATCTGGAAAGAAGAAAGGATAAGAGAACCAGGTGGTTGAACCCAGGAGTCCAGGAGTGTATACATAACAAGAGACAAGTGAAGAAGAAATGGAATGGGCAGAGATGAAGAAAGTAGACAGGAGTACAAGACATGAAGCGCAGGGTGAAGAAAGCAGTGGCGAAGGCTAAAGATAAGATGTTTGGTGAATTGTATGAGAGGTTGGACAGTAAGAATGGAGAAAAGGACCGATTAGCTAGACAGAGAAACAGAGCTGGGAAAGATGTGCAGCAGGTCAGGTGATTAAGGATAGAAATGGAAATGTACTCACAAGTGAACAGAGTGTGTTAAGCAGATGGAAAGAATACTTTGAGGGGCTGATGAATGCAGAGAAGAGAGAAGATTAGATTTTGTGAGGATAGTGAACCAGGAAGTGCAGCGAATAAGCAAAATGGAAATAAGGGCAGAGGATGAAGACGATTAAGAATGGAAAGACTGTTGGTCTAGATTATATACATGTGGAAGCAATGGAGCTGTTTAGGAGAGATGGCAGTGACCAGATTGTTTAACACAGTCTTGGAAAGTGAGAGGATGCCTGAGGAGTGGAGACAGTGTACTGTTACCGATTTTCAAGAATAAGGATGATGCACAGAGCAGTAGTGTGACGAGGATGGACTTGATTAGAAATGAGTACATTAGAGGGATAGCTCAGGTTGGACATATTTGGGAAAGATTTAGAGCAACAAGCTAGTGTTGGTTTGTACAGCCATGGCCAGGCATGTTGAGAATGTTGCAAACGTTACTATTCAAAAGTTTGCTGCTTCAATTTTTATGATGGTAATTTGCATAAACTTCAGAATGTTATGATGAGTTATCAGATGAATTGCAACAACTCCCTCTTTGCCCTGAAAATGAACTTATTAAAAAAATAAATAAATAAATAAAAAATCATATCCACTGCATTTTAGCTCTGCTGCAAAACAATCTGCTGATTGCACCTAAAACAACCATTTATCAGATCATCAACACCTTCAAGGAGAGAAGTTCAAATGGTGTGTAGAGGCTTCAGGGTGCCCAAGAAAGTCCAGCAATGACCAGAACCGTCTCCTTAAGTTGATTCAGCTGTGTGATTGGAGCACCACAAGAGCAGAGCTTGCTCAGGAACTTGCTGAGGTGAAGACTTTTGGAGGATGGCCTGGTGTCAAGAAGGACAGCAAAGAAGCCTTTTCTCTCCAAAAAAAAACATCAGGGACAGACTGATATTCTGCCAAAAGTACATAGATTGGACTGCTGAGGACAGGGGTGAATTCATTTTCACTGATGAATCCCCTTTTTCGATTGATTTGAGGCATCCAGAAAAAAGATTTGTCTGGAGAAGAAAAGGTCAGTGCTACCATCAGTCCTCTGTTATGCCAACAATGAAGCATCATGAGACCATTCAAATATGGGGTTGCTTCTCAGCCAAGGGAGTGGCTCACAACCAAATCATCCTCCAAGTGCAGCTTCTCCCAACCATTTTGGTGAAGAACAATGCCTTTTCCAGCATGATGGAGCACTGTCCCATAAGGCAAATTTATATCTAAGTGGATGGGGAACAAAACATCAAAAATTTGAGTCCATGTTCAGGAAACTCCTAAGGCCTTAATCCCATTGAGAATTTGTGGTCAGTCCTCAAGAGGTAGGTGGACAAACAAAACTCCACAAATGCTGTAAAAAAAATAACTCCTTGATTTTGCAAGAATGGGCTCCATCAGTCAGGATTTGGCCCAGAAGTTAAATAAGTCAATAAAAGCCACTGAAACTTATGAAATGCTTTTTGTTTATGTAATTATACTTCAGTGTACCATAGAAACATCTGACAAAATATATAAAAACACTAAAGCAGCAAACTTTGTATTAGCCAATATTAGTCATTCTCAAAACTTTTGGCCATGACTGTACAGTGGAGAGACAATGATTATATTGGGAGAAGCATGCTGTGGATGGAGTTGCCAGGAAAGAGGAAAAGATGACCAAAGAGAAGGTTCATGAATGTGGTGAGAGAGGACAAGCTGGCTGTTGGTTTGAAAATGGAAGGTACAGAGGGACAGGAAGAAATGAAGACAGTTGGTTCGCTGTGGCTTCCCCAAACAGGAGCAGCCAAAAGAAGAATAGAGGAGGTCATAAGTCCTTTAATGTGGTGACTCCTGCCTCATAAGACATTATTTATTAACAATGTTTGGCACTTTACTAAATAACACAATTTTCTCTCTGATTTAGCCATACTCTTGATTTGGTCATACTCTCCCAGAAAACTCCAGACATTCCTCTGTAAGATAAGCTAAAGGTGAAATTTCAAGGGCATTATGTCAGTGGCGAAGTCACAAGGCAGGTAAACCTGCCTTTTAACTTATTTTTTAGATGTGATGTCCATGTGACATCTCTGTCTCACCTTATGCTTTCTTTTCTTTTAATATTTATTTTCTGTACTTCGGAACTCTTCTTTCTCTCTCAATACATTTCTGAAAGGTATCCATGGTGTCTGGTCCTAATTCGGCCTTCTTGCCAATGTAAAGCATCAGCATCAAGACGTTACTCCATTTATCTCGCTTTTCCTATTTTTCATTCTTTTTCCTCCATTATACTTTCTCATCACCATCTGTTCCTTTTCAGCATGCACACTCACACTCACAAACTTGAGCCCCCATGCTGTTAAGTTACCACCTCTCTGGCTGCATCATTGTGCTTTGTTAGTGGGAAATTGTTTCATTTGAGCTCTGGCACGATGAGCTATTGTCACTGTTTTTCTCTATTTGTGCAAGGGCAGTGCTGGGCAGTGATATAATGTATTAGCTAGGTTAGAGTGAGAGTTAATGGGCTTTTGTGTTCCTGAGGGAGGAGACTGAAGGACAGGCTTAAGACTCAGGCTTAAGCATGAACACACTCGTCTACTCATCTGGGTTCAGCTCTGCTGTTGCTGCTGCTGGTTTTCTCCCTGCTTTATTCCCCTCCGTCTGATAGGCTTTATCACAGCTCAGCAGAGCTCCACAAACTTGTGTTGGTGGAACTGTCTGTTTGTTTATGCTGACACCTAGTCTAGAAGGGAAACATAGGGGACAAAGTTTGAGCTGTTTTCAGTCACACAGTACAAATGCGCTTCTCATCACCAGCTTGGATCTGAACTGCATCTGCAGTAGCTGAAATTTTAATGTTTTCCTTCATACGGCAGAAGGAAAGTTGGCTTTTGTTAAAGGAGCAGAATGCTGTGTGTTTAAGGCTCACTTGCACATCTGTTGCTGTGTCAGAGATTGTGTGTGTTTGTGTCTTAGGGCTTTGGGCCTGCACATCCGGGGCGTGGAGGAGAACAGCCGCTCCAAAAGAGAGGGCATCTTTCAGGATGATGAGTGCATCGTCAGAATCAACGACACTGAGCTATTGGATAAGACTTTCTCACAGTGAGTGGCCTACTTTCATACACACACAAACAAACAAACTCTTGTTCCAGGATCTTCCCACTGAAATGCACTCATACAGTCTGATCACACTTTCACTCTGCAATCTGTCTTCTTATTCCTTCTGTCTTTCTTGTTGGCTTTTTTCTTAATCGATCTTTCTGTGACTTTCTTTTTTCATTTTGTCTGTTTTTCTCCTACTGTTCCCACTCTCCTCCTTTGTCAATCTCTCTTCCTCTATCTCTCTCTGTCTGTCTCATATCATGACCATACAATACAAAATCCGCTCTCAGTCCATTGTTATAGAGACTCAGTCTGTTTATGCTTATCACAATGCTGGACAAGCTTCAAAAGCAGTGAAAACACAGCTAGAAAAACATCTATTCAAAAGTTCTTCTAGCCACCATGGTCCTTGAAAGCTCCTCTGCAGCTCCTACATACAGGGATTCTCCCACTGGCCACACACTCTCACGCATTTTCTCATATATGCATGCTGCCCAGCATTATAGTCTGCTGTCACACTCATTATTATAACAATAACCCATTTTTGGCTGCTCTTACTGCCTTCAAAAGCTTTGTTTTTTTCACACTGACTGCTGGGAGGGTTTGAATTGGCTGCGCTTATTAATTACTTTTTTGTCTGTTTATTTATTTTTTATAAAAGAATAAAACTAGAAATTCTGGTGCAGATGTTTCTATATAGGTCAACCTGGATTTAACCCAGAGTTCATGTTCATATATAATAACATGCAATCCTTCATGAATAATTGAGACTGGTTTTAAGGTTCTTTAGTACCTGTTGAGATTCCACTCAGCCCTTTTAGGGTCATCACCCCTTCATTTATGTGTATTACTTATACATGCGCTTCACATCCCATGTGCAACATGTGGGAGATCCATCTTACAGAAGGGTACAGTAGATTTTTATTAGATTTAGGATGGATGGATGGGTCTGGAATTGAATTAGTCAACACAAAAGAGTAAGAAGGATCGCTTTGTCATTTGTAAGGGGTAGAGCTCATTAGTCATAACCCCAATTATACTGTGCCTGGAACGAGCTTCCTCTTGACTCAAATTAATAAAGATATTACATTTTCTTAATTGTTTTTAAATTCAACATCGTTATTCATTTCATTGTGTGCAAACAAACTACATTTAAAGCTTCATGAAACTATTGACTCCTGTTTTGAAAGTCAATGGTAATTTCTCCTATGCATCTGTCATCTTTTTTTTTTTTTTTTTTTTTCTTTTTTTTCTTTTTGTTCTTTAACTCATTTCATGTCACAATCCCTTTTTCTTCTCAGATCACAGGAGGTGTTCCGACAGGCCATGCGTTCACCCATCATGCATTTAGAAGTTCTTCCTGTTGCTAATAAAGAGCGCTATGAGAAGAGCTTTATCAGTCACATTTATGGCTCAGAGAGCCATGAAGTTGCCTTCCGGACCAAAGAGACTGCACCCCTAAAGGTGAAGCCCATGGTGAGACCTGTAGAAGCATACTCCTCAGGCAGGCAGGCTGAACCTCAGGAGAGCAGCAGCAGCAGCATGGAGAGCCGCTCTCTGGGTTCACCCTATCCCCTCAGCCTCTCGCCCACACCCAAGGGCAAGAGCAGCAACAGCCCTCTCCTCAGGAAGAGTCACACTCTGTCTCCTCTTGCCAGCCTGGCCAACAAGAAGGGTGGAAAGAGGCTCAAAATCGACTTGAGGAAAGGTACATAGTAAAAAATTTGTATCCTCAGCTCGTGATAAACCTAATTTGTAAACCTGCAGATTGTTCAAAATAAGATGTTATTAGAACTCTTATTGCTCCGGGGTTTAAAACGGAAATCCCAACAGGCACGATTTCAACAATTTGAAATGATTTGCAGTTACAAATTGAAAATGAAGACTTCTCCATCAAACTAATCAGTTGATCATTTTGATTAATAAAATTTATATAATATACAATTAGAACCTGATATAAATAAAAAAATTTACATCCCTAGTGTGAGTGGGTGGATAGGGACACTTTTTCCAAAAATCTAGAATAGTGGTCTGTTTTCACAGTGGGTGCAACTTCAGCTTTATCAGCTTTGCAGTGTTGAAAAGCATTGAATTTTTCATGGTCAGTAATGATTGCGTATGGAACGGAGGTAAGTTGTGGATTTGTTGATGATGTGAATTATAACTATATCAAATAATTTGTGAACAGATTTGTGTATCCCTGAGATTGAATATAATAGTTATTTGATTGCTTTAGGTTCTCAGCAGTTGACTATCTGCACACCACTAAGCCTGTCAGATAGAGCTATTGACCTGGCAACTGAGAAAAAGAAAAAAGAGAGAGAAATTAACAGGATGTTATTCAGTGACTGGTATGTAATAGGAGGTTCTGCACATGTATCTTTAGGATAGGCAACACTGAATAGCAAGTGTTCACTATAAGGCTTTGGGATCTGTGCCTTCTTAATGTTTGGTCATCATTTGGACTAATTTTCCCTACTCGTAATGACTGCTTAGTAGTGTCTCTTACCTCTTCTCCCCTCCCTTGCTCTGTTGCCCTCTTTGTAGTCGGTTGCTCTGCAAGTCTGCAGCTGAATGGATGAAGCTATAATTTCAACCCACAAAGTCTATTAAGTTCTTATTGATCCAGCCATTACTGATGATATGAATTCATTGCATGAGCAGAAAAGTGCTGACCATAAAGGGATTGTGCTAAATGACTAACATAAAACACCAGTGCAATGCTGCCTCTGCTGTGCTTGTAAGCTAGTGTAGTGTATTGCCTTTCACTAGAGCTTCATACAAGTGATATTAAAGACCATCCGCTCCCCCTCCGGGTGCCCCCCCATTCGCTCCGTCACCCCTATGCTCCGTCCATCACTCCTCCTCTCCTTCAGCCTGGCAGGGACACAGGCTGGATATATCCACCCTGAAGACATGGCACGTGTCACTCAGCGGGCGATAGCCTGTTCACTAATCTACCCATCAGTCATCCTGACAGCATCAAGACCCTGATAAGAGGAGGGATAGTGGAGGTCAAGGCAGCAGCAAGGCTTCAGCACACCACCCGCTGTGCTGCAGCACTTACACTTCTAAAAACTCCTTCCCAGCTGCTCTGACAAACCAAACGAAGCAGAGTCTTTCATTTATCCTCTCTGTTATTCCATCACATTAACTGAGAAAGCCATCATAGCGCAGATATCATATTTGACCTTACAGTTATGATTTTTGTGCTGAAATATATATATTTTATATGGTTTTCTAACTTTTAACATCTAACGTTAATACAAATAAGCATTTCTCTTTCAATTTTATTGAGCATAAAGGCTGACTGTACAAGTTTAAGTGTACAGTGATGTTCATGAGACTGCACGACATCTTAATGAGTCTTTAATGACAAGTTTACATTCATAAAGATTCATTCTCGCAAGCATCATTTGTTATAAAGGTTGCTATTGTCAATTACACCCCAAAAGTATAATGACAGCGATATCATCCTCCATAATTGTCTATTTACATTGTTAGTCTTCAGAAAAGGCTAATGTCAATGTTATTTTATGAACTCTCCTGTAAAATAAAGTGGTAACCGTTTTTATGGTCAATGATTAAGAAGCAGTTATCGGTTTTGCTTTTGCTGCAAAATCTAATTTTAAAAAGAGCCACCTTGCCTTGAGTTACTCAAGTTAAGAAAGCCAACTAGGTGAATGTTGAAGATTTACAAAATGTTTAATTTCACTGTAAGAACATGTGTAAGAGTGTTTGTTTTTCTAATCAAGATGCATCATAAAAGGGATTTCATTGATCTGTGATTAAAGACAAATACCCAGGCCATAGAAGGGTAAAAGAAAGTTAATGAATATATTCATATGCACATTAACAATAATAAAATAATGTTACATTAACAACAATTTAAGAATCTATTTAAATAAGCGCACATGGAAAAACACACTCAGCAAAATTACTAAGATGCTAACTTCACGCTACAATTAGAAAGGGCTCTTTAACAAGAAAGAAAGAATATATAAAACACAAGGAAAGATATCCATATACAGAGCTATATATACATATACATATTTATGCAGTTTGGGTTAACCTCTTGACCTGTCAAAACTTTCCACTTCCCTAAAAAATAATTTGTATTTTAACAACTTTTCTAGTACTTAACAGCAATGCATAAAGTTTATTTTTCAGTGACGCTGAAAAAGAGCTAAAAGTCCCTTCAACTTTAAATTTGTTAACCTTGTTTTACTTTATCAATGAATGGCTGATTAAATTGTTTTTCTAATTGCTTTTCAGTTTTACCCTTTTAAGTGAGTAGATATTAATTCAAGAAATATACTGTCGATCTGGAGATTGTATGTTGGTTTCTTTGTGTTGGGTAATAATTCAGTCCATTTCTTAACCACTCAGTAATTAGCAAGGAAGAGCTCTCTCTCTTACATTCTCTGTCCACTTCTGTCCCTGTCACTTTGAGACTCTCTATGTAAAGATGTATCCATACGTGAAATTAAACTTTAGTCAGGCAGTTCTAATCTCCCTCCTGCACTGAGGGAGTGTTTTCCAGACCTACATTCACAGAGGCAAATGACAGAGCCACACATGCACACTATGAAACATTAAGCTGAAGCTAGAGACTGACTGTCTTTTTGTTCGATGATCTGGTTGAATTTCTTTCTCTTTTATTTTCCACAAAGCTCCAGACATTTGCCATCTGCAGCTATGCTAGATTTGTGATCAGTAGGGAAGAGGTCTGATTGATCATGAGGCTTTCAAAGATTTCTGGTCTCAGGAAGTCTTAATATAAAATCTGCTTTGTTTAGAGGTTATTTCTGTTCATGTAACAAAAACCAAAATTAGTCCAGTGTTTTTATTGTTTGTTCCTTAAACTGTATTTTCGTTCTCCTGTCTATCTGTAGGTCCAGAAGGACTTGGTTTCACTGTGGTAACCAGAGACTCTTCAGTGCATGGACCTGGCCCTATCCTTGTCAAAAACATCCTTCCTAGAGGGGCCGCAATCAAGGATGGCCGCCTGCAGTCTGGTGACAGGATATTAGAGGTGAGAATATGATCTATAATACTATTATAAGCTACCACTTGACAATAAGACTTTGTTCACACTGCAGGGTAAATCAGATTTTTGTGTTTCCAAAACTAACTTGATCTGTCAGATTGTAGTTGCATTTCCTTACACATCTGCAATAGTTGCTAAAGTTGTAATACATTTAGATTATAGACAAATAATCTGTGCAATTTGTGATTTGCTCCCTTTTTTCTTCAGTGGTCAGTATTGAAAGAAAACTGCACTGTATATTTTTGGTGGCAGAAAATTTTAGCACAGCAGTAAAACTGTCGTGTAAAGTCTGTAACAATCTCACTGTGTCACTGCTGTAAGAATTGAGAATGAACTTGCACCCAAACTATCAGCAGTGGTCCTGTGGTGCTTGGAAACTGAACAATAATGGATGGGCTAAAGGTTGGCTGCCAAACAGTGCACCTTCATAGTCGACTTTTAGTGGGCCACTAGGCTGTACATAATCTGAGAATCAATGTACAACCTCATATCATCAGGAAAGGTTTGGGGAAATGCAGGTTTAAAAAAAAAACAGACATTTTAAAATGCATTTTCCTTTAATCCATTGCAAACAGTACTATTCTAAGATTTAATGTTCATCTGGTTAACTTAACCTAATAAACATTCTTTCCTGCAAATCAAGGCCTGTAATATATTCCATAAAAAATGGGACGTTGAAGTGGAAAAGTGAAAGTGACAATTCTTGTCATTGCGAGGTCACAGCACAGCACACAGTGAACCACAACGAAACTGGACCTCTGCATTTAACCCATGCAAACACCGTGCAGCAGTGGGCAGCTATGAAAGCGCCCAGGGAGCAGTGACTGGGACCTCAGGGCAACCTACTGGTGAGGGAATCGAACCCACAATCTTCCGATCCAGGGCCAACTCCCTAATTACTAGGCCACCTCTGCCTCTTGAAGCATTTACCATAAAAGGTGTTCAGCAGTATTGGGACGTCACCACATTTTTCATTTGAAGTCTCCACACGTTCTCTACTGGAGACAGGTTGGGGACAGGGCAGTCCAATAACTGTACCTCCTTAATGTCCTGCCTTTGTAATGTGTGCAGAATGGGGTTTTCCTTTGTCTGATGATGTTGCTCCAAAATCTCAGTTTACTTTTCTGCGTTAATGCTGCCAACATGAAAGTGTAAATTACCTGTGTCAAGGGTTCTGGCAAAATGTCATACCATGATGGATCCTGGCTTTTGGACTTGTTGCTGATAGCAGTATGGATAGTCCTTTTTGTCTTTGGTCCACAGCACAGGGCATCCATTTCTTCCAAGAAAGATGTGGAATACTGATTTGTGACCAATGTGGGTCTTTCACCTTTTGATGAATTATGGTTCTAAAATAGTGCCTTCTGAGGGATCTGAGATCACTGGTGTTCATCTTAGGCTTGTGCCCTTTTTCCTCATTATTTACAGTTGAGGCCAAAATGGGAATTATGGAACATTTTTCTAAACTTCTTCCCAATGTTTGCAGCATTGATGAAACTTGATATAAGCAAACATTCACCAGGGCTATTTAGTAGCTTTTGGTACATTTTGTAATATAAAATACATTTTTAGGCTTGCTTTATATCAAATATAGTTAAAAATGGGGTGGTCAAAAATATTAATCCCATGTGAATGATTGCTTTCAAAACACCTACAGTAATTAACCAATCAGCTTTGAAACCACACCTGTGCAGTCAATTGGCTTCCTAACAACACCTGCAGTCAATTGGCTTCCTATCAACATTCAATCAGCATAAAAAGACTCCAAGGAACAGGGCACTTGAACACATGAGAGGGACTACTCTTGCTTACCATGCCAAAGACAAAGGAAATCAGTCTGGAGCTTAGAAAGAAGATAGTAGAGGCTCATGATAAGGGGGAAGGCTACACTGCCATTTCCAAGTGATTCACAGTGTCTAGAACTGCTGTACGTTGTATCATTACCAAGTACAAGGAGACAAATTCTGTAAGAAACAAACCTGGCCTTGGCCGTAAGCGCAAGATTTCAAGAACTCTGGAGAGGAAAATAGTCAGAGATGGCAGCAAGGAGCCCCGGACATCTGCCAAGATGATTGTTGCTGACCTGGCCTCTTCTGGAGTTGATGTTTCAAGGAACACAGTTGTGCGGGCTCTTCATCGTGGTGGGCTTCAGAGCAATCGTCCCAGAAGAACCCCATTACTTGAAGAGCGGCACATCACAACCCAACTGAGGTTTGCCTGTGAACTTTTGAAAGGTAAAGATGAGTTTTGGAAGTCTGTGCTTTGGTCTGATGAGACTAAACTGGAACTGTTTGGGTACCTGGATATTGTTTATATTTGGCCAGGAAAGGGAGAGGCCTTCAACCCTAGGAACACAGTTCCCATAGTTAAACATGGTGGTGGGAGCATCATGCTGTGGAGCTGTTTTGCAACCTCAGGCACAGGGAGCCTTGTTCGGCTGCATGGCATCATGAAAAAAGAAAATCATGTTGACATTTTGAGGGAGAATATGCAGAAATCTGCTCATAGTGTAGGCTTAGGTCATCGCTGGGTCTTCCAATGAGACAATGACCCAAAGCATACATTTGAAATTAGTCCAACAGTTCCTCAAGGATACCAAAACCAAGATCCTGGAGTGCCCTGCACAGAGCCCAGACCTCAATCCAATTGAGAATCTGTGGCGGGTGCTCGAAGTGAAGTGTCCATGCTCGGAAACCATGCAATTTGGACCAGCTAGAACAATTTGCAATGGAAGAATGGGCCAAATTCCCTCAGGAGACCTGTTCCAACCTAGTAAACTACTCTAAGAGATTGTTGTCAGTTGTGGCTCAGAAAGGGTACACTATTGAGTATTAATGGCCAGGGGGCTAATAATTTTTGATCGGTGTATCACTAAAATATCCTAATTAAACTTAGTGGACATTGTTTTTTTTATAGTGTATTTGTTTCCAAAATAACAAACACTTGTTAATGGTCATTTTCATAGAGAAATCAAGAGTGTTGTCTAATTTCATAAGGGGGGCTAATAATTTTGGCATCAACTGTTCATGTTTTGTCTGTTCAATCTCATTTTATTTGAAGTATCTTGGGTTCACACAGCTTGCAATGAAATGAAATGTTTTTTTTACTTGCATTTTCCATTCTGTCCCAGCTTTTTCCGACTTGGGGTTGAACAAGGTTGAACAAAGTAAATGCTCAGTGTATATATTTAGCAAGTGACTGAACATGTTTCATGTGAACAGCCTGCAGTTTTTTTTTCCTGCATATTGTTGCATTCATAAAATGTAATATTAGCCTGTATGGTATAAAGAATGGGTTTAATTCAGGGCATGCTGATGTTACAAGCACAGCATTAAGTATGTCTAAATGCCAATTCATCGTGCCTTACAACGGGGAATAATTTGTCTGCATATGTGCTGACGCATATGATATTTTGTGTATTTGTTGTGTGTGCATGTGTCAGGTGAATGGAGTAGATTTCGCAGGCAGGACACAGGAGGAGCTGGTGGCCATGCTGCGGAGCACAAAGCAGGGAGAAAGTGTGTGTCTGGTGGTGGCCAGGCAGGAAGAGATGTTCCTGCCACGAGAGCTGGTAAGAGACTTCTCTGTCTAAAATCTTACTCCAGTCCATCTGATAGCACATCCCCAACCCTTTCTCCCCCTTTTTCCACCTGTCTCCATTTTCCACTACTAATAAATTGCTTTCTTTGAATACCCTAAATCTCTTTGGTCTTTTCTTGACAAAAACACCCACATATTACAACCTGTATGGCCATACAGCTGCATTTCCTTTTTAGACGAGCATTAGCTCAGTGCTGACATTGTACAAGACGTCACAGGTGCCCTAATTTCCAAACTTTCACTTACTGATGTCTTCCAATTAAATACACTGATCTGCTCATACATGCTCATAAAGGCTCAGGATCTCAAAGCAACACAATCATAAGCATCAAAGACTGCCTTTAAGGCATGTTAACTCAAAACTAGGAAACAAGGAGGAGGAGATTTCCAAACTAGGAGGTATTGTTCAAGGAAGTAGCTAATTAAAAATATTTTTTAAAAAATGATCTATAGACATGCCATTTGGAAAAATTTTTGGTCAAAATGTCCCTTTAACTACTAGACTAACTACTTGTGGCATTCTTGGATTCTGTCAGTTACATTTTGTTTTCTGTTATTTTATTTATTAATTTTATTTATTTATTTTTTTTACATTTTTACTTATTTTATGTACATTGCAGTTCCCAAATTTAAGACCCAAGTAGATAAATCACATTTCACTTTTCCTTTCAAGTGTAAGGGAAAAAAAAAAATTTATGTATTTCTACATTTTCTGCGCATCACAATACACAGGTGTTGAAATATTGAAAAATGGGATGTTACAGAAAATAAAAAGCTAATAGGTTGAAAGAAAATTGGAAATTTGATTTCTAATTAAACTCTGATAGTGGGATTTAACAGTTAAAATATAATTCTGGTTGCTTCTATGGTTATCACATCTCAACCTGATGTGGGTGAGTCTTTTTCGTTTAGAGTCTGGATTCTTCTAATGTTTCTTTCTATTGTTTCGAATAAGTTTTTCCCTTCCAGCTGTTGCCTCTTGCTTAGACCCAGGTTTTTTTTAATGCTACTTTGAATTTTATAGTGGTTTATACAACACACATTGTCACATCCTCATTGACCTCACTTGTTTTATCATGTAACTTTGAGTGAATGGGAGTCATTATTCAGTTTGTAGTTTTCAAAAATTTTGATCTAAGGTTTCCAGGAAAGCCTCTTCATGACATTTCACAGATGAGCTTTAGCTGTTATGTATGAGCAACAGGTGAATGCTTGCATGTGATTTCCCATATTACTCTGTCTTGCCTGAAAAGGTCATAGTCTCTCATGCTCTATTCCTCGAGCCAGCCTTAAGGAGAGGAAGGCCCTGTGTTTCTGTTTCCTGCTTTTGTCCTGGAGTCCTTTTTTTTTTTTTTTTTTTTTTTTTTTTTTTTTTTTTTTTTTCTCTGGGTGTTCTCATCTTTTCTGCTGTCTGAATCATCTGAGATGAACTCTGAGACCCATATACCCAATGAGCATGACCCACGCACAGACATACACATCCAGCTGACCACCTTTCTGTCTGGCTTCCTGCTCTTATCCCTGTGAGTGTTGATTTAGCGTCTGGCAGGAAGTGAGGGAGGAGGTCGAGCCACTCCTACAGGAAGTGTTGGAGCATGCAGGTCTGTGTGAAGTCGAAGGCTGCAGCCACACAGCTGTGTGCTGACCTTTCCTGCCTCTCCCTCAATGTAACATCCATTGCTCCCCGGCTGGCCGATTCTGCCCATTTTTGCCCATTTCAGCGCTTTCTGGAAATAACGCACTCCTGAGAACCTTGGGGATCTGACCCGTTGACATGATCATTTACAGAGGGTTCCAGCAGGAAGTGTGCTCTAACCCCTATTGTTTTCACAATTTATGTTTTATTTATATCAGTTCAAAGCAGCATCACATGAACTACAGCCAAACTGGGCTGTTATGTATAAAATATGCTAGACATAATCTTCCCCTCCAAGCAAAAATTAAAAGTGAAATGCCCGAATGTCACAAATAAATCCAGTAAATATTATTACACTGCTAAGTCAGTCAGTTTTATTTTTTTGATGACACTCTCCAGAGTCTCGACCATGTTGGAAACCTTGTAAATGTAAAATCATTTACGGAATGAATGTCAAATTAAGTCAAAGAATTAAGTCAAAACTATTTGACATTTCTATGCGATTAATATTAATTTGATCAACATCCGTTCCTGTCCATCTTCTCTGCCTCTTCAAGCAATCATATTTCCAGTGTACCAACAATAACATCTGATGAAGGATAAAAGCCCATTTTCACCACATTAAAGTCCATTCGCACTTGGTATTCTGGAATATTCTCTGGCGAGTTTAGTGTAGCACTGCTCAATTACTGCTCTCCTGATTGCCTTGCCGCATTCTGCGGGCAGGGGCCGTTTGACTGTTAGAGAAGCTGCCTAGTGTGCAGTATTCTGAAGCATGAAGAACGCTTGTTACAGCTGACAAACAGCTGCTTGAGGCCCCCAGGACTGCACCCACAGTTTACCATGCCGAGACACAGTGCAGAAAATTACTCATTTGCTGGTGTGGTGACGTTAATGGTTATTTTGTCAGGCAAGTACAACTATTTGAATGAGTTTGTAGACCTTTTGGAGGGATTTTTTTTAAGGATATCCAGGGTTCTGTAGCCTCTGTTATAAGTGTGACAAGCAAAGCCAGATGATGAATAGATTGACTTTGAACAGTGTGTATGTGTCTACTTCTTTGTGGACCGATATATCAAAGCACAGGAGATTAATGCATGTGAAGGATGACAGTTGGGCAGAATAGTCGTGAGGGGCTGAGATACATTTTAAGACCAAAAGCTAAAAGAGGCCAAATGACTGATGTAGAGGAAGGGTAAGGGAGAGATAGGGGCCGATAGAGCAATAATGAATACCCAATACAGTGAAGCAGCTAGAAAGACAGATGGAGATGGTGACTAGATAGCTGGAAAGGCCGCACTAAGTATAAAAATAAAGAGACTGCAAGGTAGAGACCGGAGAGGAAGCAAGCGGCTTTGAGTAAAGACACAAAGATAAAGAGGAAGAAGAAAGCTGAGGGTGCTGCAAAAGAAAGATGTGTTGGAAAGTGAGGGCCAAGATCTGAATTTTAAATTAAAATATCATAAAAATGGACCCAAATGTGGTTAAAGTTTAATAAAAATTTTTTTTTAAAAACCCACTATTGTAGTCAAGACTCTTTATTCATCACAGTTATAAAGTCAGGAGTGAAATGTATGCTGGTCATTCCCAAGGTTGCACAAGTGTAATTAGAAATTTAGAGCATCGTATGTAAACAATTTTCCATGCGAGTGACGCATTATTGTATAAGAACGCATTGGCAGTTGTGTAACAGACAAGTAGAAAATGCATTAGATTATCAGCGTTAATTGAGTAGTTAAAAGCTGTGGTGAATTTAATGTGTTTGTGTTTATATAATATGGCTATTTTGTTTTTATTAGTCTATCCTGCTCAATCCTGATTCTCATGTCTTTTGATGTAAATTCATATAGATGCACAATCATTTGTTTTCTTGCAGGAATAAACTAAAACAGCTGATAGCCTGCGTCTCTTTGATTCTCTAAGGTTTGCCAGACCTCTTCACCTTACCGATGTTCTTCAGTCAAAACTAGAGACAAACGCTTTCCCATTTCTTTGTTTAAACATTGTATGCATTGTTATACCTTTCACTTTAATTTCTTGTTGAATTTGTTTTCCGAAAAGAGTTTGGGTGTGTTCGTCTTTTGTTATCTGAACATGCAGATTAGTTTTAACTTGTTGCACTGAAGTATTTGCTGTGTTAGTAATCAAGAGTGTTCTAGATTTCTGGTGGAGTCTAAAGGTATACACACTTCTGAAGAATAAAAATAAAGATCTGAAATCCAAGTGAACATTTGAGTATTTAATCTGGATTAGGTCTAAATATGATAGATTTTGACATTCTAAAGATATTCTAGAATTCAAGCAACAATGAAAGTAGAAACAAGTTACCCAGAGGGGGGGGCGGAACATTGCTGGTGTACATCTAGTTAAATATATATATTTGACTCTATATATATTAGATTTTGTTGCATAAGTGAAAGATGAATAGATTTCATTATTTGTTGTATGTATTTCAATTAAATGGACATGTTCTTCATTGTTTTTTGAAGACACTGGCTTCATAATTGTACTTTCTTTTACGTGTTTCTGAAAATGCATTATCAGTTACACAGAAAATGGTGAGAGTCTCCTTTCTTCCGTCGTAGGACAGTTGGCAAGTCAAGTAGGCTGGTGCTGAGATGAGACAGAACACGGCAAAGACTAGAGACTAAACAAGTGCACACAAAACAACATACAGTGCAAACACTGTTAAATAATAGGGAAAAAAAATGTGCAAAAACAGCAACATGAGGTAGTTATGAGTAGAGCCTAGGGGATGCAGAGTCAGTCTTAATTCAAAAGTGTGCTTTTTTGGAGCTAGTGTTAAGGGTCCATGTTCGTTCTCTATGATGTGAACACCAAGAATGTTTGTACTCCGGACCTTCTCCACAGGGAACAGTTGATAAGTGGAGAGTGGTCACTTTGGGTCTTGAGGTAGGGTACTTGCCTACAGACCTATGGCTCAAGAGGTCCCAGGTTCAAATCCCACCTCTGGCACCCTGAGCAAGACCCTTAACCCTGAGTGTCTCCAGGGGGACTGTCCCTGTAATGGGGACATGGAAGTCGCTCTGGATAAGCGCATCTGCTAAATGCCGTAAATGTAAATTGCGGTCTGCTGAAGTCAACAACCATTTAGTTTTGTTAACCTTAAGAGACAGGTTGTTGGTTTTGCACCAGTCCGTCAGTTTTTGGTCCAAGTGGGAGAGTTGTGACTTATGGATACACTGTAGAAGCAGATTCATTTTCGGTTTTAATATCCAGCCCTACACTTTTCAACGTCTATAACAATAAAGTAAGTGTGTCATGACTATAAACCATTACTGTCCAATAGAAATACAGTGTCCATACAAATACAGTGATGTGAAAAGGTGGCGGAAGCAGAATTGACAGAATTAGGAACCACCTAGAGTTTAAATGAGGGAGGTACTGAAAGTGCTATAGATGTAGTCAAGTGAAGGCTGAGAGAGTGATGCACTCCAGTGTCCTTTGGGGCTTAAACAGCAATGGAGGGACTGCTTGATTTGAGGATAATACTGAACAGCCAGCCATCATGCTGACGGGTAGGTTTGATGCCTCAAGTCTGTTGACTGAACAAAGCACCCTCATCATTTCTGTCTGTCAGATGAGCTGCTGCTGCAAAGCCTTAACCCCCTTGTGTTCACTCGCTTTTCAGTTGTCACACTTCGAAGCCCCTCGCAGACCCCACACCGCACCTAATTTCCAATTGAAGAGCAGCCTGCTGGTGCGCGAGGACTTAGCCTGCCTTTGCCAGCCTGCTGAAGGATGAAATAGTAATGCTGATATTAGATATGACTCCCTGAACAAAGGAGAGCTGGCAAGGGTTCATTTCCTCTTCAGTTTGGAGTGTTTCTCTAAGTATGAGCTAGTTTAAATATGTAACTCGGTGTATGGAACTGAAGCCATGGGTTCAACTTTGATGCATTGCTTTTCTGGCGATGAGGGGCAGGATGAAGCTTAGGTTTTGGTTTCATCCATCTTGGAAAGACCCTTCTGCCAAGGCAGATACTGCTGTAGTGATGACACGCACTGCATGCACATCTTTCGGTTTGTCAAGGAATGAGCCAACTCCAACTTGGGTCTTAGCTATATGCTTCTTAATCTATTCTCAGTCCGTCTGCTGATACCTGCATTGTGTTCTCAATAAAGCTTTGAACTGAGTTTCAGATGTCTCTGAAGAGGCCTGGGCTGTTACATTGGTCTCATTTCTAGCCCTGATGTCAAACCAGCTCTGGACTCTGGAGGAGAGTCAATAAACCTACATCCGCAAGTATAAGAGGGCAAGGTTATGGACCTCCATCCACGGACCGACCCCATTTCTTTTACTGCTTCCACCCCTCTCCATGCAGCCCTTTCATCTGCACTTAAAGAGAATCCATTTAGTCCTGTACGACCCTCTCTGCCTCTTTTCTGGAACCCACTGCTGCCTTTAGCCTCTCATTGGCCTCTGCTGAATGGGCCATGGAGAAGACCCTTTATTTAAAAAGGGGCACAAATGTCGATCTCGTTCGCCATTGTTCCTTTCTAAGCCATAATGGCGCTCCATACCGACCACTTCTGCATGGGCTTCACATGCATGTGTGGGTTGAAAAGTGCACTCCATGCTTTCTGCTACATTCAAAGCTAGATCCATTCTTTCGTGAGTCACTCAAAAGCCCAGGCAGAAACAGTTAGAGACATGGTAATAAAGCAAGGCCAAGTTACCGGAGACACAATTGCGCATAATGACAGGCACTGCGTGTTTGTTTATGCGCTAGAATAATTAGGAACAGAGGGCACTCTGCTTGCTCCATGAAATGCAGGACTCGCTGATGACTTTATGGTGAATGTGCCAGGAAAAAGCCACGCAGATGGCATAAATCTACTACAAATATCACCAAGCTTAGTGAGAGTGAGGGAGAGCTGGGGAAAGAAGGTGTAAAGGGAATGAGAGAAGTGGTGGCAGATATGGGGAGAGAGTGAGAGTAGGAACAAATGAGAGCAAAGAGATAAAAATGGAGAGAAGGAAAGAGAGCAAAAGATGAGAAGACGTGGGTGTGCTGTAGAACACCCTCCTCCACTGCTCTACCATCTGCTGGTCTGTGTTAATTCATTTGTCAAGTATAACAAAGAGCCATTTCTCTCTCTCTCTCTCTCACACACACACACACACACACACACACACACACACACACACACACACAAACACCTATCCGTACAGACCTATACATGCTTCCTGCTCAAATGGGGTGAATGCCTCCCAAATAATAAGTCTGGTGAGATTTTTTGCCGAGAGACTTCTCTAATGCTCTTCCACTGGTGCTTCATTTCTTCCTTTTGTTTCTGGAATCCATGCCTTAGATTTGGGTCCAGTGAAAACAGTCAGCAACTTGCATCCACTCCTCCAACTCCTGTACGTTATTATAAGGATTTGATGTCTCGTTTTGGCCAGTAAGCTGTACATCTCAGTCTTACTAAAGTCAAACAAAAAAATTGAAAACGCAGCACGAGATGGACACAAGTACCCTCCAGCCTAGTTTTCCTTTCTATGACCTCATCACCATGACCTCATACGTCCACGCTGAGCTGTCCCCATCTGTGTGTGTGTGTGTGTGTTTGTGTGAGCTTACCATCTCTCCATCTTTCCGTCCTGCAGGCTGGATCCGCTCCTCCAATGGCACAAGCTGGGCTTGAGTCAGGCTTTAGCAGTGCTTACAGACCTGCTGGAGCGAATAGCAGGCCAGCTGCACAAGCTTATCTTTCCTGTCCACTCCTGCTGGACTTCTCCTGTGTCTGTTAGCTCTTAGATGTTAACAGTTATCTATTTTACTCTAATATTTAAGGTAATTAGATATTTGCATCTTTAATTACCTGCTTAGTTAAATATTATATAATTACATATAAATTAAAGTAGCATCTATAGAGAAAGAAAGATTTTTTTTCTCTTCCCCTCTCTCAGCAGTGCTTGACTGCCCAAAACTTAACATTTTATATTGCTATTGTTTTAGATTATTGTTGTCAATCAAAAGTTTAGAAGCCATATGTACAGAATTTCTTCACATTATTGAATTGCATAAGTAATACATAAAATGAAATTATAACATAACTATGGTTAAACCATTTTGTGTAGGTTTTTTTTTTATACTGTGCAGGCAGGTGTTTTAGGCAGGTGTGAAAAAATGTTGTAAACAAAATGCTTTCAGAAATGGAAGTGTTAATCATTTATTTTCAACAATCAACAAAATGCAGTGAATGAACAAAAGAGAAATCTAAATCAAATCCATATTTGGTGTGACCACCTTTGCCTTCAAAACAGCATCAGTTCTTCTAGGTACACTTGCACACAGTTTTTGAAGGAACTTGGCTGGCAGGTTGTTCCAAACATGACTGTGTTTCAACCTCCGTGTGACATTGATGATCATTAGTTTGGTAAAATTGGTTGATCATACCTCGACTATAATCCTACAAAATCCCTGACTGTGTGCAAGTGTACCTAAAAGAACTGATGCTGGTTTGAAGGCAAAAGGTAGTAACACCAAATATTGATTTGATTTAGATTTTTCTTTCGTTCGCTCACTTTGCATTTTGTAAATTGATAAAAATAAACAATCATTATTTATATTTCTGAAAGTATTCTTTGTTTACAGCATTTTTTCACACCTGCCTAAAACTTTAGCACAGTACTGTATATATATTTAGATTATAAAAGCTGCCCTTTTGATGTTTATTTGGATTTCATCACTTTGTTGTCTATGGTTATGAAAGAAAAAATCATTTTAAAGCTAACCTTTATTAAGAAATTGCAACTGATATTCACTCAGTCCATGTAGTGTACATAAATACACCAATCAGCCACAACATCAAAACCACTGACTGGAGAAATATATAATATTGATTATCTAATTATAATGACACCTGTCAAGGGGTGGGACATTAGGCAGCTAGTTAACTGTCAGCTCTTCTTGACGTGTTGAAAGCAGGAAAGTGGACATGTGAAGGGATCTGAGTAACTTTAGGCCAATCTGTGATGACTAGAGGATGGAGGATCCATGCACCACAATCATTTTCTTAGCAGTTTTGTCCTAAACTTAGTCACTCCCCTAGCACTTGTAGGATAAAGGGCAGAGGAAGACTCTGTACAGGTTGCCCCTTCATCACTGCAGCTTGCCACTTACAGGAATTTTATCATCAGCACTGCGAGTAGCATTGGGGACACTGGGGTGGTGGTCTACTTGTAAGATACTCGCAAACCAAGAGGTCGCAGGTTTGAATCCCAGCTCCAGCACAACCACTATTGGGTTCCTAAGCAAGGCCCTTAACCCCAAGTGGCCCCAGGGGGACTGTACTTGTAATTAGGAAATGGAAGGGACGTTCTGGATAATAGCGTCAGCTAAACGCCATAAATGTAACATGATGCTGTCCTATACCACAGCACTGCTTTAGAGATCTGTGCACCTGGTTTGGATCAGAGAGAGAGACCTACACATTACGCAGCTTTTTGAATATAATGACTAATCATTGTACATCTGTAACTGCTGGTAACCCATATGACTGGTGTTTTAAAAAACTAAAGAAACTGAAATAGTAAAAACCGATGACCTGTGATGCTCCCATACGTTCTTGTTCCTCTTGGTCTTGACTAAACACTGAGATGCTGCTCTTTCTGTTTGTGTGTGCATGTATTTGGATGAGTCTGGGGTTTCTTTAACTTTGAGATGGCTCTCCTATGAAGAGGGATGGGAAGGGTTGAATGCTTTGACACAGACAGTGACCCGTGCTGTCATTAGCTGTGTTATTGTGGCTGCACACTCCCTAAAGACCTTACGGTCAGTTAAACACTCAGCAAGAGTCGGGACTGTAATGTTGGCGTGGTTTCTCCTTTATTACACAGGAAGCACATAAAATGAATCAATTTCAGACTTCCTTGAGTTGCCTGTTTAACATCACATTGATTATAATCTCTCAATCTCTCTCTCTCTCCCTCCCCCCTGTTTTTGTGTTCATATAAGTGTGCCTTTAAATGGTGCGTATGGGAACTGTCCTATCTCTCACCTGGCACTTTATACACACTCAGACTCACAGGCCTTGTGTATGCTAGACCTTGAATCCTGACATCCTGCAGTTTGTCAGGGAAGAGCCAGTTGACTTCAGGGAGATCCATGACAAGCAGTCAGTGAAGGACAGTTCTACTACAGCCATGCTTCCTGTTTCTCGGCTTCTATACTGAAGTTGTTTTTTCAGAGTTACAGGAGGAAGTAAATGACACACTGACCCTGACATCTCATGCCCTGCCCTTTTAGGGCCTTTTGTGGCATACAGTCATATGTGGCCTACTGACAGAAAAATACGGTTAAAAATCTAACACATTACATCGGAAGTACTTACATTTTGTTTTTCCTCTTCATTAGGAAGTCCATGAAAATGAATTATAATGGGATCTTTTTCAGAATTTTCCGTCACTGTTTGTGTACATATCTACACTCCCATCAAAAGTTTGAGGACACCTAGCTGTCCAGAATGTGTTTTTTGCAAATGAGCATGTAGTTTTGTAGTTCTATAGTTCTGTAATTCCTATTTCTAAACATTGCTTACCATATAAATGTCAGTGATGTGTGGAGGAGTGACACCTTGGGCCACTCTTGTTGTAAGATCAGCATTATTGTTAAGCATTCTTTACAGCTAAGGTGTGTGTTAAATTTTTATTTCTTTTTAGCAATAATTTGGAAAATTCTACTTATTACACAAAACCTGTTTATTTGAATGAATATTTAGCTGAAAAACCTTAAATATAAGCAACGGTTTTATGAAAAGCCTGTGCTTTTTTAATTAATTAAAAAAAAAAAAAAAGAATTGAGGCATTCCTGACAAATGCAAGACTCCTCTAAACCTCTGAAGGGTAACGTATGTAATGTTTGTTTTATATGACGGAAACGTCTCTTGTACAGATTAAACTTTGTTAACACTGAAAACAACTCGTATCATGACCTGCTCCCTTTGGCTTATTAACACATAGCAACGAGTGAAGACCTTGGCATTATGCATGTTAACTTTTTTTTTTCTCTGCTCACTGACTGAGTGTGTGTGGGCTCATGGAGGTGTATGATGATGAGCACTGGAGCCCATTAGCAGCATTAATAGGTGCAGTATCTCTGCAGGGTGTGATTGGTTTAGCCAGGTTTTCCCTGCTGCTCACTTCCGCACGGCTCATCTTAATTAAATGTCACGTTTACCTTTAATCTGGTGCTTTGAAATGCAGCCGGCGTCAACAGCAACATGAACCGTTTGTGTAAATGTTTGAAATATTGCATTGAAATTTGCCTATCTAGGCTTTCAAAAAGCTTTACATGGAAGAAGGACTTGTTGATTGTCTTTAATGTGCAGCAGTCATGTGCAGTCATTTCTATGAGAAATAAGTCTTTGTTGTGCAGCTCAGCAACAAAAAGCCATTTTAATAATTGTGAAGGAAAATAGTCATATGCAAAAGCAATGCCATCAGTAGGTCCCCTGTCCACTCAACAGCCATCATGCCAAGTACCTGTGTTTCCTGTCAGATTATTAATTAGTATTACTTAGATCTGACCATAAAAAAGCCATTTTAGGTCATAAACTGATCAGCAGTAACACTAAAACTACCTGTTTAATATTTTTTGGGTCCCTCTTGTGCTGCCAGAACAGCTCTGACCTGGCAAGGCATGGAGACCGCAAGACCTTTGAAGGTATGCAGTCATATCTGGCACCAGGACTAGCATTCTAAATTATGAGGTGGGGCCTCCAAGGTTCAGACTAGTTTGTTCTGAACATTCTACGCATGTTAAACCCAGTTCAGGGAATTTGGAGGCCTGGACTTTTGTCTCAGTTGTTTAAACATTATCATCTAATCGAAAAAAGTGTTCACTTGTTGCCTAATATATCCTACCACTTGACAGGTGCCCTTTTAACGAGGCAATACAAGGGTTATTATAGATAAGATATATAAGATACGGTAAGTGTTACTCACTTCACCTGTCAGTGGTATAAATTGGCCTGATTGGTGTACATGCTTTGAAATTTACCCAGAGAATGCCTTCAGTATGTCTTAGCTTTGCTAGTGTTTACTAGTGTCATTAGAATTTATTTCACCTTTAAGCCAATAAAAGTAAAGTAATTGCTATTGATAACTGATTGTTAGCTGATACCTTATTGATAAATCTAGCAAATAATATTCAGCATTTTTTTTTTTGTACTTTAGAACACAATATGCAAATGTATCCTTAAGTTGAAGAGTAGGAACATGCAGCGTTTCTGCTGTGTGACACTGTGGTACTGCACTACTGGTGTGCAGCACAGTATATTCAGTAAAACCATTCACTAGGTCTACCACAAACTTTAGTCTAGAGTTTACAGAATAAACACGTTTAATATTAAAACAATGAACCTGTTTTGTGAATGAACAATATCTTTCTTTTTCTCATGATAGGATAAGAAAGTTAGTTTCACTTGTAATTCACTCTGAAAACGAATTAACTTTGGAGTTTTGAGCAAACAGACATCATTCTTAGTTCATTTTGTTGTTCCTCTAACGTCCAATGCATACAATCCTTCTCTCTACGAAGGTTACACAGGTGCTTTTTCAGTACTCTGTCATCTTGAGACTAGATAACTGCTTTTCACTCCTGGCTGGCCCTTGTGTATGATATAAGGCATATGCAGCAGCACGGATTTTTTTTTTCCCCCAATCTCACATGACATATAAAGATAATAACAAACTAGCCACAAGCTGGTGGCAGTGGTAGAAACATAAAAAGTACCTCAAGGCTTTGGAATTTGACATATGGCTTGGCTTTGACCTGCGATCCCTCAAGGCACATGGAAGAATAGCGTCACAACTCTTCTTTGTCTTGACAAAGAGCGCTGGGAAGAACCCCTGGTGCTTCCAACAGCTGAGTCCCTTGCTGCTCTAAACACTTTTTTTTTTTCTTTTCTTTAAAGTGAATGTCTAATTACACTTTTTCTGCTATTTCTTATTTCTGTTAATTGTTTTACTGCCTTATCTCTGTTTATTGGTACAGTGTAGTTAGGGACTAGGCCTCAGGCTCGGAAGGTCATGGGTTTGAATCCCAGAACAGTAGGTCACCCTGAAGTACGCTTGAGCAAGTTACCATCCCCATCACCGCTACAGTTAGCTTCTTTCATAGTTCAGAGATTCAAATTCACTGTATCTTACCCTAATGGCAAGATATTTTTCCAGTCTGATTATTTTGTAGTGTCTAATCCCAAAAACCATCTAAGAACTAAGGATTCAATGAGTCACATTATACCACAAACAGAAGTATGGTGACTGCCACCACATGCGTTCTCTGAGCCAGTACTACCACAGCTTTGGGACAACTCCGTACTCATAGTGTACTGTATTCCACTCCAAATCCTGCAGACGTATATATATTTTTAGCTGACTTTGCATCTTAAGCATGCACACATGACCATTCTGACCACCACCTGTAAAATATCTACAAATGCTCAGACATGTGGGATAGCAAAGCACCTCAAGGAAATGGAATAGAATATTTATTTATTTATTTATTTAAATAAAAACTGATCTGCTCACAGAAATCTATGCGAATGAGCAAGATGCCATCTGAAAGAATCTGTGGCTCTGCTTCTCATTTGGTCATGGTATGTAATAAAAGACAGATCCGTGGGGAGTGTGATGGGGGTGATGATTTGCATTTTGAACGTTGGGTTTGGAATCGATTTAACTTGTAATTTTTGGTGTCAATCTGATGTGGTTGCACACAGCAGATTTCTTGGCTCTCAGCTGGTGAATTCCGGTAGGAGCAGTACTCCTGCCATACCACAGGCTGACTTGGCCTGAGTTTAAGCTGAAATGTGCTCTAGCTGCTGAGCATCTGTCCTGAATTTTGGTTTGTTGTTCTTGCAGCACATTTTTGGTTTAAACTGGTTAAAGTTCCCACTTTCTATTGAGGTAAATTTTACATCACTGATAATTGCCACGTTGCCCCATAAGGCCACTGCATGTGTATGAATGCACAAGTGAGGCTCAGGAGGAAGCCTTTTAAAGCCTTTATTTGCTATAGTCATTGTGGGCCACTCAGTCATGAAGGCCGTCAAAGAGCAGTGGCAAATCAGCCCCATGGGGCCCCTTACTTTTCCCCTTTACTGTCCTCTCAGGGTCTGCTGAGGGGTCCCTGAATGTCCACAGATAAACATATTACTTGGACCTTCTGTCCCACCAGGTTCAATTCAGAAAGAGAGAGGGTAGGAAGGAGAGGGAAAGAATGAGAGAAGGGCAAGAAAGAGATTTCCTGTCTGAACAGCTGTGTATGTGCTCATCACTAAACCTTCATAATGTCATTTGTTCTTGTACCTATAGATATGCTCATCCATCTGCTCCGACTGATAACTCCATGTGTCTTCTTCGTCATTAAGGCGCTTTCCTCACTACATGAGCAGATGCTGGCTATGCAGATTAGACACTGGCTGTGTTTGACATACCCATCAGTTACAGCTTCATACTACTAATGCCTTTTGTAGGAAATACTGTTTGAATGACTTTTGAATGTCTGATTATTTTGAGTTCTCTGTGATATTTTGATGTGTATAGTGAGTCATTTTTTCCGTCTTTAGTGAGTGTGACACTAAAAGTTATTCGTCATCCTGCTCTCTTGACATATGTCCCCTATGTAAACACTGCAGTATGCGTTCTGGCTGATAAACCCACAATAACCATGGAAAACTGGCATTTTGTGCCAGTGCGAGGTCTTGCCAAGGGGAATGGTTGTGAGATATCTTAGCCTTTAGCAGAGACGAAGCTTGGGGCAGTGCATTGTTAGTGGCCCTTTCCAACGAGGGTCAGAATGCAGGAACATTTCTGGTGCCATAAAGAAAGTGTGACATTTTATAGAGTTGGAATGACTTGGACTTGCTATGACATTTTTGTTGCTGTTTTGGGATATTTTTAGTCTGGTTGTTTTTCATGAGGTTTCCACTTCATCCTTCTCTTCCTGCATTTCTGCTTAGTATGTGTTAATGTTGTCTCTTTGTGTGTGTGTGTGTGTGTGTGTGTGTGTGTGTGTGTGTGTGTGTGTGTGTGTGTGTGAGAGAGAGAGAGCAGCTAATACACTCTAAATCCTCAATCCTACAGTAAACAGTGATAAACAAGGCCTTGCTGACCCACACACTTCGCCTTAGCCCTTCTTTGCTGCCCAGCTCATCCCTCTATCCTTCTCCCAATATTTACTGCCGTCAAGCCTTCAGCATACTTAAAGGCAGCTTCTTATTTGGATGTACGCGTCTTATCCTCCTTGAGGAGAGCTGTCAGCTAGGCAGTCTGGTGCCCTGTACTTAATGACCAGAAAACAGCAGATTTGAATGTGCTACTGAAGTAGTGCCGGTCGCAATGGCTTCATTATATTTGTTTCTCAAATAGGTTACCTTATCCCCTCTGTTCTGCTATATGGATCAAATACAGATCTTCATGCATTTGTTTTATGGCCATTTTCTCTCTCCCCCTCCTTCCCTCCTCGTTCTTTTTACTACCGTCCCTAGAAAATAAGTGGGAGAGTTGTAGAGTCTCACACTCACTCATTACTGATCCGTTTCCCTAGCGACAAAAGATTGTGTTTTCAGCACACACATAGAATAATGGACATTTCTCTTCTACTCTCGCTTTCTCTCTCTCTACCTGTCTCATTTTTTCTCTCTCTCATTTGAAGGAAAATTTCTTTAAAAAGATGTACAGGTCATTTTAGGAGCATTATGGAGAGAAAATGGAGAGAGGGAGAGGGAGAGAAAAGGGGGATGGGGTACCCAGCAGGGCTCAGTGGGCATGGGGCCTTCATAATGGAAAATGGATTATGGCTCTAAATGACCCTAGCGCTCTCCGAATTTGCTGGCTTTCAGAAAGGGAACATGAAAAGGTTGTGCTATTCTCTGGTAAAATAGCACACTTTTATGTTCAAATTGAGTGACCTCTCTTTCTCTCTCTCTCTCTCTCTCCCTCTCACTCACTTCCATCTTTCACTTTCTGCTTCTCTTAGAAGGAGGAAGCAGCACGGACCACTCTGTCTGAAGAGGGGAAGGAGCAGCTGATGTTTGAGGTGCCTCTGAATGACTCAGGCTCAGCTGGGCTTGGAGTCAGCCTTAAGGGCAACAAATCTCGTGAGACTGGAGAAGACCTAGGCATCTTCATCAAGTCCATCATCCATGGAGGAGCTGCATATAAGGTATTGCAGCAAGTGGGCTGTATTTCAGGCTGAACTAATGTGATAACTTGGCCAAAAGTGATATTCATAAACCAAAACTCAAACCCAATTTCAGTCAATAAACCAAAGCTTGTTTTAGGCCTTTTTTTTTTTTATTTAAATGAAAGCTATCATACTGTGTACATTGTTTGTGTTCTATACATCTATACTGTTAGTGTGATTGCACTATATTGCACAAAATTGTTGTTCTAAGTTTTGTTATTATTCTTCCACACTTTTGGCACTCTTTCTCCAAGCCTGTTTGAAAAATTGGCAACTTTTCAACTTTGACATGCGTGAGGGCATACGCTGCATTGCTGGTGCAATGAATGAGCGGGTCCAGCATAGGTTCCTCAGCCAAAGAGTTCAAATCCAGCTAGAGATAAAGATTTTGGATACTTTTAATGACTCTCACCAGCCAAACTTGCCCTCTCACACACACTCACTTTTACTGTTTCAGTCTAACACACTCACACACACTCTAACAATTTAAGCAAAGGGTTGTTCAACACATTTACTGAATTCTCTACCGTCGCCAGATGTTTATTGTTCTAATGAAGGTTAAATGAATGCTTTAAACTTAAATGGCAACACTGAGCTTCATGTCATTAATGAAGAGGCCTTTAACTCTGAGGTGGTTAAACATGTGGGGAGTGTAAACCTTTATGAGCTGCAGCCGGCAATTTCCCTTGACCCCCCCCCATGGCCCCCGACCTTTGATTTTGACCTTGGTTGTCAGACGGCGCTGTCCACACCCTGCATGGACCCTGATCTCTGCTTTTGCTGGAAGGCAGACTGCTCATACATAGGCCTCAAGCTCCAGGTCCTACAATGACCGCCAGCATTCTGCCCTGTAGTCCTCTGCAGCTGCACATATATATTGCTCACTTTCTCTCTTTCATCATTCTATTCATCCTTGGACAACCCAGAGGCATTCGCTGTTGACAATCAAAATGATAATGCTCTGTGCATGCACTTAATCACATCACCCCCTGGGGGCTGCTTGCTTTGAAAATTGGTATGTAGGTGTTAAACAGTGAATATTTTTATAAATATATGCAGTTAACATGCAGCACAGCATAAACTGTATTTGTCTATATATCTAAAGTACAGTAAAATATTTAGGAAGTATCTTAATGTAAAACTATTGATGTCTTATCCATAAACATAACAGTGTTGTTTGCTATGCAGAACTCATGAGCAGTCCTTCTGAGGATTGCTAAATAAAGGCCCAGACTCTCTCTGAGGGTTTGAATTCACCCTGTTTCACCATATGTGCAGTCAGTCAGGAGGAAATGTGGCAGCTTGTCTTTCATCACTTTCCTACATACAGTTCCAGGTGATGAGAGAATTTTAAAATATCCCTATTCATCATGGAGATGGTGGAATGTTTTTGGATGATTTGTTTCACAACCCTATGATTTTGGGTTGAGATTTTAGTTGAGGTTCACACTTCATTACTTATCAAAAGTTTTGTCAATATTGAAAATGTTAATTATAAAGGCAACTGTAATGCTTCCAGTTATGCCTACTGGCTATCAGTTTTGTAAATGCATTATAAGGTACAAAACTGAAATATTCCATTTACATAAGTAGACTCCTCACTAAGCATTTGGTTAAAACACTTTTAGCCTCAGTGCCTTGCATGTTCTTGGGAATGATCCAACAAGCTTTACATACTTTTCTTAAATTTCTCCCTTTTCTTGTTGATATTGTACAAGATTAACCACGTTGGAAGGGACAATTATTTTTAGGTCTCTACGGAGATCATGTTCATGTCCAGACCGGTCCACTCCTGGACTTTCGTTGCTGTGTATTACTGTTTTTCTTGGTGTACTTCCGGTAGTTCCTTGTTGACTATTCTCCCAGTCCCTGTTGCAGGAAATTAGTAGATTTGACACAATTTGATGCTGCCACCACCATGTTTGACTGTACAAATGGTATTACTGAGGGTGATGCTCAGTGCCTGGTTTCCTCCACACGCCCTGCTGAAAACTATGGTCCTATTTTTCAGTCTTCATTCCATAAGAACTAAGGACTTTGCTTCTCATTGTCTGAGGGTTTTATTTTTTGTTTTGTTAAGGTGCTTCTATGGCACTGCCCTTTGCTGTTTTGTGAGGCTTCTGTTTAGCTATTCTACTATTAAGGCTAGTACTATTAAGGATTGTCGGAGTGTTTCACCAATGTTAGTGTTTCTGTAAGATTCATCTTTCTCTACAAAAGAAATTTGTATAAAATATTTAGTGATTATGGTTGGTTGCATGTCTTACTAAGGCCCTTCATCCCCCATTGGTTATTTGGTGTCAGCAGGATATATATATATATATATATATAATATATATATATATATATATATATATATATATATATATATATAAAATAAAACATGTGTAGTGCAAGGGGAGTACAGAAAAGATAGAGGGTGTGTGTGTATGTATGTGCGCGCACGTGTGAACGACCAAATGCACATGTCCCAGCTTAGCACAGCTCTGTGGGCTAAAAGGCCTGTTGTTCTTCATGTAGCCCCTGATGACACTATGCTGTAATTACAGAGCAGAGCTAGTGAATTAACGCTAATTAAAAACTGTCTGTGCCCATGCTAATTTGCTGGAAGTGTCCTGAGTCTGTGGGTGGGCTGTATCTTCCCAATAGACTTGTAGAATGAGAGGAAGCATGAAAATAAGACAGCAATAGCTTAGAAAGACAACTTCGTTGCTTCTAAAAGTCTGGCATGGGCAGAGCACATCATCCCCTTATTTTGCTGTTTTGCTCAATGTGGAGTGTGATATGTTTTCACTCTCTCTTATCTTAGACTTAATGAGAGACTGAACTATCATATATTTGTATGTTTTCACAATAGTGTTGACGATATGATTATTATTATTTATAAAATAGCTGTATTAATCCATCCATCCATTTATTGCCGCTTGTCCCAAACGGGGTCGCGGGGGAGTGCTGGTGTCCAACCCAGTGCACACAGGGCGAGGAAGGGGGATGCACCCTGGACAGGTCGCCAGCCCATTGCAGGGAGGAGTGGGACGGGGACGACACCTTGCTCAAGGGTACCTCAGGGCCACCCATTGGGAAGGGGTACGAACCCCCGATCCTCCGATCACATGGCCGACGCCCTAACCACTAGACCACCACTGCCCCTATAGCTGTATTAAGTGATTTTGAAAATATTGAGGTTCTCATTTTAGAGCTTGAGACTGTTGCCACAGTTACTTTCATCTTTTATCTTTACCATTTTGTCTGATTCATGCTCCTAAAATGCTTGATTCAAGTACCAAGTGAATTTCTGCCACTTTTGTTCATCGTTCAAAATGAGCTATTTATTGAAGTTTAGATATTTTATATGGATGATACAGACTGTGTATGATACAGCAGTGCATTTTAAAATATTCTTACATACTATGTCAAAATGCATTATAGAAATCTTGTTTCTGATAAAGGCGATTTAAAGAAATACTTCACTGTACATCAAGTTTAGCTCTATCTGCTGCATCTGTAGCATGTGATTGATTGCCAGAAGCACCATCCCGCTGGCTTCTGAGTAATGAGTCAGTGGCTTTTCTGTTCTTTTCTACAGTAATTAATTGGCATGTGTCAAAATCATTGTGTTCTTTGGCAATTAGTGGTTGGCAATATGATCAGATTTATTTTTATGATGTTAAATGATATCACACTGTCATTTGCTCTTCTAAGCATATAATAAATATTGTCAGTATCTCTACAACATTCACTAACTGCCTGTTTCTTTAAAATAAAATGCAAACTAGTTTTGTTTATTTGATTTTAGTGCATCACGGTGTTTTAGCTTTTAATGTGTCACTGGGACTTTTCTGTTCCATCTTACACACTTTAGAAAAAGTAGATATTATAAACTTAATCATTTGTTGGGAAAGTCTTAAAGTATTTAGATATTTTTGCCATATTGCCGAACTCTAGAGACGTCTAATTATATATTTCTTTTTTTTTTTTTTTTTTTTAAAGCAAGTTAAGTAACACTGTAGTATTCTGGTGGAGACAGGTTGAAGAATACAGAAAATCAAGATTTGAAAGCTAGAGCAGCTTGCAGGGGAGGTACAAAATGAGACATTTTCAGTTTCTTACTGTTTGACTGTAAAAGCCTGGCCTAGTCACTCAGGCTTACGATGTGAGGTGGACAGGTCTGATCAGGTAGAGACCGCTGTAATGACCACCCATTATCACTGGCCAGACACTTCTTATGGCTACACCAGCTTCAGCACTTTCATCTCCATTAGGACATTCAGTTAAAGAGCAGGTTCATGGCTCTGAGAACATGCTGTGTGTGTCTGTGTTTTTGAGTGTATACATTTGTCATCCTCAGGCTGTTGTGGTGGACCTGCTAAAAGACACTTCCACAGGCCCTTAAATCTTCCCCACTTTCATTAAAACACTCATCATTATCTATAAACATTAGGTATGTGCTTTATGGCTATAGACAATTGCCTAACCAACATTTCTTCTAAAATCAAGCATCTTTATGGGGGGTTGTCCCCTGTGGTATTCACATAGACACAGCTAGAGTTTAGAGAGGTGGGTTGATTTACAATGATTGTAAAAGATGAAGATTTCTGAATTTAGTTATACATTGGATACTATGGAGGATCATTGCATGTTGCTCTACCACTCCAGTTAATGGAGGTTATTTGCTCCTTAATGCTGATACTTGCACCTTAACCTTAGGCTATAGTTGGCAGTGGGTGGCCTAGTGGTTAGGTCCCAGGATCAGAAGGTGTCCTGCTGTGTTTTGTTTCACAGTAACAAAAATAGTCACTTTCACTTTCATCTAGATCATTACATTTTTGGCAATGCTAGTATATGGAGGTTTGCTAGCTGTATGTTTTCCATTGAAAGCTTAAGTAAGAAGTGTGTCCATTTAAAGTGGCTAAATTTTCGAATAAGAAAGGTTGTCTTTATACGTTTTAGACAGAGTAAATGTTATTATGAAGTGAATGGGGCTGCATTCCCAGATATTGTTAATAAAGTTCTGTTTAATACAGTTCACTAATACACACCCCTTTCACTGACGAAAAGACAGGAGGCAGAGCTGGAGGTGTCAGAGTTAAAGATGCTGAGGTTTTTGTTGGCTGTGATGAGAATGGACATGGTTAGAAATTAGTATATTAGAGGGACAGCTCAGATTAGACGTTTTGGAGATAGTTAGAGAAGCAAGGTTGCGTTAGTTTGGACACGTCCAGAGGAGAGACAAGGATCATATTGGAAGGAGGATGTTGAAGATTGAACTGCCAGGAAAGATGAAACAAGGAAGACCAAAGAAGAGGTTTATGGACGTGGTGAGAGAGGACATGCAGGTGGTTGGTCTGAAGGAGGAAGATGCAGAGGACCGGAAGAAATGGAGACGGATGAACCGCTGTGGCGACCCCTAAACTGGAGCATTTGAAAGAAGACGACAACTAATTCACGTCCCTTCCTGTCTTTTGTCTAATATAAATCAATATTTGTATGGTAAAGCAGGGGTGTGAGAGCTAAATATTGCTGTACTATCATATTACATTTGCAAATGAAAATGTTTTCTGTGTATTTCTGTAGGAGCTCAATCCTTCAAGCATAAATTCAGCAGACTGTTATCATTCATTAGCGATTAGCATTTGTCTGGCTTATATCTGACCAGCTGTTTCTCCACTTAACCCACTTTTCTGGTTTAACCCTCACAGAGTCTTTCTCTCTGTTTCAGCCTCTCTCTCTCTTGCCTGTAGATAAGGGAGCCAGATCAGAGAGCTCTGGTGTGAAAACTAATTAATATTAATCATAATGAACTTTAGGGCTTTTTACTTTGCATGTAAAATGCATGTCCTATAATGTGCTTATACAGTGCCATAGAGACATGCTCAGCATGGGAAGCCGTTACTCCTCGACAGTAGGTCTCCATGGGCCCAGCTGAGTGCAGAACATAGAAAACCCCATGCAGAAGACACACTTTAGAACTTTAGTTGAATGAAATGGTGCAAAATATTGCTTTTAGCATTTTGACTCAACTAGTGCCATATGTTCTAAACTCTGGTTGACTTAGAGGTCTATATTCAGGTTTAATATCAGGGTGGTTTATACTCTTGTGCTTGCAGGATGGCCGTCTACGTGTGAATGACCAGCTGATTGCTGTGAATGGAGAAGCACTCTTGGGGAAATCAAACCATGAGGCTATGGAGACCTTGCGGAGGTCCATGTCCATGGAGGGGAATCTAAGAGGGATGATCCAACTCGTAGTGCTCCGAGGACTGTTTCCACCAGTCCAGGTAGGCCTATAACCAAAAATTCCCTATCTAAAAGTTTCTTGCCACTGATGCCTGTTAGACAAGCTGCCTAACCTTGCTATGCAGGCCTCTTAAGTCCTGGAGTCCTGCTAGCCTAACCCTATATTCCTCACTTATTACACACACCCCTAGTCCTGGGCCCGGATGTCCTTATACCCAAGGTACAAGGCACTTGTCCTGGAGTCCTGTTAGTCTAGCCATATAGGCCTCTAGCCTTGGTGCCCAGCTTCTTACTGTCTTATCTAAGTTAGGCCTCTGATGTCCTTATTCCTTCAGATTACTGGCACAGTGCTTCTAGCTTTTTTGCTACTCTCCCTGCTTTTGTTACATTTCTGTGAAGCGCTTGCCTCAAAAAGGAGCAGTTTAGTCACAGGCGCTGGCATATTCATAGCTTGAAGTGCCTTTCCTCCCAATGCACAGTGATTCTGTTTAACCAAGGTCAACTCTACGCCTCCAGGGAAAGTGATATCACTGCACAGCACCACAATAGCATTTTCTATGTGCTTTTCAGCCTCCATTGTGTTCTGTTCCCTTGCTGAAGTACACACTTGGAATGTGAAAGTGTAGAACAGAATATGAGAGCGATCAGTGAAGAATTATGCATCTTTCGAATTAGAAATAAGGAATGAATACAGTGAAGTTTAAAGCACCAGTAAAGTGTTACCCCCTCTCCTCTACCACCCATTTGGGCACTCTTGCACATTCCCAAAATCTATTAATCTACCTCTCTCATTGCTCTTTCCTTGAAGTTAGGTACGGATCTATGTGCTGCCGCTGTTTTGCCCAGGCATGAATTCTAGCCTCCGGTTGTAAGTGATCTAGTAGACACGGAGTTGTCTCTCAACAACATTTGCACATGTCCATTCCCAAGAAAGTTGCACTTCAGGAATTTTAGGAATTGCACTTGATTATTAATGAGATCATTAAATGGATTAATTAAAACAGCTAATTAAAAATGTAAGTCACTTTAGATGTATTTCAACTTGAGTCTAATTATTTTTATTTCACTGCAATTCTTAAAAATAAGACATTTATTTATTGACTTGTGAATGGCTAATAGAAGTGTGTGCTCCTAAGGCATACTGGTGGAATTTTTCAAGTGTGATTGTTGTACAGTGGACTGAGATTTGATTCACAACTCTAGATTTTGCCAGTTATTTTGAAATCCTACAAGACACCGACAGGAGTGCTTTGGGTTGAATCCCCACCGCCTATCCACTTTCACTCCATCAGTTTTCCTGAGCTGGTGGAATTTACCTCCAGCAGGGTGCTAGGGCCTGCTCTCCTCCCTGGCATCTGGCTTACAGAGCGTCCATATGCTCTCCACAGGAACCTCCACTGAAATACACACACACACACACACACACACACACACACACACACACACACACACACACACACACGCACTCAAACACACAATACGCACACAATATCCACCCTCATCACACACTCTGCCCCTAAGGCCTCCAACTGCTCCAAAATGGCGTGTAATTAGGCTGGACAATGGAGCGGCCCCTGTGGCCGGTGGATTGATGGTTACTATGGGCCCTCCATACGGGATGGCAGGCTGCGAGCGATGGGCCTGGCTGTGCAGTAGTGAGATTGTTCTCCTGAAGCAAAGATTCATGTTCATTATGTTTTATGGGCTGTGCAAGGGCCGTCATGATCGTCAATGGGGCGTAGTGGAGGGTGGAGGGTGCAGGCTGATGTGACGTGATTGATCCCCTGTGTGTGTGGAAAGACTGAGGGAGTTTCTGGTTGCAGATTGAACATGGATGCTTGGGTAGAAGACAAAGAGTGGATGGGGAAACAACCCGACCAGTATGAAAAGTTTATCACCCGTGGAGAGATAAAGAAGATAAAAAATGTCATATAACCAGTAGTCTCGTTAGTTATATTTTTCATGGTCTTAGTTGTATAGTACTGACCAATACAGTGGAATACCAAAAATGGCCATTTATGCAATTTCTCAGTTATTTAATTTACCCCATTTCTTACTTTAATAGGTGTGACCGCAGACTTGGTGATCTTAAATGTGAGGTCTCTGTGATATGACGTCCTATGTATTGAACAAATGTGTGTGAAATTTTTGTTAAAGACCTTCATGTGTTAAAATGCAAATTTCTTCCTGAAAGATCTTGTTATCTTGCCAACACTATTCATGAATCTGCTCTAGGGGTTTTATTCATGTAATTTATTTATCCTTATATTCGCTGATTTTATCTCATGTAACCTTAATAGCGAATCAAAATATTTCAGCTGACCAGTAATTCATTTCATGTTGCATCATCCAGAACTGACAGGCTGAGGATGAGTTTGGAAATGCAGTCCCACTTCGGTAACTAAAAGGAATTACCGCAACCAAAAGATCTCATGCTGAGAAAGTCTTGTTTTAATAGTTCACTTTTTTGTTTTTAGGTCTTAATTAATTTTAATCCAGAATCAACATATTATAAAAGTAGAATAAGTACAAAAGTTAACTCCAGTCTTGGAGCTATAATTAAAATGCATCTTTATGTTCTTACATTCTCCAGAGTGCAACTTTGCTTTGGGGAAAATAAAATCCTCCAAGTTGTTGTGCCTAAAACCGCTTTGTGTCCATTTCCTCTGACCTAACTTCACACTTCACTAATTATGTGCTCTCCCAGAGACATCAAAGAGCAACTCTTGCTGTACTGTTTTAAAAAATTCCCCACCCTATCCTTCAAGTTAAGAGAAACAAGGAACAATGGAGCACACTGCAGATGAAACAAAAGGGAAAGTGGTCAAAGGAAAGAGGGTCAAAAGAAGAAAAAAAAATGCGGGTGAATACAGATTGCTTACTGCAAAAGTTCTTGTTTTTTGTCGGCGGTCTAAATGCTATTATGCAGCAGCCAGATCTAATCGCATCCTTTTTCAGCAGCTCTCTCAAGCAGCCATCTAAATAGCTGTGTGATAATCTTGTTACAGTGTAGGCACTGATAATGAGAAGCAGCCCCGTGGGGAAGAGGCTAGAGGAACGGCGGCTCAGAGACTTTTTCCGTTCATCCTGGCCACAGGATGCCATGGCTCTCACTCTCTCAAAGCCTGGGGGGTCCACAAGACCTGCCAGGCTGCTTTTGTTTTACACAGCAGGTTCAAATGAGTTCTTTATTGTGCTGATTAAGACAGAAATAGAGCTTGTTGCACATACTCATACACACCGCGAGGACAGTGTGCTGAGATGGAGTAGTCCCAGGCCGTGGGAACAGGACCAGAATTCAATACCTCCCCCCCCCCCCCTTTCCCACCACTCAACTATCTTTTCATTCTGTCTTTTTTGTTCTTTCTGCTCATCCTGTTTTCTTGCTTGTCGCTCAGTAAAGGAAGTGAAGCCTTGACCACTTGTTCCACTTTGGTTCTGCTTGCTCATTCTGTCAGTAAAGACAGAGGCACAAACTGTATTACTTAAACATTTAAAAATAAGCTTTTGTATTTCTTTTCCTGTCAAACTCGTGTCTGCAGCTAAACCCTACCCTAGCCTCAGTAACCAGAAGTCTTTTAATTTGGTTTGAATGTCATCATAAAAATGCACCAAATGTAGAAGCTACTTTTTTGCATCGATTGACTGAGGTATGATCATTGCCACCAGTCAGCTGTAGGCGTAAAAATACCCTGTGGATTTGTGAAGCTGTGGATTTGTGTTCTCTAATACACCGTCATATCCTAAAAATATATATATATATATATATATATTTTTAGGATGAGTTGTGTTGTTTTTTTACTTGTAATCCAGAACAAATCATCCAGCATCAGTACCTGACCTCACTATGCTCTCGTGGCTGCAATCATATCCTCACAGTAATGTTCCAGTATCTGTTGTAAAGCCTTCCCCGAGGAACAGATGCTGTTATTTAGAAGGAAAAAAAGAACAGAATCTCATTTATTACACTCAGATTAAGAGGTAGGTGCCCATAGACTTTTAGAGATGCATTGCATGTGGTCCTCACAAAGTGCTAAAACTTTGTGCTAAGGGAATGTAAGGAATATATGGGAATATAAAACCTGTCATATTCCCTTATCAAACTGATCTTGCTTTCTTTCACTGAAGTTCTAATCAGAAAAATCCCTTCACTCCATCTTAATTCAATCCAGAAGCACCTCTGAGTACAGCTTAATGCCAGTTTGATGCGCATTCTAATTCCACACCCAGCCATGTGCCTGGTGCTTCTTTTAGCAGTCTTGCAGCCTCAGCTGGGCTGAATGCGGGTGGAGATGCTGTCTCAATCATTCCTGTGCCGCGTCAAGCTCCAGAAGTCTTAAGCTTCTCTGATCTTTATGATCTTTGGATCCTGCCATGTTGCTGCACCAGCACATTTTTCTTTTCTCTTCCCCATCTCTCTTTCCCCATTTTCCCCTGTCTTGATTCTCACCTGATTTCATATATACTCCTTAATTTATACTCCCTACTTTCCTCTGAACCCACTTCTCCATTTCCTTGTTCATTACCATGTTGCCCATGCATTTCCTGACTCTTTACTCTTTCTGAAATTGCAAGATCTGTGCTCTTGCATTTTTCTCCTTGTAAGAATAGAATAAAAGGCAAATAGCAAAGTTGGCCCAGGATTCTTCATTGATCCCTCTGCTGTAATCTCATTTGGAGCCAGCACTGCCCCCCCACCAACGACGCTCCCTATTCACCCCACAATCCTCCTCTGTGCTTCCCCATGAACTGCTATCTGTAGTAATTTTGCTTAACCTAGCCTTCTCAGAACCCTAGCACTCGTATCTCAGCCAGACAGAATCTGTGATCAGTTTGAATTAGTACTGATGTATTGATCCTTACTTTTATATTTCTTAGCAACATTCTATCTGACACAATTTTGCCTGGCCTGTAATTGTGAAAACCTTTCTGCAAAAAGCTCAGTTTTACTGCAGGTTTACAAATCATTCAGGTAGAATATGCCAATAATTTGGTTGAGTTAATACAGTTGGAATCAGGTGTAGTTTAGCTTGACTGGAATGAAAACCTGGAGCTACATTGGCTCTTTGTGACCAAGATGGTTACCCCAACATGAGCCACCCTCCTACCAACCATCAACTAAAGAAAATTCTAAATGCAGCAGCATTAACTAAGCTCTACAATGGTCATTAAGGTACACAAATAAAATCTAAACATGAATTAAATGGACATAGCTATATAACTTAAATAAATAAACATGTACTCAATTCATGTAAACACCACAAAGGTTTTAGTCTGAGAGAACTTATTATACATTGACCTTGAAAGAGATAGTGGAACTTTTTTGTTGCCAGCAGTATGAGTACCTTTCAGTATATTTCAGTCAGACTGTCCGAGTTTGACAAAACCTGAACTGTTGTTTCCTGCCAGGTCCATGTAAGTAGATCAAGATCTAGATTACACTGTTGTACAGGGGATGAATTTAATAGGGCTCAAAATCTATCTGGTGAGTTTTCACATCTGAATAATACCTGAGCATGTGCTGGGATTTCTTGTGGTTTCTGCTCCTAATGTTAAACTACATTAATTTTCATTTTTCATAGTTTATCAAATGTTCTTAAATGGTACAAAAATGTTCAGTACTATATAAGAATAAAGTACCTACACACACACACACACACACACACACACACACACACACAAACAAACACTATAATGGAAAGCAACGGTCCATATTTCCATACCAATGCTAGACACATTAAACATACCCCTGATTTAAATTTATACGCCTTCAGTATGCTTTGTTAATGGTTTGCATTTAAACAGTTGCAGACAACTTGCTCACTGTCTCTACAAGCCATCAGAAGACACACTTGATGAGTTGCACTGTGATGGTCTCTCCAGCAAATCAGCCAGTCGTATTAACATTTTTCAGCATGTGCCTAGACCCTAGAGCAATATAATCAAATGGCTCTCTCTCTCTTGCCCTCTCCCCTTCTCCCTCCCTCCCTCCCTCCCTCCCTCTCTGCTGACATGTGCACTAATCAGTAAAAATAAGGGCTTTTCATGACCTGATGCTGCAAACTTTTTTGCTTTGTTCTAATTGTTTTAGGTCTTAGTCTGAACTGCATGACCTGCCTTGGCAACACCACCCATACTAGCTATCGCATTTTTAGCTTTGTGAATGCTGCAGCTGTTGTGTGATGTTTACTGTTCAAGCCTTTAGCTCTTCCAGGTTTCAGGTTCAGTTGTTCTGCCTCTGTAATTTACATGATCTGTAGAGTGACTATTGTTGTTGTTGTTGTTAATATTATTTTTGCACTCTCTACCAGGAGTACCCAGACACACGTAAAGTCCTCAATCGATCCTTTGATAGCTGTGTGGGGCAGAGTGGGCTACTCATCCAATCAGATGGCCAGCTGCAGTCCCCCATGGTGATGAACAGCATCTACGAGCGGTCTGTGGGTAAGTGTAGTGGCTTTTTATGCCTGTCAAAGCACAAAACAATAATATGGCTTTCCAGTTTCAGATTATTTTGAATGTTCTTCTGTAATTGACTGTAGTCCGAAGTTGCTTTAGGTCTTCATGCTTTAAAATCCAGTAGGGGTTTTTTGTGTATTCCACAGAAAAAATCATCATCAAACTAAATAGGTACACTGCAATGCTGTCAAAATTACCATTCAACACACAGCTTTTAATCCCCTTTACATGCACACACACACACACACACACACACACACACACACACACACACCTCTTCCCCTAGTATTGTTTGAGTCCATTTGCCTTGGTGTTTCTGCACACTGCAAATGTGCATTTCTGTAACAGTGTGATGTTCAGGATGCATTAATATGCCTTGGCAAATACAGGAAGTAAGTTGTACAAGCTAGTTTACATTTTTTTGTCTCTCCTCTACTTCGAAAGACTCAGTTACTGCCTGTGTGTCTCTAGCTGCATGTTCAACTCGCTGGAGAATTAGGGTGCATTTGCGATTCTTTTCATGTAAAACATCTGTGTGTGTAGCCTGTCATGTGGACCATCCCTTCAGCTGAACATAAAAGAGGAGCACTTCTCCTTTAGGATTTAGCGTAACTAGAAAGAAGGTTCACATGGATCTGTATTGCTGAGGGGTGTGTGTGCCTTCGCACTCTCACAATACAGTTTACCTAACATCTCATTTAGATTTAGAGCATCAAAACAGTCTTTCTCAAAAAAAAGTTGACAAAGTTTAAAAACTAAAAATACTGTTTTCTGATTATTGTTTATTATTTTACTTTTTCCTGATATTCTCCCTTTCCCTCTCTGCTTCCAAGCCAGATGGGAATGATCGAAGGTATGGCCTCTTCATTAGTAAAGCAGAAATAAAAGCACTGCTGTTTTTGCGATATGTGCTTGCTCTTTATTTCTTGCTGCTGACCTTGAGATCATTATGTTAATCTTATGTATCTTATATATCTAGGCCATGCTTGCACATACACTGCAATAATGTGGGTTATTTATAATGGAGAAAAACAAACTATTTGAAATGCATAATGTTCTCTACTAGAGAATGGCAATGTGGTTTTTTTTTTTTTTCTTTCTCCCCTCTCTCTCTCCTCTGCATGTTTTAGCCATTTGGGCTGGAGCAAAGACATTTACAGTTAGTTGGTTGAGCTGTAAAAGTAAGCTAATGACTGCTTATATATTTATGCATGATGTGTGCTCATTTGAAGTAGCTTTCCTCAGGAGAGCTGTGTGTAATTGCAAGCCAATATATCAGTGTGCTGGAAACTGTGGTGGGCTCTATGACATGAGTATTATGAAGGCTATGAATGTCCATTTCTGCAAGAGTGCTTTTAGCTTCTCATTTGTGCAAAACGTGCACATCTTTTTTTTAAATTTATTTATTTATTTATTTTTTTACCTTTCTCAGAGCAGATGGAGTTCAGGATATTTGATACAACTATAAATTGGATAATATGATATATATATATATATTTTTTTTAATGTCGGTGAGAGTTGATCAGATGCCTTCTTATGAAGCGTTCACTGGTTTGTAAAATATATAGCATGAACTGAGGTTGCCCCACCTTTTTAACTATAAGGACCTTTAAGGGAGCAGTGGGTGTGGAGCAGCTGTGGCCAATATAATTAGATGGCTCCATAGCCACGTTTGCCAACTTCTCTTTGCATCATACATAATATAATTTGAGGGGACTGGCCCATATAATATGTACACTTAAGTATTCCTTTGTTTTATTATGTATTTAGTGTGTTTCTTTTCTGACCTTATATTTTTAGTTAATCTTTTTGACCTCTCTTTGGTAATTCCTCTCCAGAATTTTGAAGCACTGCTGAATTCCTGACAATTTTCACAGTAAGAGGTCATCTAACTTCACCATTTCGAACAAAGAATTTTTATAATCAGAACAAAAGCATTTATTCAACGATGATAATTAGCAGTATAAGTTAAGCAATACCCTGGAGACATTAGTTAGAGGCTAAACAGCCAAATTCTTGCTACATTTTCGCAAGTCCCTTTTTAGTTGAAAGACTGTAACAAGGGATGTTTGTGAAAGCGAAAAGAAAGTGAAAGCGACAACCCTTGTCATTGCGAGGTCACAGCACAGCACATGTGAACCACAACGAAATTGGACCTCTGCATTTAACCCATGCAAACACCGTGCATCATTGGGCAGCTATTGAAAGCACCCGGGGAGCAGTGACGGGGACGGTACCTCAGGGCAACCTGCTGCTGAGGGAATCGAACCCACAATCTTCCCATGCGGGGCCAACTCCTTAACCACTAGGCCACCACTGCCTAATATCTAATATGTAATATCTTAATGTGTAAGATATTAAAACATAATTTGTTAATGCAACTCATCTTATTTGTTCCCATCAGATGCCCTTTTCCTCTTGTTCTGAACCTATGTATTTATTTATTTATTTATTTGTTTGTTGAACATTTGCTGCACAAACCAGGACACAACCAGCCCTGTGTTGGTGGAAAAGTGTTTGTTTGAATGTCCTTATCTGACAGAACATCACACCACATCTGTCTCACAGCGTCTTTGAGATATATTAACTTTTATAGTTGGAAACCTAGAATATTTTTGTTAGAAAAAAACACAAAATTACAGTGGAGTACAGCCTCTAGTTATGGCCATAATTCAGAATTCAAATTTGGATGCAACCCAAACATGATTTCCTCATAAAATTTTATGTAAATACAATTAATCCGTTCCAGACTGTACAAACTGTATGTAACCGTATTTTGTTTTTAGCACAAAGATTATCCCATAGATAATTACACACACACACATACACACTGAGCCTCCAGAGAGCAACCTGAAAGCAACAGAGTCTGAACTCCTGGGAGGGGAAAAAAAAGAAGAAAAAAAAACTGGAGGAACACATCCTGGGTGGAAACAGAGCTCGGAAGAATTCATTTCGGCTGCTACTCTTAACTCTACTCACTTTAAGATAATACTTAATTTGCCATATTTTTTTTTTTAAATGCTGTGCTTTTTAATATTATTTCTTGCAGTTATTTAGCCATAGAAGTGTACACAACGTAGATGGTTCTGACCTTTTTTTTCCTCCACCCTAGTAGAATTACACCCACATCTTTATAAGAAACACAGTTTCATGTTGCAGAACGCTTCCAATAAGAAGCTACTTTACTGTGATGTGACTTGGTAAGATTTGGTAGCAGTGGTTCAGGATTAATAGCCCTGCTTCAGCTCAAAGAGCCATTGATCCATCATCTTCATAGGAAATGTCTTATTTTGCCCCTGCTATTCCACACTTTAGCTGAAAAATAACTTTGTGTGTGTGGTCGCATGTGTTTGGAATACACAGTAGTTTGAAGAGCCCGTTTGTTTCACTCACTTTAACATCAGTTCATCTTTAGTGAATGTTTAGCGACCATGCGTGTGTGTAGATGATGAATCACCCTCACCCTCTGCCACACAAACAGATGAGATATGTACTAATACTAATAAACAGTCATCGCTGTGCAGGATCATGAGTAATGATGACTGGTTTGCCTATGCGGAGCTTGCTGATCTATTCGTTTGTCAGCCCCGCTGTGCCAAAACAGCCTCTCCATCACACAGACAGAGAAGACTGCTTTCCCAGCCCCACAATCTACTCCACATATCTCAACACAGCACACTGTTCCAGTCCGCAAGTTTTCTACACTTTCTTTATGGCTTCTTTCAGAATATAACCGTTAGGTCCATAAGAAAATTAACACTAAATGTTTTGAAGCATACTGATGTACATGTAGACATGCACATTGATACACAGGCTTTTATTATTTAAAAACAAATGATCGTGGAAGTGGTGTTGCAGTTGTTATAGCAAGATACTTTAGCTCTCTCCAAGTGAATTGCTTTGCTGAAAGCTGCTTATCCTGATTAGGGTCATGGGTGGTGCATGAGCCTATCCCAGCTCCCAAAGTGCAGTAGGTGGGGGAACATCCTGGACATGTCGCCAGTCAGGTGCAGACCAGACACACAAACACACACAACTTGAAACCTAGCGGGAAATGTAACACCTTCAGTCCACTTGACATGCATGTCTTCAGACTGTGGGAGGAAATAAGGAAACATGGGGAAAGCAAACAAACTCCTCACAGAAAGGCTGGCTGCCCCATGATTGATCCCAGGAACTTCTCACTGTAAAGCGACAGCGCTACCCACTGCACCACATTGCTGCCCAGAGTCAGGCCCTGTACAGAGTATGTGTTTGCATGTTTTGCAAGTCATTCAAATCACTACTCATCAAAGTAGGGAGGCCTGACAAGAAGTTGTTTGGTGGTGACAGTGTTGTCATTTTTAACAAAATCTTATATTTTCTGAATAATTTACTTTTTTTTGGTTGTTTTTTTTTTCCAGTTCAGTTAAATTTTTCAAGTCAATTAAAAACGTGAGTATAGTGCAACAAGCCTGAAACAAACACTTCATTTTGTTTAACTTGTTAAATATTTAAAGACGGTCTGCTTTTTTTTTTTGTTAACACATCTGTTATTTGTGCTAAAATTTTGGAGCAACATGGTGGCTCAGTGTGTAGTGTTACCTCACAGCAAGTGGGTCCAATGTTCAGTTTTCCCCCCAAAATCTTAAAACTTGTTAGGTAGTTTGGAGAAGCTAAATTGCCCAATAGGTGTGAGCGTCTGTATGTCTGCCCTGTAATATACTGATGATTTGTCAAGGGTGTTTCTTTGCCTATTGCCCAATGACAACTGGGATAGGCTCTAGCATCACCCGCCACCCTGCACACGATAATGTGGTTATGATGGTCAGTAAGTGTTAAAATGTTTCACTTGCTGTGTTTTAATCAAAGTAGCACTGCATGGTCTAGTGAGGTGTATAAGAAATAACAACATTGCTAACATAGGTTGGTTCCCAAGCCAAACCTAAAAGAGTTCGAGCAAGGAGCTCTAGTAAGTCCAGTGATGGAAATGCCAGGGTCTCTGATAACCAGAAGTCTGGTTTGTGAATCTCACTGACTATTGCCACCTCCAGCTGTGGAAAAAGTGCTTTTTATACAACACTTGCCTTTCATTGTTTTCGAGTTAATAGGACTAAATCCGTGTGGTGAATGTTTTTTTACTTTTTTTTTTAGAATTTAACCTTTTTTGAATTTTTAAAGATTAGTTTTGGTTATATTTCAGTTTCTCGAGAAAAAGAACCCCTGCATTAGTTAAGGTTTGCACTGTGTGATTATCTATTATTTTGTCATATGTATCTTCCACTGCACACGGTCTAAGATTCAGATATTTTTGAAATTCCCTTGAATCATGCTGTTATCACAGGTGAAATAGAAGCACACACACACAGACAGTAAACAGATTTTGCTTACTGGTGTGTCATTGTTTAGTGTGACTGAGATGATGATGATGAGTAGGGCCAGGATTTCTATGGTCCCCCTGGTACTGGGTAGATTGTAGCAGTTGGTGATAATCAGTTTAGGCAAATATGACTCAAGCTGAGCACACAGTCTTTGTGTTATTCTCTTAGCAGCTTTACACTCTGTCATTTTCCCCATAGTTAAAGCAATAGTTCATCACAAATGAAAACTTGCACTTTCCCCTGCTCCCCACATGTAAAGGCTTATTGGGTGTTGGATTATTTTTTTTTAAATTTTGCACAGGAGCTACTAGGCTAAAGAAGCTAGCAAGGAATGGACACTTACTGTGCAACTGCAAACTCAATGAACACTTGAATTTAAGTTGTTTGAGTAGTCCGGTTCCCCCACTGGCTGTCATGTACATTGGCTCACTTCTGAGGTCAAATTTACAGACTAAATTCAGGCTAAACAAGTCTGTTCACACAGTTGTAGCCGGTGGTATGGAAACATTCATTACCTGTTTACAAAATTCATTCTCCGGTTCTGTGCAATACCAAGCATACTTCGCTTAAAGAATTACACTTACTTACTATACCATCTCGAAAAACATACCAACACACATCTTAACCATTGTAGTCTAGAGAGTAAAAATCCAAGACATCCCCAACACTGGTCCCATTATCCAAACAGTGAATGATCATTAAAACGTGAGTGGCCATCGCATTGTTTCTGAACTGTTAATAGGCTCTGTCTCTCTCTGGGCAGCGGCCACACTGTCACCTTTAGCTGCACTCTCTGTGACCCTTGCCGCCTCCGCTTAAATTAGGCTGCATAATGTTCCTCACACAGCTCTCCAAATGCCATTAATGATGGCCTTTCTCCTTCTATCTCCTTTTCTGCTCTTTAACAGTTTCAAATGGAGGTTATGGTGAAGATGAAGCTTTGAGTCCTTTCCGGCAGGATGGAGGCTTAAATGGAGTCATGAACCATCACCCCCATCAGAGGTAATTTTTTATGCCCCCTTTGTGTAGGTTCATACATTTGTACAGTATAAATAAATACAGTTCTTTCCTGAATGGATATGGGTTGGATATTAGAATACATTTGACTGAACTGGAAGCTGGAAAGCTATTTTTGCACATGTTTACCAAGAATTGTACTTTTGAAGTGTACTTTCTTAAAAAAAAAAAAAAATCTCAAAATATGTTGCTTTGTTCACAATTAATTCTTCTTTATTTGAAGCACAATGAAAGGTGGAGAATGAAACTTCAGTATTCTAACTTTTTTGCAACGTCACTCTTCTTTTAGATCATTTCTTAACTTTTTTTTTCTTAATTAAATTGTTGATCTGTACACAGAGCCAGTTCAGTAGTTTCATGTGAAATGGTTTATTCTATTGAGTAAATTATTTTGAATTCACTGCAACAAAGGAGCCAGAGTTAAACATTTAGGCTATTGGAACCATCCATGTTTCATTTCTGTTAAAGCTGCTTTACAAAATATTTATAATTTGAAGTGGCTTTGAATATGTTGCTTTAAAGGCACATTTTAATAACTGTTTTAGGTCAAAAGCTTATTTAAAAAAAAAAAGTGTATCCTATCATGATGTAAATGTGCATGCTGAGTGTTTCAAGGAACATTCGTTCCCCAAACAAATAAATAAAAATCTAAAAATCTCCCAGAGAACATGTGTGGTTTCAGTGATGATAGTGGATTGTAATAAAATTATGTCACAACCCCGGTTCCTGTGAACACTGCTGAAAAGAAATCGATGCACTTTACCAACGATACACAAATTATGAATTATGAATGTTCAAACATTGGTGCGGTTTCCCCTTAGCACACCGTCAAGTCTCTGTATTTGTGTGATTCAGTCTGGAGTGGGAATCAGGCCCTCATGCTGCTGAAAGCTCTTTGAAAGCTGCCAGTTCTCAAGGTTCCGTTGAGCTTCATCATGTAAAATCTTCCAAGAGCATGGACCTGGGTAAGAAACTTGATCTACTGAACTAAAAATATATCCATACTGTCTATAACATACTTGTCCTATTAATACTGTGTGCCTTATTCCCATTTCCCCTGATGCCCTGCATGAATTATGGGCACAACTTCCAGTTTGTTATACCACTAAAATGACACCAGCTTTTTTGCAGCAAAATATTAGAAGCTGCCTTACATTTGCCTTCTATGGTGAGTGGATGGGAGGAAGTGGCCCTGGGTAGCGTACAATAACATATTTAGCTGCAGTATTTAGTGTGTCACCACGGTGAGGCAATGAAACATTCTTGAAAGCTCTGAGGCATATTAGTGTCTCCATGGCAATAAGATTGGGCATGGTTTGTTAAAGTTCTTGTTTAATAATTACGTTTCATTGAAAGCTAACATTGAATCAAGTCAAAGTCATACAATCACACATCAGTGGGCTTGTATGGGCAGCTGTGTTCCCACATTGTTTGGTCCATTCTGGGCAGTGGTGGCCTAGTGGTCAGGGAATGATCAGAGGGTCATGGGTTTGAGTTCCTGACCTACCGTCCCTCATTGCTCCTGGTGTGTGTGTGTGTTCACGGCCAGTGTGTTTGGATGGGTTAAATATAGAGGAAAATTCACTGCTCACTGTTCACACTGTGTGAGTGTCAGCTTAAGGATTTTCTTTTAATTCATTTTCATTCATGATCAAAGATTGTTCTTGTCACATATGTAGCTTAGCCAGCGAAACCACCGCAAACAGTGAAACATGCACCTGAGCTTCATAAAGCCATTTCAGACTGAGAGAATAGAAAAGCAACAATTAACCCTTTATATGTTTGGCCCGTTGGGTTATTGTTGACCATAGTTTTGAGTGTATTACAACTATGATTCTTCACTGGAAACAATTCCCATAATTGTTTTCAACAGGATTATGGTGGATACCATGAATGAGTACCAAAACCAATGCCTGTAAATTATTTCTGTCCACATCCTTTCTTTTCATAGAATTCTTTTAGCTCTCAATACTGTTTTTATTTATTGCTTATCCATGTTTGGTCTTTATTATAAGTACCAGCTTTATTTGTTGGACCAAATCAGGTATATCAGATTGATCTGCTTACCTTTTTAAGTTCTTCACATACCATTAGGTCCATTTCATATCCACATTAGTGCTGCATACCTCAAATATTGGCACAAAATAATCAGATATGTGCACAAGTCACACGTTCAACAGTAAACATATTGGCTAAAAAGTTTGCCAACCTACACTCAAACCTCTTTACATCGTTGAACCTGTACTGTTTTTACTATCTGCTTTGCGTCTTGTGTACATGTATAACCTCAAAACCTTAGCCACTTTCTCACTGAAAGCACTTTTTTCTTTTTTTTTCTTTCTTTTTTCTTTTTTCTTTGAATCTCTAGTGGGAATAAAAAATCTAGAAGCACTCAGGCTGCTCCAGTAATCTCTTTCTGATATGAAATGGCGACTGACTGGACTAAGTGCATGTTAGGAAACAGATCAATGCTCATCCTCACTGTAATGCAATTAATCTGTGTTTCACGTTCAAAGCTCGTCCCAAAAATCTAATAACGGGCCTTCTTTTCCAGATGCATCACATGCGAACGCAAACCAAATCTGTGTCACATGATGGCGTTTTAACAAACACTTGTGAATGTATTAGGGCCCTTTATTTAATAGAGGACTGATGGGGCAGCTCTCTGGTGACCGTAGTGGCTGTCGCTATGGAGAGCGACACAATGGGCAGTAGAATCAGTCCCGCATTCCAATTTCTTGCAGCTTTAAAAAAGCGAATGTAATTTGATTCAGTGCCCTGGTATGAAATTGGATGTCTTCGATATGAGCACTATGATATTAATAATACATAACCGAAAAAAAAAAAAAGCTTCCATAGTTCATGAATAATAGAATGTTTAAATTGTGTTTTAATTAATTTTTTGGCAGTCTCCTCATATTCACTTTGGCAGGGGCACTTTAAAAAGAGCTGGGTGAGCTGTGCCCCAGGCCTTCTCTCTGGGGGGGGATCCCTGCAGGCATGCATATATTACATTGCATATAAACCTGTAGAAGAGATTTAAGTTTACTACCCAGTTAATGGCTTTGTACTTGTTAATGCTTGGAAGGCCTTTTTGGAAAAATGAACAATAAAGCATTAGAAACAAATAGCCAAATCAGCACATAGCATAGTCGCGTTAACTGTGAAAGTGGCATATATTTGATCATCTTATGATGATCTTTATGCTGAAAGAAAAAGCAGTCTTTGTGGATATTTTTGGCCATGGAGTGTTTTAGTCTGATAGTCAACTGGATCATCAATTCACAGATTATTTTAGCCAGCAGAGTTTGGATGAATGCGGCTTCATATTTCCTATTCTCCTGAAATCCTGTTATGACACCTGGGAGTACAGGATTTCTGCCATTGCTTCGATGGGATGTTATGGAATACAAGCATTTGTATTGTGCATTGAAGGACACAAATATGCATAACTCAGGGTACTTCTCAATTAAATTAAGAAAAAAAAAAGCAAAATCTAAACGTGGACCACAAGGTGCTGCAGTGGTTAGTACTCTCACATTTTATCACGAGCACTTGCATATCTGGCAGATCGGAATGTTATTGACTGTGTTTCTGCCCTATAAATGACTGGCCAGGATGTTTCTTCCCCTTTTGCCCTATGACTAATATAGCCAGCAGCACTGGCAACCCTGATGGTCCCTAAAGCCTATTTTTTCTTTAATTTAAGTTCCTGCTAAAGAGTGAGTATGCTGATGAATGGGTTTTATTTTATTTTTTTTTTAAGTGCTAGCATTGTTTTTACTATTATATGGAATATATAATTGAAGTGAACCGTACTGAACATGTTCTTGTAGGATAAGCTCTTTGCTCTTGCACATTTATGCACTTTTAAGAGCATAATGTGGTTAAAACTGAGCTATTTTCAAATCCAGAAAAACCTGCAATGCTGTGAAGCAGGCTTTTTTTTTTTTTTTGTATTTCCACTGTGACTCAAAAATCCAAGATTTGTCTCAAATGGTCTTCCAGGAAGATCTCTTGATTAACAGGATACAAAGACTAGGAACAGGCTGTATAATAGCACATTAGACCTTCCTATGATTTTTTGAGGGCCTTAGAGAAGATATCATTGACAGCCTGGTGCCACCTTGCCTCCCTCTGGTCAGAGCAAGGGAAGATGGAGTAATGAGAGCAAGGGCCAAGATTAGAAATGTGCTTTAGGTGCAGATGAGATGAGAGAGATGTGGAAGGAGAGAGAGATAGCTAGAGAGGCAAAGCAGAGAGGAGGAAAGAACCCACTGGGCCATTGCCTCAGAGGGAGGAAAGGCAGAGTGAAACAGAAATGAAATGTCGCCTCCTGCGAGTCATTTTCTGTAAGGATTTGATGGGTGAGATGGCTCTTAAAATTGAATGCGCACCATGAAAATTGAACACTGCAGCACATTTTAAGATATTAGCTAAGGATGACCCTATTAGCTCTCCTTTTTTCCATTTCACACAGAGTGAGGAATATTTCACTCTGCTAAAACACTGGATGCAGCAGAATTTCAATTACACATCATTAGTTTTTTACATTTGGTTTCTGTGATGTGATGTTCCACTAGGAGCACAGCTACACACAACTGATTGGTTTCATTACTCATACTCACTCCCTCTCTCTTTCTCTCTCACTCTCTCTCTCTATGTCTCTCCATCACTCTTTCTTTCTTTCTTTCTTCCTTTCTTTCTTTTTAAACTTTCATACCAAATACACAAGTCATTTTGGAGGAATATGATGATAAGAAGTCTTCAGCACTTTTTTTTTTTTTGCACATAATTGGAAGTTAAAATCAGTGCCAGTACCTGATGAAAGTGTTCTTGGTGGTTTGATCATTTCTGTTGGTCTGCGATGAAAACTGGGCACATTGTAAACACGACCCAAAAAAGCAGCAAAACGTGTTGTATTCTTATTGTTTTTATTGATACTTCTTTATCTGCAATGCATTCATCATAGCAGTGTTTATATTGGAGCTATATTTTTACAGAGTTATATTAACTGTAAGTTACACATTTTTAGATGAAGTTCTTAAAATCCTGCTTGAAAGATCACTTTAGTCATCTATATGAAAACTCTTTTTGGTTGTCCTCCTTTCTTGAGTTCCTTTGATCAGTTATTTTAATCTGTCCTAAATTGTAGCCTTTCATGTATGTGTGGGGGTCCAAGGCTAGAGTGTGTTATTCTCCTGAGCTCTTCTTTTCACCAGCAGGTTAAGAACATTAGTGGTCGATCAGAGCTTTCCGTTACCGGGAAGTTAAAGCCTACATTATTCATTGACCTATTTTTGTATTGTTTCCACTTCTCCTTGTGGAATGTGCAGAATTAGATTTAGTAATGCTGGAAAACACCATTACCCACTTTCTGTTTTAGGAAAATCCCAGATTAAACCCAAGTAACAGGGAAGTACTGTCCATAGTGGAAGGATACATAAGTGCAGAATTTACCCTTGAGTTATGCACATTTGTGTCATTCAGACACGTGGAAAGAGTAGTAAACTCTTACTGTACTTGAATAAAGGTGTTGATGATGAGGATAGCACTACGATAGATGCACCATTTAGGGTTCTCTTGTGGCAGACTGAAATACTTTCTTATAAATAAACCCAACTAAAAGTACTGTGTTCAAATTTCTTATTTTCTGCTTTTGTTCATGTGTCTGTGACTTAAATATGTTATAACCTTTTAGTTACTTCTCCTCTTGCCTTTGGAACCATTTTTGGAAATGTTTGAGTCATGGTGTTTTCCAGTCGGAGGTCTGGTGCAGGACTTTTATGTAAGCTGACTGGCTTCTGCTACTTACATGGTATGCAAGACAAAACCGTAGAAATCCATTTGGAATTAAGTAGCGTATTATTATAGACCCGACATCCTTTTTAAGCTGGCATGCCAACAATTAATGACTAAACTGCTAAAGCCCCGAGTCAGCTGAAAATGCAGAAAACTGTTTGCACACTCAAAAATGCAATGGGGACGCAATGACTGAAGTGAGGTTTGCATGGTTGTGGTGTATGTTTCTTCCGTGATGATATCGTGGTAAAGGTCTTGTTTGTTTGACTCATTTTAACCCGTATAACTGAATGCAAGGCTTTATAATGCAGCACATGAGAGGTGGTCTGGTAAGTGTTTGTGACCACTGTATTTTGTTGAGCTTTTAGAGCTTTCAGTTCAGTGTGCAGTCGCATGAGCAGCGTGCCCCAGAGACCTGCCGCTTAGTCCGTTTCACTCCTCGGCTGGGAAAAATTGACCTCATGAAAAATGAAAGGGATTATTTAAAAGAGATTGCAGTGTAATGAAAACCTATTATTGCTGCTGTCCCTCGCTGCTGCGAGCTCACTGGCAGCTGCTGCTCTCCCTCTTTAAATCTTGTGGATTAGTTTAGCCGCTGCCGCTGCCACTTGCCCAGTTTTAACAGTGTATGTTTGACAGGGGGCCCAGATGCCTATAGCCTGACGCTTGCATCAGGACTGGCACTTATAGTAATTATACAAAATCTCGCCCATGCAATTTTATCTCTAAAATGACATGCTTCTCCGGTAGCAGGGAGGGAAAATGTGTAAACTAATGAAACCATAAGAGAATTCCAATCCACAAGACCACTTTTTTTTCTTTTTTTTTTTTTTTTTCCTTAAAGTGAGCTGACTATATTATTGCCTGGATAAGATTTTTACCCACTAGACATTCCATTCGCTGTCAGGGTCTGGTTACTAATTTATTTTCCATTTCATGGCACAACTGAGCCACGGTGAGAGTGAGGCTAAGCGCTAGCGGGCTGGCCACAGACATGTAGTTACACACAGGGGCACAGCTGCTCCACCTAATGAAACACAAGTCCTGCTTCTGCACACACAGGAGCACCATGTTCTCCAGCTTTAAACTGGCTCAGTGCTCGCTGCTGGAGAACAGTGGATTTCAGCTGCTAGAAAATTGACAAGAAGCTCTGGCTTGGGGGGTGGCATCAGATACAGCTGTAAATGCGTTATATCCAGTTGAAGCATGTAGGATCATGTATGATCTGGCCTTCACTGCTTTCGTGTCCAGGTAGTCGTTGTTGAAATTCTGTTTGAAAAAAGTTCCTCTTTTCTCTCAGATTTGTAAGCTTGCTGTCTGTCTGCCTTTATCTGTCAAAGAATCGGTCAGGAAACACTGGTCTCTTGAGATCTGAATAGAATGCCTGCGCACACACACACACACACATGCACACGTCCTCAAGCTCCCTCAGCCCTGAAGCTAATCTGTCCACCTTTATCTGGGCAGAGATGCCTCAGCAGCATATGTGTATTGATCAGAAAGCTCACAGCTGGCCATGTGTTTATAATTAGTGGTCATTAAAAGGTAACCTGAGAGTGGGCAAACTTTTTTTTTTTTTTGCCCTAATGTCTGTCTGTCTCTCTCTCTCTCTCTCTCTCTCCCCCATATCCTTTTTAAGTTGCAGATGAAAGCAAAGTAGGCGCCCTGGCAGGGCAAAAGTCAGGTAAGGAATGCAAGCACACACAGATACAAACACAAACAGCTGGGTGTAGGCAGCAGCCCAGTGGCCTGTTGATGGAGGGTGTCCGTATGGCCTGATACTGATGGATGGAGGCCTCATGCTTGAAGCTGTAGACTGTAGAGATGGAGTCCACAGGCCTAGCAAGCTTGGAAAAGTGAAGAGAGACTGCTTCCTGTACAGATCTGTTACTGCAGATATAAAGTGCTGCTTTAGTGTCTCAAATATAAAACAGCTCATCCCAAACGTATTGAGGGTCCATCTTTTAGACATGCAACAGCCCATGAACACATTCAAAACAAAAGATACAGACATTGCTCTTTAAAGCGAGTCCATAGAAAAAGTTTAGTTCCCCTAAGGACCATTCAGTTGAAACTTCTAGAAAGAACCATGGTTGCAAATATTATTTGATGCATGTTGAGAGAACCTTTAATAAAGTTGAAGAACCCCCACAAAATGTAAAGGTACTAAAGCAATTTAAGTTTATTCCTTAATCTGTACATTCAAGCCAACAACAACCTATGTGTGTATATATACCTTATTGGGTTACGTTGCATTGAGTGAGTGTGCATGTGCGCACATTTCTGAGTATGTCTATACGTTGATTGCCGCTGTTCTTTTTGTGTACCTAACAATAACCCTTAGTTTACTTGTGTGGTCCTTGCTTCTGGAACATGTTTTCACCAGATGCTTACTCCCCTCATCCCTCCATTTCCCTCTGTCCTTCAATCCTTCCTCTTCCTCTGCAGCCTGGCACTCAGCTTGGGGCCAGCTGCTGCTGAACTTAAATAAGGTAGATGATGGTGCAGATTAAAGACAGGAAGAAGAAAGAACTTGAGGGCTTTTCCCTCTCATATCCCTCGCGCCTCCCTTCCATCCAGCACCTTAAACACTGTGCCTTTGATACATGTAAGAAAAGGTCTCAAACATTTCATCCACAAAACACCCCCAGAAGTCTCATATATGACTGTTGTACTGCTCATGATCCTAAAACTGCTGAGCTTAGCATGCCTTAGCTTGCAGGTGTGCCATGTATTTCAGTACCTATTTATTTCTTTTTCAGGCACTCCAGGTTGCATTTACTTTATTCATCATATTGCACACAGCGTGAGTACAGGATAGCTCACCCATCTATCTCTGCCCGCACATGCATTCTTCCATATCACCTGTCCTGTTAGCCAAATTAGAAACTAAAGCAAGTTTTTACCTAAATGTCTATATTTAGTGTCTATATTTCATATTATTTAAATGTTGTCTTGTGTGTAATGTTTTGAATTGTCTTCTTGTCATATCTTCTTTAAATGTTTCTGTCCTGTCTGACATAGCAACAGTTGCTACAAGAGAATACATCTATGGTCAGTAGGGTTTAGTAGGGTGGGTGATTTGAGAAAAGTGTCATGAATCTTGGATACATTATTAAAACAACCAGTAGGAGTCATAATATTTAGGGTTTTTTTTTTTAGGTTTGATTAATTGGAACACACAAACACTAAAATGCCCAATAAAAATGTAGTGTTACAATTTTTCATTTTTTTTGGAAAATTGTAACACTAATTTTACAGTTTACTGCACTGTTACAAGTCTTGTTAAATTGGACTATTTATTCCCGTCTTTTGATGTAATGTAATTCATTATGATAACAATACAAACCTGGTTAGGCGCAAGTACCCAGGATTGACAGGTCATGGATTTGAATCCTGGACCAGTAGGTTGCCCTGAAGTACACTTGAGCAAGGTACCGTCCCCATCACTGCTCTCTGGGTGCTGGACATAGCTGCCTCCTGCTGAACGGTGCGCATGGGATAAATACAGAGAATGCATGTTTTTGTGTTTCATTGTGTGCTGCGCTGTTTCACAATGACAAATAGTTGCTTTGACTTCACTTTCACTTCATATAAGCGCACTTTCTCATAGTTGCTTTCTGACGAATTACCACACTGACTTGTGTTCAAAATGGGCACCAGGAGAATAATTGTGTGGGACCAAATTTATAGACCTTAGACTCATAGACAAAGTAATTTCTTGCTTTTTGAAAGATGCATATTTTTAATAAATTATATCCATTTTCTGGGATGGGACGTCTCAGTGCAATTTTGCTGTCTCCCAGTGACAAGTGCAGCATCCAGAACTGGCCTTTGACTAATGGATTGCGTTGTGCATTTGACGTGTGTGATTTTTCTCCATGCTCGCAGTAAAAGAGGGCCGGTAATACGTTTAATAAAACAATCCATTCTGCTGCAGTATTTACTGATGCTCAAGCTAATGTTTATTGACAGGCCACCGAAGGCTTTGCTGACTAGGTGGGTTTGGTGGGGTCTGGCGCATAGAAAGGCCCCAAATGCCTCTTCATGAGCTTTGACATATTTAATTAGCAGGATGGTCTTAAGAACCTTGGCTGCATGCTTTTAATCTACCTAAAACCTCCCTAGTGCTGTTACTCTCTCTCCCTCTCACTCTCTCTGTCAATCTCTCTGTCTCTCTCTTTCCTCCCCCATGTTCTGGCCCACGCATCATGTGATTTCTAGCCTCAAAATCCAATTCCTGTCTAAACTATTTTACACCTTCCTCTCACTGAGCCCTGTAATAGCTCTCTCTGGCCACACAGCCCAGAGCCATTACAGTGGAGTCTACCAAGAGACTGGCCAAACAGTGTTTAGGGGGGTGTGATGCCACTGATCTTGATATGTGCAGCTCCCCTGTTGCATTTTTCCCAAATGTTTTTGTGTCTGTTGGAACCGTCTCTGTTTAAATGAAAATGGTTCACTTTGCCCCATTGTTAGTGCTGTGCAGTGCAGTGTTTGTGTGTTTAATACAGTGAGCAGAGGCAGGGGATTAGCAGGCAGATTGGCACATTGTCTGTTTTTATGGTACTACTGCTTTTCTTGTTAAAAAGGGTTGTTTGTGTGTGTGTGTGTGTGTGTGTGTGTGTGTGTGTGTGTGTGTGTGTGTGTGTGTGTGTGTGTGTGTGTGAACTAAACTAGAGCTTAGAAAGTGGAAAATATCTCAAATGTAAATTTTTTGCACTCTCTGTTCTCTCGATCTTTGGCCCCATTTTCTTTTTCTTTCTTTCTTTCTTGCATTGTTCTGTTCTTTTTTCCTCTTTCTTTTTCATTTGCTCTTGTGCCCCCCCCCATCTCTATCTCTTGTTCATTTCCCCACCCAATTCTCTCTCTTCCCCTCTTAGTGGCCTCTTCTGTCCTCCCCTCTTAATTGTGGTGTGCTGTTGATGAAGGAGTGGGAGGAGTGTTGAGATTTCTGTTTTTCTTCAAGCTGCCTTTCTCTCCCTGCTCTGCATCTTTGTGCTGGTCTTTAAGTGTCTGTATGTGTGTTTGACTGTAAAAGTGAATGTGTGTGTTCTTGTGAGAGAGAAAAATACAGAATTTAAAGCACAGTGTGGCACTCTGGGAAGGCAGTTCACTCATTGCTGTGTGCTGACCACACATCCCTCTGCTCCCCAAGACCACAGCACTTTGGTTCCAGAGCAAACATGCTGACTTTCCCTCTCCCGAATCATGGAAAACCCCGTGCTCGCCAGTGCCGGGAAGGGTGCTAATGGAAAAAATGAGCTCCTGATACATTCCCTCTCTTATTTTTCTAATCTAGCGGGAGAACGACGCCGCAGCCCAGAGTTTCTTTTTTATTTTACGCACACAAACGTACAGAGCTGCCTAGAAGCTCAGAGGCCCCCGAACCAGTGAGAAATTTGAGCCGCAGAAACAGAACATCAATATATTCCTACTGTAAATCATGGAAGCAGTTTTCATGCAAAATGAAATAACCGTATGCACTTGTAAAATCAATAGGAGGCTTCGGCTCAGATTTGGGTCTCCCATAAAGCATTCAGTTCCTCCCTTTTGAATACCACACACCCTTTCATTTTTGCAAAGCTTAAGAGAAGAGAAATTGGCTCCATTTTAAAAAATACATTTGACGCCCTGGCTGGGGGCTCTGTGAATGTTAGATGAGAGAAGGGGTAAATTCTCTTTTCAGCACAGGACGGGGTCCTAAAACAAGGCACATTTTTGAAGTATTATCCACTTCATGTAGATAATCCAGAGCGAGAAAAACTGTGCTTGTCTGCCCCCCCGCCCCCTTCCTCTGTATCTCTGAAACTTATTATTGACCCTCTCAAACATGCTAAACATATCTGTAAACTTAAATCTTTAGCTAGATTTTTCTCCAGTAAAATATATTTATATGTATATATACTGTTGTAATCTGAAGGTAAAATAGATTGTCAGTCACAGTCTTAAGACCTATAAATTGTAGTCCAACCTGCTCCAGACGAAAGGCCTTTTTACTCAATGTTCATTTGTAAGTGACTATATCGGTCTCCTCTCGAGATGTAAAGAATGTCAAGCACTTATTCATGCCAAGGACACTTCAGCCTCGGCCAGCAGACAGCCACAGTGAAAGCCAGACATGAAAGGTTCAAATTCTGCATTTCAGAGAGAAATGTGACCTAGGTATTGTTTACGGAAGACACCGTCTCTCCAACAGAACATTGCATGTTTCACGTTCTGCTCAAATAAACAGACAAAACCACAAGACAGTCTGTGCTATTGGCCTGGGTGAAGGAACTGATAAGCAACCACAAAAGTGCTAACAGCTTGTGTGTCTCTGCTCAGGGAAATACCCCTGAATGTTGCCATGTCTCAGTACAATTGTACGGAAAAGCATGTGAACCTTTTAGAATGATCTGGGTTACTGCATGAGTGATCTAAAAGGATTTGATTAAGTCATTGTACATGCAGGCTAATGTAGGAAACGACACACAGGACACAGCGCATACTGCTGTATCTTTGTGCATTAAATTGGTTACGATGAAGGTCATTGTGTACCGCTCGGATAATGACCACTTGAAAGGAAGCGCAAATCTGACCTGACTCTGTCTTCATATCAGCCCATAGTCTGGTTTACCACTGGACGAAATTCAACACCCCTGTGACTCAAGAGTGAATGAGTGTTCAGCAAGGAGTGCTGTAGTGCCAGTCAAATGAGTAAAAGAGAACCTTGGTTTAAGTTAAGGATATGCTGACATCTCTTTGTACGTGGTTGGCTCTGTATGCTCAAATTTACCATAAGAAATAATGAACAAGAGTTATGCTCACTGGAAGTTACCAAGGATGAAACTACCATAGCACCTGATAGATTGCTTCCCATCTGAAGTCAGCTGTTTTAGAAAAACCTGATTTGAACTGTCGTCCTCACTTTTAACAAACCATTTCTTAAGGACCTTCTGGATAAGCTCTTTGGATAAAATTATATTTCAAAAATGCAATTTGGAGAAGGCAAAATAATCCAACCAACATTAAATCCTCATCCTACCTGTGAAACACAGTGTGGGGAGGAGAACCAATGAATTTAGAGTTATATAAATGCATTAGACAGTGCCATGGCCTTCATTAACGTACTACCTCATGAGGCTGACCAGCTGATGCAGGTATTGCTTTGAGGTGCAAGTATAAATAAAGCACCACAAAGGGGCAGCGGTGGCCTAGTGGTTCGGGCATTAGCCACATGATCGGAGGATCGGGGGTTCGAACCCCTTCCCAATAGGCTGCCCTGAGGTACCCTTGAGCAGGGTGCCGTCCCCGTCACTGCTCCCCGGGCGCTTTCAATAGCTGCCCACTGCTGCATGGTGTTTGAGTGTGCATGGGTTAAATGCAGAGGTCCAGTTTTGTTGTGGTTCATTGTCTGCTGTGCTTTGACATCGCAATGACGAGGGTTGTCACTTTCACTTTCACTTTTCCCCACAAAATATGATTTCTACTGTCAGTTCTGTAAAGTTGTGGGAATCAGTTGTGTTGTTAGATAACTTTTAGACTTTTTTGACTCAAATCAAAAGCACAAGATTCAGCACACTTTTTCTCACGTTTATTCTGTTTGATTAGCAGAGCCACATCCAAAGTTCACTTCATTTATCTGTCCATAGCACAAGCTCCTGCTGGCCCAGTTAGGGAGCTTTGCTCTGAATCATTAAGCCTTAAAAGTCTTGTTTTATAAAATCAGTCTAGCTGAAGAAAGATGTAGAAAACGCTGACGAGTGGTGTAAAGTGAGCCTGCAGATGTGTTTCCTTGCTTTGTTTTTTGTTCGAATCCAGACAGGGAGAAAGTGCTGGAGATCTGTCTGAGGTTTTGCACACACTGCCAAGAACGCCGGCAGATCCAATCCAGGAATTTCTGTGGAAATAAATAAGCAGAATGAAGGCCCGTCGCTAAGAAACATGAGACCACCAAAGTGTCAAAGATGAGTGAGAGGGTGTGTGTGTGATCAGTGGAAGATAAACATTTATAAACGTGGCTTTGGTGACTGTGAATATCAGTTCAACATACGTACGTAAAAAGTGTAGAATCCGTGTGTGCGATATTTTTTACAATATTGAAATTACTGCAGTTCAAATCTGTGTTGCAGTTCAAATCTGTGTTGCTGACTGCCTTGCCTGTGTGTGAGGGTGTGTGTGTGTGTGTGTCTGTGTGTCTGCGTCTGTGTGTGTGTTGGGGAGAATGTGCTAGCTGGTAAGTGTCCAATTTTGTGCGAGAGAGATATTGATTGTGTTTATGACAGTTGTGCTGATGAAGTCCCTCAGACTCTCTGCTTACTTTGTGTCTGTATCTTTCAGCTCATTCAGATTAGCTTTCCCCTGAGTCAGCATTTTACATAAATACACACTCCCCATGCGAACAGATGATTGTCTGCTGTCTGATTTCTTTCTTTCTTTCTTTCTTTGTCTCTCTCTCTCTCTCTCGCCACAGTATCACCACTCCTTGATTCCTTCTGTCTTTTTCCTTTTTCTTTCTCCCTCACACCACCCCTTTTCTCCCCAGTTTCTCAATCCCTCCCTTATTTTTCTACATTTTTTATCTCTCCCTCTCCCCCTCTCTTTTTATTTTTATCTGTCTTTTTTTTTTTTTTTACCTCTCTTTTACATCTCCACCTCTCCTTTCTTCTTTCTTTTCCTCCCACCCCCCTCCGTCCCAGTTCTCCTTTGAAAATTATACTTATACATTTTCCTCAGCTCTCCTCCAGCAGACATTCTGGGCACATTCGCTTCATCTATTTTCATATTTTCCTTTGCTCTCTGTGTCTGTTTTCTTTCCTTTTCTGTTTTCTCTTCGTCTGTGTCTTTGTGATCTGTGAGCACTTTGGCATTGAGCTTGGCTACTGTCCTCTCTTCCGGGTTGTGTGTGTGAGACAGCGAGGAAGCGAAGCAGCTTAGGGTGTGAAGAAGGCTTTCAGAAGCCGGGCCGTGTTTCAGAGTTAGTAGCGGCCATACACTGATTTGTTCCCTTGTGTTATTTTGACTTTGAAAACAATAAGCCCCCTGCCAAGTGTTTGCATATCAAGAGCTCAGCTGTCTTTCTAATATGCTTTCTTTCTCTCTCTCTCTCATTTTATTTCTTTGTAATGGTTTATGTTGTAAAAATAATTTCCCAAAAAATATGGTGTCTAAACTGGTATAGGACAGTAGTCAGTAATAATTATTACTGTAATGGGAGATGGAAGTGAATGGGTTATGCTAGTGGACAGGTAACCACAAAGAGCCATCTATTACCTTGCTTTTACAACATGATCGAGTCTCCTTCTCTCCAACTCTCTCTGTGACCCACTGTAGCCTTCCGCTCTCCCACTAACCTAATAAAGGTGAACTGTAATTATGAGATGCCTTTTTAAAAGTCTGTCGTTCACAATTATTAGAGCCATACATCTACCAAAGCTAAAATATCATTACACAAGCTGGAGGGAGAGAGCTGGAAGGGGAAAAAGAGAGAGAGAGAGAGATCTTTTTACTCCTCACCTTTTCTTGCAATGAATCTGCAAGCCAGTGGGTGCAGGGGCAGCTATGACAGATTAGAGAATATGGGACTATAAGGGTGATGGAGCGTCTTGTCTGAAGCACTGCTGGTGGCCAGAGCTCAGCACCTCTCACTGCTCTTACTGTGTGTGTGGCTCTGTTCCAGTAAAACTGTCTGCTCTGTTTGATGGGCAGGGGTGGATCCCTTTAGTTGTTTGGGGTGTAGAGCTCGGCGCATTCTCTCCCAAGCCAGGAGGAGGCAGACATACGGAGGCAGATGGGTGACAGCGAGAGCGGAACAGAAGCATCACAGTGACGGCCGACCTTTAAAATCCTATTTTCTTTTTCGTTCGCCACCCAGTCCCTCTCTCTTTTTCTCTTGCTTGTTCTGTCTCTCATATATTGGCTACTGCAAGCCTAGCAATGTTTCTGGTAGGTCCTGTTCCAGTAACAAGTGTCATATGTTTGCCTCTTTTGTAATAGGTTTCTTTAAAACACACAAAGACCATCAGACATAACTCCGTTCTGATGCACACCGCACTTACACACCTTGAAACGATGTAGCTAAAGCTTGTTGTTTGTGCTAATTCCACTTTGCCTGAGTTGCATCGGGATTTTTACATTTTGAGACCAATGTACCACATGAAAACACACAGTAATAAGATCTTACTGTTGTTTGCTGGTCTTTCCTACTTTATTTTTATCTCGCTTAAAAAGGGGGATACTAAAAAATAATTGTAACATCCCGATATACTCTTATGGAAAGCATCAGATTTCTTCTTTATGATGTTGTTTTTTTTTATTATTAAAAGTGATAAAATAGTGCCATTGAAATGTTAATATTCACAAAAATGAATTGTTAGAATTCAGTAACAGTGGCATAGTTGCTTGAAAGTGTACACAAGTTCGTTGTGGTTTTGGGGAAAAACCAATAAAAATTCAATGTTATTGATTTTCTAAGTGAAAAGTTAATACAGCATCTGCATAGAACAAGAATATATACCACCAAGAACAAGAATAATATGAAAGTGACTATTCTCATTGTGAAACACAGCACAGCACCGCGCCAGGCAGCAGTGATGGGGACGCTACCTTGCTCAAGGGTACCTCAGGGCAACCTACTGGTCTGGAATTCGAAGCCATGACCTTCCGATCCTGGGGCCAACTCCCTGACCACTAGACCACCGCTGCCCCATATATTTAAAAAAAAACAAACAAAAAAAACAACCCTATTAGCTGAGTTAAATATAAGGGGGAAAAAATGGTTAAGCACTCTTGCAATCAATCTTGTTCATTATATAATGTCTCCAAGCCTATTTCATTCTTTAGACTGTAATCCAAATCAGATGTAGTCAGTTCTAGGGTGCAATCAATTATGTGACCCCTTAAACTATTTTGGGGTAATTTAGTACTTGAAGGAGCCCATGAAGGAGCAATTTTCTAACAAGTCCAATTTACAAAATTGTTCCAGTGCAACGGGGACCTGGTGATGGCCAGTGTCCAAATTCATATAAAACTTATTTTTTATTGTATTATGTAGTTTGTATTGCATGTATTCCATGCAATATTTACTGATGCACAACATGTGGAAGCCTAAAGATTGTAGGCTGTGTGTTCTAGCCAGAAGAGCAGGCTGACCTGGGGTACCCTTGAGCAAGGCACCGTGCCCGTCACCATTTGCTGCACGATCTATGTATGGGTTAAATTCAGAGGTGGCAGTATGTTGTGGTTCACAGAGTGCTGTGCTGTGTGCGCACCGTGAAGAATCACTTTCACTTTCGCTTTATTTCCACTTCACTTAAGCAGACTGGTAAGCGATGTATCAAGGGCTTTGGTAGTTTCTTCCTTGGTAAGTATTTCTTATGGTTCACTCAAGACAGGAGACAGAATCGGGTTAAGCTCATGCTTCACTTTAAGTGGTCGTTATCCTAGAGGTGCATAATGACCTTCATTGTGTAATCAATATAAAGCACAAAATACAGCAATCTACAGTGTTGTGTTGAAATACTGACACCAAAAGAAAACTTTGGTTACTGTACCACTGTGATTACTTTTGACCTCTGATTGAACAAGTTCAGTCATAAACGACACTGATGCTGTTTATCCTTCACAAATTTGTCACTTGTGCTGTGACTGTTCATCCCTCTGAAAGCTTAGTGATGCAAAGACTTGTGACATCGATCTATTAACCATTCCACCTTCAGAATTTTTGAGCTCAGTTCTGAGAAACTCACGAATTAGAAAGTGTTTGCTTTTAGAGCTTTGTTTTTATATACTTAGATTTAAGATGCATTTTTAAGAAAAAAGATTCCACTGAGCTGCATTTTAGCAACAAGTGTAATGATGAATTTCACCACAATAATTGTAACGTAGCAGCGGGCAGCAGTGGCCTACTGGTTAGGGACTAGGCCCCAGGATCAGAAGATTGTGGGTTTGAATCCCAGACCAGTAGGTTATGCTGAAGTACTCTTGAGCAAGGTACCGTCCCCATCACTGCTGCCCGGGCACTTTCAGTAGCTGCCCCCTTCTGCACGTGTGTATGGGTGAATTTCAGGGGTTGAATTTCGTTGTGTTCTGCTGTGCTGCATTTCACAATCACACGAATAGTCATTTTCACTTCACTTTAATATATCATCATATTACTTGCCTTTGCAAGCATTCACAGCACTGTTTCTTTCAGTCCTAGCATGCACCATAGTTCTCTATGGACTAGCAGCTTAAAAGCTGCTTAATTCTATCAGTCAGCCAGTGGACAGCAGTAATTACATTTGTGACAGGAATTCCTTTTGCAAAAAAAAAAAGCCTTTTCTTTCCTCCAGTCCACCCATGCAATGCTGCAGCAGCAGCCTATTTATAACCTTCATTTCACACAAATCTTGTTCTCCGTCCGCCAGCTCCAGCACCACAGGCCACTGAGTCTCAAGAGTCCAGCAGCACCTACTTTCTTTTCTTTATCCCTTTTCTATCACTTATGGTCTCTCGCACTGTCATTCAACTAACTTGGCTTTATCTCTATGAAAGCTTCTATGAGCCACTACTTTTCAAATGGATAGTTTAGACATCTTTTACAAATGCAGAAGGGTTTTTTTTTTCCCTAATGCTACCTTTTTTTTGTTGAAACATTTGTTTACTGACACATATGTGTTGGTTATTAGTAAAAAGAGCCCATTTTTTCACCCGGTTTAATCAATTTAAAAGGCACACTATCATTAGAAGACTTCAACACTCATTGTTCATGTTGTCACCTTACATCAGTAGGTCTTTGCAGCTTGTACCTGGAGTACTTCCATACATTACATAAAGTAGTGTTTTACCTGCTCCAGCTGCACCTGATTGAGCTAATTAACATGCCTTGTAGTTGTCCTGGGTTTAGCATCACTTGTATTTTGCTAGCTGTAACATATTTATTAGTATTTCCTGTGTAATAACAGTAACTGTATTTTTGAATAATGCTTTCTGCTGATAAAATGTGTTGTATTTTAGCTTATAAATTTAACTAAACCTAGAATATTGTTTTTGTATTGTGCTTTGTGTACCAAAGAAAAAGCACATTGTTACAGGAGCTGTAAAAAGCTGATAAAAATGCCTCAGTTATGCCCTCACAGAGATGCCTGCATATGTTTTCTGTTCTTTTGCATCGCTGAGGCTTGTGTGCAGAAAGCAGTGTAGCTGTGAAAGGGCTCTGATCTGTCCGAGCATGGATATGCAGATTAAAGGAATGATCCCACTTCCTCTTTCATTTAAATGGCCATTAGGTAAACAGAGAGGTCCAGCGAGAGCTGATTGGAATTCTAGCAGGGCGTGGCACCTGTCGATACACTGATTTCCTTATTTCTGTATGCGCAATAGGTTCAACAGTGCTTTAGCTAATGATTTTGGTTTCAAGATATGCAGAGCGAAGAGGGGCGGGCAGGAAGAAAGCTGAGATGGGGGCATAGAGAGATGGAGGGGTGGTCCTGATTGATGGAGATGCTGTTTTCTGCCTCAGCCTCCTCATTCATCACTCTCTGCAGAGGCACATGTTTAAAAATTAATTTTCATAAGAGCAAGACACTGAAGGAGGGGCTCTGTGAGGTGGGGGATATGGTGGGCTTAACCCTGTCTGTTTCATTCGTACACAACACCAACATTCTCCTCACCTTACTCATATCTCATATTGTTTCTCACACTCACCACAAACACTTCCCTACAGCCATGTTATCTTTTTACTCTGTTCTTAACCTGACGACCCTGAGAGCCTTTAGGTATTGACCCAATTTCCTTAATTGGCTTGCATTTTAAGTGCCCAAACTGTTGGCCTTGGATTAAAACAATAAATTAAAACAAAAATAACTTCTGAATAAGTTTGGCTAGCAAAACAATTCCATTTTGATTCACAAATGGCATACTATTTAAGAGGAGAAAAAAAAATGTTGGTTTTCGGTTATATGTAAATAAGAAAAATTCATCAACCAATACATGTTAAACAATGATAATTGCTCCTGAGTGGCTCCAGTGCCTAAGCTTTGACCCTGTCATCTGGAAATCACAAGTTCTATCCCTGGCGATGCCACAGCCATCCATTTAAACCAGTTTTAAAAGGAAACTTTATAGCCTATCACCACTCACCAAACATAATGCTTTCCAGCCTAGGCTTGTCTTCAAGATAATGTAGATGATGTAAAAAAAAAAAAAAAAAATTTACTCTTGGTATTCTACGCAAATTTCAGCTGTTCAGTGATGCTTCATTAGGAATGGTCCACCAAGATGCTGTTGCTTTTTCAGGGGAAGCACACGCCAGCCTTTACCCTCACGATGTAGTTGGTATCGTGTGGTTGTGAAATTCTTAGCTAGTAGTTGAACATGTAGATTTTCATTTTACGTTTATAGCATTTAGCAGACGCTGTTATCCAGAGTGACTTCCATTTCCTAATTACAAGGACAGTAATTTGGGCCACTTGGGGTTTAGAGTTTTGCTCAGGAACCCAATGGTGGCAGGATGGCAGAATGGAGTCCGTTAACCTGGCAGTTAAACACCTTATACACCATCATGTGATTCCTCCTCCCACCTGTTTGATGTGTGACATTTACAAGAAAACTCTAGCTTTACAGAAAAGCAACTTTAAATATCTTCAATCTCGTGAAAAGTAAGCAAGTCAGCAACAGCGTTGGCAAGGAGAATTCCCTATGATCAAGAAACCTTGGGAGAAACTAAGGTGGGCACCTATTATCCTCATGGTGACATTGGACCACAAAACACAAGAAACCAAGTTAATAAGGTGTATTTAAGGCATGTTTAGTAATTCATAATAAATAATGAATGAAATTTGCTGAGTAATTCTTAAGCATAAGTGTGGAGTCTAAAAGACTCTTCACTGCATGGTTTGAAAACTTTGTGTTCAGTTGTATTTATTCATTATTTTAGGTTCCATGAACATAAATGAAAGTGAACCACAGAAACAAGCTAAAATTGGTTCTCCTTTTCTCTAGTGTTCTCTGGTGTAGAGCTGGGTCCTATGCTGGGACTGAAGAAGTCCAGTTCTCTGGAGAGTCTGCAGACAGCCGTCACCGAGGCCCAGAAGAACGACCTGCTGCCCTTCCACAGGCCTCGTCCTCACATGGTGAGGGGCCGCGGCTGCAACGAGAGCTTCCGTGCCGCAATTGATAAATCATATGACGGTCCGCCTGAGGATGACGATGGTAAGCAGCTGCTTCTGTAGCCTGAATAAGTGACAAGTTTTGCTGAGGCTACAAACCTTTTTGCTCAGATTTTTCATCAGCTCCAGCGTTCTGCTGAAAGTCTAACGGTTTTTCCTTCCAGTGTTTTACCTAAAGGTTGATAAGTGTTTTATTATCAGCTACTATGTGCCAATTCCTGACATGACATAAATGCACGATGCGTGAAATAAGAGTGTGGCTCACTGTTTGTGATGGAAGGATTTGTTCCCATATTAGCTTTGACAAGGCACTTCTTAACAGCCCTCAGTTAGCTTTAAATGGCTGCAGCACAATTTAGAGACACTGGGCAGCGTGGGTAGCGGCTCTTTAAAGGGCTGAAGTCCCTGCCCCACTTCCTCGTTGCCTGCTGGCAGTGCAACATCCGTCGATACATACAGCTAAGAAATCTTTCATCCGCTGACATGTTTTCTGTCACCAGATGGAGTGGAAATATGTCTCTTTCATTTCCATTATAATGCTGCTTGTTTGAAAAACCGTCTTAGGTTTTCACATTTCTCCTTTATCCAGAAACTTATCCAGACTGTGTAAGCATAAAAACTAGCATTATAGACTTGATTGATTCCAGTCATTTTTTTTTTTTCCATCCAGGTTTTTCATGTGCAAGTTCAGAATGAATTATATATATATAGAATTTTTTTATATCTATTTTCTATCTAGCATCACATTAAAAGTGTAACACTACAGTTAAATTAAACTTCAGTCTGATAGATTATTCAGGACTCATGGGTTGTTGGCACAGGTTGACCAATGTAAACAGTACAGTTACTTTAAATTTCATCATTAATGGTTATTCTCCTCGCTGTACATTGTCTCAGTTTTGCTTTGTGGCATCATGATATTTCAATGCATTGTTACACCCCTAATAAACATTATTCCTGAGTAATGGCCTAAACCCACTGCTAGAGCTTTGTGCACTGTAGCCATGCCATGCTGTTTCACGCCATGAAGTGTTCTGTTGTGCTTTGTCATAATTTTGCTGCTGTGAGCTGCAGCCTGCTCTGAGTCTGCTGTGCTGTGTGGTCTCTGTGCTCTATTGTGCGTAGCTGTGCAGTATCGTATGTCAGTGGGGGAGAGGAATGAGGAGTAAAATGATTGTCTTTGTCCCTGTCATGTGCTTCCTGTTTCCTAACACCAGTTTAATTGGCCATCCTCTGAGAACGGATAGAGCACAGATGCAGACTGAGAGAGAGAGAGTGTGACAGAACAGAGATGTTGCTCATTATGGTCAGTGTGAAACAAGCAGGCTCTGACAGACACAGCACAGCTGAGGAACACCCGCCTTACACACACACACACACACACACACACACACACACACACACGCATGCACGGACGCACATCCACAAACACATTCATAGGATTCTGTGCTATTTAATGTGCTATAACCCCTGACCAGGCTAACATAGAATTCTGGTGAGCATCTTAAACGTTCTAGATAAGAAACAGACAGAAATTAAGTGAACATACATGAATATTCACGTGATGAATGAATATTGATGAATAAAATGAATATTATTTGATGCATTCAGTTATGCACACAGCTTGGTTAATATCCATACAAAATCTTTATAAATAATTTGGGGCACATTGGAGCCTCTCCACATAACCCCAAGAAAATGGTTCTTTAATCTTCCCCTGGGACCCCAAGACAGTACACATTTGCTCTGTCCCTGTGTGTTGCAGCGAAAACCGAATGTGAACTAGAGCCCCTCAACTGAGTCTCCTGCAATTGGTTGTGGAACAGCATAACTGGCTTTTCTGGAGCCACAGAGCTCCATCCTATACATTTTGGATGAGCTCAGAGTTTGTAAAACTGGTGGACATGTCATGTGTCCTGTGTTTAGTGTGTGTGCCAGTCAGCTTGCCTTGTCCTGCATTAGTGTGGCCAGTTTGAGCAGAAATGAGAAAATCTAAGCTGCTTATACATCCTCCATCCTTAACATGCAGCTTCAGTTGACCCAATTATGTGCATATCTTCAAAACAAACTTTCAGAATTAGCTTTCTCATTAACACAAATTATCAGCTCTCATCCTTTTTCTCTCTCTTCTCTCTTATTGACGATGCATTCAGTGCGAACACAGCTGGTGTTTACCAAGATGTGGAGATGGTTGGAGATCGTTTGAACACATTTGCAGTTACAAACACACAGACACACACACACACATACACAACACACCCTATGTGTAGGACAACAGCAGTGAGAGGGACAGTAATTAGGCACATAGTGTTTCTCTCACATCTCATTACTGTCCGTGCTATGGGCTGCTAATCCTTCTGTGTCCAGGGAACAAGGCTATAAATCCATGCTCCAGCCAGTGAGCAGGTTTTTACGCACAGGTGACTGTGTGTAAATGCTTGCACATCTGCACATCTACAACCATGATTCACCTTCTATTTAGGCAATTGTCTTTTTAAGCTTTGCTGAGGACCTTAGACATTTTAAGCTTGTTGTCACAGACATTAATTGACTGCTGTGGTAAAACCATAAAGAATCCATAAAATTAAATAAAATATGAAACTGAGAGTAGGGACAGTATCTACCTATTTAAATCTTTTCCTTGTTTGTTGTTTCCAGTACCATAAAAGCAGAGCCAAAATCAGGCATGTGTAATTGTACTTTAACACTGGATTAGCCAAAATACTTGCTACCTGGCAATGAGTGCATAAATGGACAAAAGTCCTCTGATTAAGCCCTGTGCTGTCACTTGTTTACTTGTAATGCCATCGTATCATAATGTAACTTTTCTTTAATACTTAGAAATCCAAATTAAAGATGACTTCTTACATGACCCTCATTTTATTTTTCCTTGCACTTGGAACTCTCAGACTAAAACTGACAGAAGTAAATATGATTTTCATTGTGAATGCTCCACAGCACAGCGCACAGTGCACTACAGATATGTGCTTGCTCTGCATTTAACCCATACGCATGTAGCAGTGGGCAGCCAAAAATCCAGAATCTGGAGTGTTGAGGACTTTACCTTGTTCAAGGCTTGCTCAAGGTAACCTGCTGTTCCAGGACCTAAACCCTCAGCCCTTCTGTCATGGTGCTCGGTATCTAACCACTGGGCCTTTAGGAACTCTGGTTAACCCTAACCCTAGGTACTGTGTATTTTTGTTCAAATCACCAAATAACATTTGAGTTTGGTTCTTTTTTTATTAATGAAAGGAGTGTGCTTGTTTATCTTTAAAAGCAAAAGGTCACCTAGATTTAGTATAATTATTTGGTTTGTGAAATAGCTGACAAACTGAAAAATGTCTATGCTTTGTTTCTCAACAGTGGAAAAATCATTTCCATATAATTAAAACAGGAAAAAATGTAATTAATATTAATTGAATATTATATATAATTACTTTTAGCAGTTATTGAAGTCATACAGTTTATTACATTATAGTTACATAGTATTTAATTCATTCAGTGCTGTTTCCTGCTGAAATGGTTTGTGTGTTTTGAGTCCGCATATCTGCAGCACCAAGTATGTGGGATTTAGAGGGAAACTGACTTGCAGTAATTCAATGAGGATACAGATCATAACAGAAGACTGTACATGACTCTGAAGCTCTTTTTAAAAAAAAAAAAAAAAAAAAAAAAAAAAAAACTGCTTCCATTTAGACCTAAAAAAAAATGTAAAAAAGCTTTATCATGTTCCACATATCAGTATGGATAGCAAATAAAGGAAGCATTAAGGGCAGGATTTGGTTTACTTTGAAATGGTTTCCATTGGATCCCTTTGAACTGTGCGCGGCTCAATTACAGCTTTGATACATCGAAGCGTTCTGACAACAGGTAATGCTCTCGGAGTGCTATTGTCAAAGAGCCTCGCCGTTTCCTTCTTTTTTCAAGTGGGTTTTGTGTTTTGTTGCGGGAATTAAAGCGCAAAGATCCCCCTCTCTCTTTCATTCCACTCCTTCCATTCTGTTTGTCCCTCTCTCTTCGACTAGGCGTGCGCACTTTTTGCTCACCGCTCGCTGTGCTGTGTGCTGGATTAATAGGCAGGAAGCACGCGGATGGGAACAAAAGCAAGTTGGGATGCGTGATGGCGTGCGGCGAGCTCTGAAGCGGCCCTTTGAGGATGTGCTGTGTTTATGAATAATGCTGCCGCTTTTTTTTGCAGCCTTTCTCGCTTCCATGCGGATTTAAGCGACTGTTCTGCGTTTGTTTACGCCGAGTGTGGGCCGCAGGGAAGTGGATGTTGCCTCCGTCACAGCCTTGGATAGAGCCCCCGTAGAACTGGCTCGCCCTCGAACCCAACAGCGTGCGTGCATGTGTGCGCGTACTGGGGCTCAGCGGGGAAGACGTTGTTGGGCTGTTGTGTTTCTGATTTATCTCTTGTGTTCAGGCAGCGACTTTAAACCCAGCTATTCCACACTGACTGCCACCAACAGTACAGAGCTTTGAAAGAATAGAATCAAGAGTAACAACTTATCACTAGCTATCAACTCATTCACTTGAGTAAGCAAACGTACAAAATATAACTTGCACACCTGCAAAAATATTTCTATCAAGAAAATTTAAATATATGATATTTCTTCAGTGCATTTTACCCACCTTGGCCAGTTTGGAAGCTTAATAAAGCACATAAATAAATAAATTATAATAATAAATTCTAACAAACTCTCTCAGAAGCATGCAATCTATCACTATTATTTATTAGCTGCTTTAAATGAATATCTAGTCTGAAACTGTATGCAAGATGGCAGTTTTGACCTGTTGTTGAGTTTAAGAGGTTGTGAAAGTTTTTCAGCATTTGCATCTCTGCAGCATCCATTCCTGCACCCTGATTATAGCTTTGTGGAGAGATAACATATTGCGTATCTCTATGATCCGGCTGTTATTAACCCAATCCCTTCTCTGTGAACCAGATGAGGGGTCAGAGGCCAGCTCAGGACGGGACACCCCAGCCAGCGGCTCCTCACGGCAGGGCCTCGGGGAAGGCGACGACGGCAAGAAAGACAAGAAGAAAAAGGTCAAAGGGAAAAAGAAGGAGAAGCTGAAAAGCAAAGGAAAGGAAAAGGATAAGAAGAAAGCAGATGAGGCTACTGAAGAGCCAGATAAGAAGACAAAGAAGAAGGGATTCGGATTGCTCAGGTAGTTCATTTCTCTCTGTTTTCCTTCTTCTGTTTTTCTCGCTCGTGTGTCATGAGGGCTTGGAGGGCTGAAGGTGGTGATTGTGCATCGTTTGACTTGAATAGAAAAGTGTGATGTGTTGCTGTTCTGGTTTTCTGGCCCTGGTGAGTTCGGCATGTGATGGAATGTTATTGGAGTTTGTTTCAGGACACACAGTAGGTTTAAGGCTTTGGCCAACATTGGTGGGCACAAGTTATAATGAACATACCTTGGTTGTGCGTGAATGTGTGTGTGTCTAATCTGTGTATGCTGGGAGGGGTGGGGACTATGACTGGTGTTAAATGGAGCAGGCAGCCCTCGGTTCCATATGGCATGCTTGTGAGTGTGTGTGTGTGTGTGTGTGTGTGTGTGTGTGTGTGTGTCTCTGAGTGTTCTTGTCCCTTCTCCATGCGGCTGCCGGGTCTAATCTGCTTCGTGCTGAGCGATGGTGCCAACACCTGCCCACACAGCCATTCGTCGTCTATCTGATGACATTCTTGGCGAGGGTGGAGCTTCTGACCAGAGCTCTGTAGAGGGCGAGTCGCAAGATTGATTCAGCGAATCAGAGCGCAGGCATCCTGGCAGGTTCCGCCTAATGGGCAATTAAGTTTTTAATTGTTTTAATTTGGCTGGCTGCTGGGATATCCTAGGAGCACTGCCATACACACAATGTTGCCTCAACACACACTGTGTGCTCCAGCAGTGAGCTGCAGTTTCTAGCTAGCAAATATTAAAGCAATAACAGTGTGGAAAGTCATTCAGGACATGCTTGTTTTCAAGTCTTTTTGTTGTTTTTTTTTTCACTTTTGCGGACCAGGATGACAGCAAACGAACAAGACACTTAGCATACATTTTCACACTTTTTTTTTTTTTTATGTGTATTAATTGTCTTTGTAAACCTCACCCAAATATTGTCCACATTTTCCTGCTTTATTTTTGCTATTGAGCTACGAATATCAAATATTCCTATGAAATTCCTAAAGAAATATTATGTGCATACATTTTTAGCTTTAGATATCACATAACCTCCTGATCACATTTGATCTGACAGCAATTTTATTTCCACTGTTATTTAGTTATTTATTTGTTGTTCATTTAAAAAAGACATCATAATGTGTTTGAGACACTTCATGGGTTTAATGAAATCAGCAATGAATAAATTGCTCAGCCACATGTGTGAATGTAAATGATCAGTTATTTATGTTTAACAGGTCAATTCTATCATATAAAAAAAGTTTATTCAAAAAATAACATGAATGCAGAAATTGCTTAAACCAAGAGCGCATCCGTCTTGAAACCTGAATATTGTCTGTATTTGTTGAAGTTTGTATTATTCACTTGATTTAAGGGAAATGAGCAAACTTGGGAAATAAAAATATCTTGGCTCTACATTTGGTGTACAAAGTAAGTCGCATACATTTGACTTCAGCTGTCTCTAACTGTCACATGTCCACCTTGCCTGCACTGCTCTGTACATTTGGTTGCATATGATGTAGGATGTGTGGCTGCAAAAAGAATCATTTTCCAGTCAGTTTGTCTTTCTCAAGGTGAACCATCACTGCCCATCAGGCAGCGGATCCTACACGGTAGCCTTCACTCTTGCTAATCCGACTTAGTCTGGCTCGGCCCTTCTCTCTCTCCACATTCTCTCTCTCCGTTTCCAACACTACCCCCTCTCTCTATCCTTTCACCTCTCTCTCTCTCTCTCTCTCTCTCTCTCTCTCTCTCTCTCTCTCCCCCCACTGTAGAGAGACAGTCAGCTTTCCTGTTGTGGCTAACTCTTCCATCTCTGCACAGTCATTCTAATATGGCCTGTTGTTTAGAGGAGATAAGCAGTCCAGTGCTGCCCTGTCAGTGCTTGATGGGGTGAGGGATGTTAAGGTTACTGAATAAGTATGTGTGTTTTATGGGAGTGGTAATTGCAGTGAGACAGGGAATAGGGATTAGAGGCTTGGGCAGTGGGGGTGATAGGTGGGATGAGGTGCATGTCATAAAAAAGACAGCAAAAGCCTAAGTTGTCTTCTCCCAGTTAACTCTTGAAAGTCATTGCTGATGTTTTGAAAGCATTATGCTAATTTGATTTTAAACTTTCAGTATGCTTGCAGGGCCAGATGTGATCTCACAATGAGAGTAGATGTCTGGGGACCACTCATTAAACTTTTGCATCAAAATCTGCCACAAACAAGGGTTCACCCCCCCCTAAACCCTTCATGATAAACATCCAGTCTTTCCTCTTGTGTTGTGTGGAATGTAATCTTTTAGTTTGGATGAGATTAGTAGCTTGTTTTTGACCTTAATAGCATGCATTATATTATATGCACGAATGACACACATCTTTGTGCTTAACTGTGCTTTTTTTAGGAAATTGTTTTAGCCGTAATTGCAAAACATCCAGGGTTCTAATGACATACGTGTGTTCCATCAGACACCCTGGTAAGTCAAAAATCTCTCCACTTGCCCCAAAAATGTTATATATATGTATATAGAATATATAAGCGGGTGGCCTTCTCTCAGTGAAAGCCACAGATCATTTATGAAGCCATTCTCCATAAACAGCCTGTATACATTAACCCTATGTAGTGCCTAATTTCCCTTACAGTGTAGTGGCTTCTTTTCAACATGCTTCAGGTTCATACTAATATTAGAATGGCCGCTTTCAGATATTTTTAAATCTTAACCCAAAGATAACCCCCTCAAAATGATCTGGAGCCAATTTATACCCTATAACTGCTATTTATTTATTTTATTTTTTTATTTTTTTATTTATGCCACTTTGCCATACTATTGAGATTTAATTGCAAAATGTCTCTAATTTGAGAATACCAGGTGCCATTTAAAGTATGTAGAAAAGTACATGGTGAATGAACCACCTGAAACGTTATTAAACTCATTCTGAAAGTTGATCGTTTTTTTATTTTCTATAATGTTACGCTTTTGTGAAATTAGTGGGTTTTGTTCTGACCTTTACATTCTTTAACTGCATTTTCACTCAAAATATACCGATGGCCTAGTGGTTGGGGAGTTCCAGGATCAGAAGGTCATGGGTTCGAATCCCAGACCAGTAGGTTGCTCTGAGGTACCCTTGATCAAGGTACGGTCACTGCTTCCCGGGCACTTTCAATAGCTGCCCCCTGCAGCAAGTGTTTGTGTGCATGGGTAAAATGCAGTGATGTAATTCCTTTGTGGTTCGTTGTGTGTTGTGCTGTGTTTCACAAAGACAAGAATATTCACTTTCATATTGAAATGGATTTACCTACATTGATAACTTTTTCATTAGCTATAGTTTTATGTAACTAATGTGGTATCAACTAAAATCAGTCGGTTCTGTAAATTTTATTTACTTTAGACTTTAAACTTTCAGTGAGCTTTGCATTAGATCTTGTAACATGAGGATATTATTGCATTTAGGCATAAGAGAATCACCAAGTCATGAAGTCTTCTGTTGATTTTGGATGATTTTGTTTTGCATCACAAGTGCCACTCCAGCTCATCCTAGAAGTAATAAACTGGGCTCTATTACTATTTCCCATTCTGTTGGGAAAAAGCTGTTCTGTTGCGATTTTCCAAGATTCAAATAAAAACAATGAATAATGTGCTCTACCGCATAGCCATAAGGCACACGAAATACCAAAATGTCTGCTTTCAAATAAAGATGCATGTGTTTATGCTCATTACACATGCTTGGCATTTGGGTGGGCTCGTCAAGATACATGGCGGACAGTTTAGTGCAGGTTGCCATTTTCATTATATGCCATTGGCACTGAGAGGGCTATTTGACTTTGTCTCTCACGGTGATGCTATTATACCAGTCAGTCTTTGATGAAGAAGAAGAGACACTGGTTGCCATTTCATGAGAAAGACCATTGTCTGCATTGTCTACCATATTGCTTGCATTTTCCCTGCCTCAGTGACCATGTGTCCTCTTCTGTGAGATGACTAAGTTCTGATGAGCAGCCAAGTTTTCAGAGTACACCTTGTTTAAAATGAGCTAGCAGTGTGGACACCTTTTTGCACTTCTGAAGCTGCAGCTCCATATTATTTACGATTCTAGTGGCCTTTGGGAGTCACTGGCCAGTGGCCATGGCTGTATTAGTGACCAGTGGTGAGAGGCTGTGAGGGTGACCATGCAGCTGTTGGGCACTGGCAGCATGAGCCAGAATGATGCCCTGCAGCCTGGTGATAAGGGGATGACAACGGAGAGTAATAAAGACTGGTCGGTACTTTACTATACTAAAGCCTCCCCGATCCTACACAGAGGCAGAGACCAGATGTGCCCATTTGGCTTTTTCAAAGGCTCCTTCACTGTTTAAAAAAAGAACATAGCTTGTTTTACAAGAGACTAAGTGGTTAATAGATCTAAAAATAGTGCTGATTTACACCTGCCCAGCGGTGTAAGTGAACATTATTGAATACTGTACTTTCCCTCCAGATCCTGTTCTGTAGGACAGATGTTTAGTCTGGTTTTAATTTGTGCGCACACACATATACATAGAATGATGAGTCATTTCTATCTGCATTTAGGTACTGAAACCGTGTGAACTGTATAGTAGACCTATAATAGGCCTAGCTGAATTGTAATGACAGTTGATCATTGTTTTATTCTTTCACAAGGGTGTGATCAGACTCACGTGTGTGTGGTGGTCTATGTATGTGTTAAGAGCATTTGTCAGTACTGGATTTGTACTGAGTGTGACTGGTTGTTAGGGAGTGCACTGCTTTTAGTAGCTGCAACTACTGTGTTGTTAGCAGTGTGTGTACATGCCCATGAAGTTATGGGAAAGAGTAGTGGAAGCGAAGTTCAGAAAAGAAGTGATTAGTGAGTAGCTGTATGGTTTCATGCCGAGAAAGAGCACTACATATGCAATGCTTGCTCTGAAGCAGAGAAGGTCAGAAGGGGTTGCATTATGCTTTTGGAAAAAGCATATGACAGGGTGCCTGGAGAGGAGTTGTGGTTTTGTATGAGGAAGTCAGGTGTCAGAAGCATGTGAGAGTAGTATAGGAAATATATGAGGGCAGTGTGACAGTGGTGAGGTCTGCAGTAGGATACTTTAAATACTTGCTATCAGCAGTTCAGAGTAATGCAGGTGTGGAAGAGAGTGCAAGCAGATTGGAATGGATGGAGACGAGTGGCAGGAGTAACCTGTGACAGACAGGTACCAGCGAGAGTGAGAGGGAAGGTGATCAGGATGGTAGTGAGACCAGCTATGTTTTACAGTTTGGAGACGGTGGCACTGATGAAAAGAAAGGCAGAAGAGTCAGAGGTGGCAGAGTCAAAAAAAAAAAAAAAAAATGGTACGATTTTCACTGGGTGTAACGAAGATGGACAGGATTAGAAATGAGTATACTAGAAGGACAGCTCATGTTGGACATTTTGGAGACAAGTTAGTGAAGCAAGATTGCCTTGGTTTGGACATGTCCAGAGGAGAGACGAGGATTAGATTGGGAGGAGGATGTTGAAGATGGAGCTGCCAAAAAAGAGGAAGATCAAAGAAAAGGTTTATGGATGTGGTGAGAGAGCACATGACTTCAGTTGATTTGATGGCTGAAGATGCAGAAGTCACAAGAAATGGAAACAGATGATCCGCTGTGGCGAACCCTAAATGGGAGCAGCCGAAAGAAGGAGGAGGAGTGTGTGTACATGCAGTGGAGAACAGTAACTTTGAGCTTGACCTTTAATTCGAGCTTTAAATATCAAAGCTTAGTCAAAAAGACCTTCACATGCATATTCAGTAATGTTTTTTTTTTTCTCAAGGTACACGACTACATTTTTGGCTTTTCAAGATTAAACATTATCAAAAGCATGTCAAAGCTTTTAACAAATATATTGTTGCATTTTGTAACATTTATAGAGTTATTTCTTTATTTAATAGCCCTGACACGTCACTGCACGTCTGACAGAAGTAATTTTTGTTCTGTTGTATGTAGGACTAACCAGCATAAGAGTGAAACTTTCTAAAGCTGCAATTGGTTGAATCTTTCCCTTCCTACACATGTTGGAGTTTGGGGCCCCCTTACTTACAACTATTCCTTTTTACTATTATTTAATTAGCCACTATTTAATTACAATACTGGAAAAATGTTACATTTAATTGATTTTTGTTGATAATTTTTAACCATTTAACCAATGTGTTTGCTGATAAAACATAACGCAGCGTAATCCTATACCATAAAAAAAAGATTTCTAGAAAAAATTCTGCTGAACAAAAACTTTTGTGTGTGTGTGTGTGTGTGTGTGTGTGTGTGTGTGTGTGTGTGTGTGAGACTAGAAATCAGGGGCTGAGAGTTTTATATGTCTGAATGGCATGCTTTTTTATTAATGTGTGTTACACCTATGAGATTGTGGGTACTGGGAGTCATTTGTGTGTGTGTGTGTGTGTGCGCGAGTGCGCGTGTGTGTGTCTGTGTGTGTGTGTGGTATATTGCCACTTTGCGGAGGAAAGGTATAGCCCCAGGTGGTGGATGAGGACCATTAGGATGTTTTACATCCTGCAGACAGATGGAGGACTGATCAGCCTGCCAAAAATCTCTCATTCTGCTGTTGTGCTAAAGAGCCATTTCAGGCACACACATTCACACATGCAACCTAAATCTTTAGTTTTTTTGTGTTTTTTTTTTTCCTCCGTCTTGAAAGATTGTTCAGATTGTTCATCCTTAAAACACACAACATACAGACTGCTTTAGCATTAGTGCAATCGAGCAGGATTATTACATAGATTAAGATCTGCAAGCCACTCCTAAACATAGTTGGGTTTGTAACCAAAGCTATAACTCTCCAAACAGAACAAGTCTATGTAAAACAGAGCAAGTTAAAATGCTTCCAGATTATTCCTGATGATAGAGCCCTTTATCTCAGCAGCTCTATTGCCTATTATCAAAAGTGAAATATTACATAATTAAACTTAATCTAGAGTGATTGAGCGTAATTGCTGCTCTTTAATGCCTGCTTTTCTCCCACCACATTTAAAAAGCACAAAGATATGACTCTACCATTAAAGAAATGTAGCTATGGTTGGTTTGCTTTGTAAGGCTGTGAATGCAAGTCTTTGACAGTGGCTATGTTTGATAAGTAGTTGTTTTGAAGGCGGCGTAAACTTTAAATGCCATAGTCTGAACTGCAGGGCAAGTGGCAAATGAGAAACAAATGACAGTGTGGAAGGAAAATACATGTATAAGCATGAGGTAGCTGTAATGTTTCCTTCATAGCTGTTCTCCTAGTAGTAGAATAACACCTCTGCGGATGAAGATGCTTATATTTTAATAACTAGTAGCACCTATGATGAAGTGTAGATAATGCAGACCACTGCTGAGGTTGGTTCGATGGAAATAGTTGGTAGCAATGTAGTGTTTGTCTTCTTTCTGCTTAGGAAGTATGGACTGGAGTTTAATTTGTGTTCTGCTGAGCAGTATAAGTAAAAGTGTAATTTCTGTGAATCAGATGTGGTATCACACCTTCTCACTGCGCACACACACACACACACACACACACACACACACATCTGCACAGACTTGGAAAGGCAGAAAACACCTTGAATGAGCCTCTCGCAATCACATCTCAACACAATTACCAGTATTCTGCGCCATGTGTTGAAAGGTGAGATGATTGAAGATGAAACAGGCAGGTTTAGACCTGAGGGAGTATGGCAGTGTGGCGATGGCTGACACTTTGAGGCTAACAATAAAAGCAAAATATCAACAGTGGAGAAGTGACATGTCGTGTCTCAAAATGTATTGAAAGTCCAGTGCTTTAGTTTTGAACACAAGCTCTTAAAGTGGATCCATTTTAGCACTTTTTCCAAATCAGGTTGATTGCACCCTCCATTCTTGCACCTTCCTGCTTCGCTCACATCATGTCAAACCATATCCACCAATTCAGTCTCCACTTCTTGTCCGCAATCCCCTGCTTTTAGCCTTAGCTCCACTCAAGTAGAGCATACCCAAAGAACATCCACAACACAGAACTACTCCCAGACACACTGTATCTCCATTCAGCCAGCCTCAAAAATGAAGAGTAGAGTAGAGTAGAGATGGAAATAGAAGTTTATTTTGTGTGATTTCTATGATCATAATGACAGAAAACTGTACAGCATGACAGCCATCAAAGGTCACTAATGATATTCTAAGCCCACCCCCCAGCAAGACATGATGCTCCCACAAAACCCAAATTATTTTGGCTGTATACCACCGAGTTCAGCCTGTTAATTACTTCAAAGATCATGTGGGATCTATCATTGAACTTACCTTATGCAGAACTCTACTCAAAATCCTGAGTCATCATTAGTACATGGCACAAACAAAATTAAAACAGGACTTTGGGTTTTTTTCTTCTTCTTCTTCTTCTTCTTCTTTTCACAAGAAGCACAGCAAAACCATGAGCATGTTTAATAAATGCAAGTACCACTTAATTCTATGGCGAAAGCTGAAAATATGTTTTGCTACCAGTAAACTGACATGGAATTGTAAAGTGGCTGCCTTCAAGTATGCACATATTTACTGAAGCGGCTTTAAGATGAAGAGTTAGTAAATACTGGTGACTGAGGTGGAAACATGCTAGCATGGCTAAGTGTCTATTTCCCTGTAAACACATATTCAGTACTGGCTCGTTTAAAAGATGTTGGTAACGGGACTGTAAAATAAAGTGCACTGTTGTACAAAGAGATTAGTAGGAACCTGTTGCCTTGTCTTTGTGTTATGTAGAGTCTAACCATGCAAACTTACTTAATGCAATGAATTTGTTCTGGGTTAATCATCAGCAAAGTATTGGATAGGAACTTATGGATGTATTATAGTATGAAGTTTGGATTGGAAAAAAAATAAATAAGGGAAGAAAACCCAGTGCACTCTGTGCTTGCATATTGAGTTTATGGATCAGATATTAACTGTTAGAACAGCGTTATTACGTGCTGAATTTTGAGCAATGCTTGAGTAGTAAGTACTGCCACATGTCCATGGTAGTTTTAAGCACAGGGCAGAACACAGTGAACCACAACGAAATTGGACCTCTGCATTTAACCCATGCCAACACCGTGCAGGAGTGGGCAGCTATGAAAGCGCCTGGGGAGCAGTGACGGGGACGGTACCTTTGTCAGGGGTACCTCAGGGCAACCTACTGGTGAGGGAATCGAACCCACAATCTTCTGATCCAGGGCCAACTCCCTATCCACTAGGTTTTACCTCAAGTGACTAAGCATAAGCAAGGCACGAACCTGTAAGCACTATTTATTTTATCTTTTTAATTTTGAAATACAAGGTGTCATGAATTTTTAATTTCTTAAAAAAAAAAATCCATGTTTAGATTGCTGTTTTCATTTATATATTTAATTTTTAATTATTGATTGAGTCATTTATTTACTTTTTGTTTATCTTAATTGCTTATTTTAAACTTAGGGCGGTGTGTGTGTGTGTGTGTGTTGGCCAGAATGTCTGGCCTTTAGCGACTCTCTAAAAGGATAGTGGAGGTGCAATCACAGATGGTGCTGCTTACATATTCCCTTTCAGAGACCAGATCGTTACGACAGTGATGGAGGAGTACCCTCACTGTTCTACCGTCCCCCCCGCTTCTCTTTGTTTAAGCTTTTCCTCTTGTCCGTCCTCTTGTGTTTGCTCTCTTCAGCACTTTTGCTTTGCATGAGGCAGCTGCAGCATCTGGTTTCCATTATCCAACACCTACTGCACAGACAGTGTACTCTTTCCGACAGGGGGATGCTCACCCTCCTGAGAGCATGGGCAAAGCTTTTAATGTGACAGAGAGCTCTCCACGCTTTAGATCGGTGTTGCTGTCAGGTCCTGATCCAAGGTCTGTTTTATATACCCGAATGTAAGCTTTGGCCTCGCTAAAGCTGGTCTCACCTCAGTGCCTTTAGAAAGGCCTCCACCAGCACAGGCGCCTTGCTTACCTTTAAGAGCTTGGATAGTGATCTGGAATGGAGATAAGTTTATTTCTTTTAAAGGTTATGCCCTTCCCAGTCTTGAGCTCTCCATGGTAACAGTATCACAGGCGGGCCATGTAGGTGGGCGGCCGATGCCTTTAGATGATGCCTGGCGTACAGTAGCCACATTCGTGGGCTTTTTTCCACCCCACATCTCCATATGAATCCCTGAAAGCCCCCCGCTTTGATGGAAGTTCAATCATTGCTCCTTTGATTCCCACGATACAATGTCCTGATTAAGATTATTCGCTGAATGGGGAAAGGCCATGAATACGTGATTGCGTCTGCGCGTCTGGCTGCTGAAAAGACAGCGGCTTGATTCGGCCTCCCCTTGCTTCCACTGGTCTGAATAGCACCTCTGTGCTAAGCCTCTTGTTCCATCTTATTCCACTTTTCATTATCAGCCCATTCCTTCCTTTGATTACATTAACAAGCGGAGATGGGGCTCTGGCTTGCTTAGGCTGGTTTCAGAGCGCGAACAATCATCTGGCAGATAAATCGGGGCTGGCTTAACCACAACTGGAGAGTGAAAGGAGGGTTCTTTTCAATAGAGACCAAAGCCAGCGATGCCAACTTACCTAAATGACACGCGGCCTGTAGATCTATAATAAGCTGGGTTCAGCATCCAGAGTCTGTATAGTATGTATATGTCTTGTACAGAGGTTTTATACGCATCTCATGAGATCTCACTGAATTGAAGCTGAAGGTGTCCCTTGGTGTTCAGTTTAAGTCTGGAGATTGTCATTGTGTCTACTTCTTTCTGCGTTCACTTGCCTGAGAGTACCTCTAAAAGACTTTTGACTGTAGTGAAGTGAGTGCTGACTGCAAATAACTTTTTATTTAATTTATTTTTTTTTGTCTGCATATCTATCACTCTCTCTTTCTGCATGCGTTTATGATCCAAAAGCCTTCAGTGGGTAAGCAGCCCCATTGCTCAACACTCTCTTCAGGGATCCTGGCTCTATGGTAAACAAGACACACGTTAATACCCTCTTGCATACAGCAATGTGGCCAAACACACACAGGCAGGCAAATGGCCCTGTCAGGGTGCAAAAGGAAAGCTAGTCTTTATTTGATTAGTTCAGAGTCATTTGATGGTGGATGCACCCGTGTGAAAGCATTTGCTCGACTCTTCTGTTCACTGAGGTTTCTTTCTCTAATCAGCCACAATGCCGACTTTATACAAACCAGCTCCCGCCTTACAAAGGCAGCCTGCTGGTTTAACACCATGGTGTGTGAGTCTAATGTTTTTAGACAGAAAAGAGGGAGGGTTACTGGTTTATAGTAGGACTTTAGCTTAGAGTACCATGCGTCTAAACATTGGTTTTGTCATGAGTTTGATCTCCAGCAGTGCCACAGCCATCTGTGGTGGGGAGTGCAAGAGAGGATAATTGGCCTCACTCTCTCCGGGTGGGCAGGATGGCCCTCCCTCTCGCCAATCATTCAGCACAAGCTTCTGTGAATTGATGTAACAGAATTGGGATTTAGTATGCTCCTCCAAGGATGCTGAACTGTTCAGTTGTGGTGTCTTAGCACTTTAATATAAATTAAAATAAAGATCATTGTTACTGGCTTAATGTAACTCGCATGCTACCTTTGTTGTAACATGTTAGTGAAGGATATATTCAAACTGGTGTGTTGTGTAATGAAGAGCGCTGTGTTTATTCTCTAGTATGTAATCTCCCATTTGTAACAGCTTCAGAGCATAGCTACCTGATCCTTTCCAAAAATAATCCTCTTTTTAATTTAGAATTTAAGCCTTTTGTCCTTTCATTTCTTTGGTAAATTACAAATTGTTCTGTGCCCTTATGTATATAACTTCATATCCATACAATGAAAAGTGTGCTCCACTTTTCATTACTTTTTTTTTTTTTTTTTTCGAGCAGGAAAAAAATCAGAAGAAATATCTCCTACTTTGTTGTTCTTTTTTAAACACACGCAACCAAAAACAAATATTAGGCACTGTTACAACTTTTACTTTTTTACTGATCTGAAATTAGATCAGTAAAAGTACTAGGAATATAATATTGTATTAACTTTTGGAGATGAGAAGGTTTACTTTCTCAGCACATTAGCTGAGCTTTCTCTTAGTTAAAGAGAGTACAGCCTCCTTTGGCTTGCTGTTGAGGTCCAAAAACCCATTAATTCCTCTGTGGAGAGAGACAGATTTAGCTTCCTCTTGGCCATGTGTCATCCGTATGTGCTTTTGTGAGTGTCAGTCTTTCTAGCATACACTGGACAGAAAAAATGGTTGTTCTGTGATGAAACGCAACTCAGTCTGCTTTTCAGCGAAGGAGGATTATTAAGTTACCAAATGCAAGACAAAACGCTCCAGCTTTCATACAAAAGGCACCATGAGGACGAACAAACCAAACCGAAGTGCCACCAGTGCTTTGATGCTTTTGTTTCTGTACCAGCTGGGAAATTAAGAAATAGGAGAACACAAAGTTAATGATATCCATATGTGTTCTTGATAATAATATTTGCAGCCTAAGATTTACTTTCAAGCATGAATTTGAATCATTTTTGCTGTTCAGATATCTGCATTTTTATATAAAATATAAACCCAATCAGAACCCAATCAGAAAAGATTAAAAAAAATAAAAATTAAGTGTAGAAGCTGAACGAGAATAGATATATTTAATGTTAAAGATGATTTGGTGAATTTATTTGTTTTTTTTAATGGTTTTGTTTGTGGCAAGTTGACCTGTGGAACAAAAAGTCAGAGTCATACAAGTTCCACTGCACTCTACACTGTGTGCACAATTATTAGGCAAGTGAGTAATTTGACCATATCATCAATTTTATGCACATTTTCCAACTCCAAGCTGTGTTTACTTACATTTACAGCAATATCAGACGCTCTTATCCAGAGTGACTTCCAATTCCTGATTACAGGGGCAGTCCCCCTGGAGCAACTCAGGTTTAAGGGTCTTGCTCATTAACCCAGTGGTGGTAGTGGTGGGATTCCAACCTGCAACTTCTTGGTACATAGACAAGTATCTTACCCCTAGACCACCACCAACACCCCTTGAAACTTGAATGAGTGAGAAATATATCATAAATGTTGTAAATAAAATTGTACATTTTGAGTGGGTAGTTTATTGTTCTCATTTTAACAAATGGAAATAAACAAATGCAATGGGGAAAATGTTTTAATAATTCTGCACACTAATAATTGTGCACACATATAGTCCTGAATAAATTAGGATACCCCATTAAATATTCAGTTCTTTATTAAGAAATGTTGACATATCGATGTCTAAACTTGTTTTTATTTATCTCTGGAAAAGAAAGTGATTTAATTGCAGGTAAACAACAAAAAATTAACCTTGTAAAATGTGTATTTTATTCTAACTGAGGAAAACATTAGGACACCCTTCCCCCTAATAGCTAGTGTTCCCCCTTTGGCTGAAATAACAGCAGTGAGACGCTTTTTGTAGCAACTACAGTCTCTGACATCGTTCTGATCAGCTCCTCAATGCAGAATTCTTTAAGCTGTGAGATGTCTGAGGGGTTTCATGCATGTACAAGCTTGCATGTTCACCCCACAGGATCTCAATGGGATTAAGATCTGGACTTTGACTCGGCCACTCGAGAACTCTCCATTTCTCCATTTCAAAGGCAGCCCTTGGTGGATTTACTGGTATGTTTTGGGTCATTGTCGTGTTGCAGGATCCATTTCTGCTTCAGCTTTAATGTTCTTACAGATGGCCTCACATGTTCCTCAAGCACCCTCTGATACATTCATGATTTCATGATGGTGACTTGCTTGGACGGCCAGAGCTGGGCATGTTGGCAGTTGTTTTAGAAGTCCTCCACTTGTAGACTAGTGGAGTGGAATGGCTGATTTGAAATTCTTTTGAGATCTTTATAAATCCCTTCCCAGACCTATAAGCTGCTACAGTCTTCTTTCTGAAGGCCTCAGACAGCGCTTTTGAGCAAACAATGGTGTTCACTCTCACCTCAACCATCAGGAGCACAACAGATGAAATGTCTTAGTTTTAAATCGGGCAAACCTCCTTCAAAATACTGAGTAACGGTGTTCTAATCATGTGCAACTGATGTGCTACAGCTGTTTGTGATTTGAGCCATTTTAATTGGGAATAAAAGTGGGGGTGTCCTAATTTATTCCTCACCACAATCATATTTTTGTAGAATTACATTGTACAGAAGATTATGAAAAGTCTTTTCTTCAGTTTTAATTATTTAGTTATATTACTTAAAGCTCCCATTATTGTTAAACTTGAGATTAAATGTCCAAGAATGTTAAAAAAAACACACAGGCTTTCACGGGGTGTCCTAATTTCTTCACATGACTATATGTATTCCCCTGAGAATGTCCACACGGACGTTTCCTTCGTAAAACGTTCAGTTTTCAGAGTTATTAACATTCTGGATTGACTGATAGCACTGTATTTTTTCCATATTAAAATTAATCCTCAAAACACTCACTTGCCTAATAATTATGCACACAGTGTACTGACTCTCCTGTTCCATATGTGCTCTTGGTTAGAAGTTGCCATTTCTCTTAACATGAGATGTATTTACATTTAAACTCATGGCATTTCGCAGATGCTCTCATAAAGAGTGAAATTGCCTTTTTTTTTCTGTTTAAAAAATATCCCTAGCCAGTGCCAATAGGCTCTAAAGATAGCCTTAAGCTAAGACACATCCAGAAAGAGTCACTGCTAAAATGTGGTTACAGAAATGCACAATGCAGGATGACATTTTCCAAGAGCAATTACAATACATTTGAAGACGTTTGAGATATTTTTGGGAGCTTTTTAGAGAAATCTTAGCTCAATATTGCCTCTAGACACTAAAGGTTCCGTCAGCTTGGTGTCAGGACTGAGATTTTGTCTTGAAAGATGTTGGGTCAAAGCAAGTTGTACTAGAAGCAAAAAGGAAAAAGTAGAAATAAGGTTTAATCTGCTACCATCAAATAGGGAGGGGCAAGTCTATTTCTTGGCTTTGAAAGTGAAGTGAAAGTGACTACCCTTGTCATTGTGAAGCACAACACAATGAAATTCAACCTCTGCATGTCACTCATACACACATGCAGCAGGGGAACCTCAGGGCAATTTATTTGTCTGGCATTCGAACCCACAACCTTCTGATCCTGGGGCCAACTCCCTAACCACTAAGCCACCGCTGCCCTAAAATGAAGGCAAGCATCATTTTCTTTTCAGAATTCCTTTTACTTTTCATGATCAAGTTGTTGTCAGAGATGACTTTTATCTGCTTAACTTGTGAAAAACAGCCTACTGTTGCAAGAAAAGGTCATTTGAGAGACACCAAAAACTTTATTAATACTTATTTGAACTAGCTTGAAAAAAAGTGACACAAACTAATACACAGAAGTGCAAAAGCAAGGAGGTAGAGAGAGATAATTCAACTTGGAAATCTTGACATTTATGAACAATCAGTGGAGATGGTTTTTTTTTTTGCCACTCTTTTTATATCTTTATATATGATATATCGCAAAACGTTTGACGTTGCAACTACTAAAGGGCACCAAATTACATACATGGGTGTTCATTGATTGCTCAGGAACTTGATGCTGATATTACTTTCCTATTAAAGTCAAAAACATGTTTTTACAGGGAACCATCCCATGATCCATCAGTTAAAATCAGTACTGCTTTGCTATAACTTGACTGCTTGTCTGATTTGATCAGCAGTAGCTCCTGCACCATAAACATTATAAGTGTAAGTCCAAGTTAAAAGTTAAAACCAACAGATAATGCAAACCGTAAAGACTGTCAGGCTGCTAAAATATGGGTCTAGCATGCATGTCTCTCAAAACAGTCTGACCAGACCAAAATCCAGTGCGGACCGCTTCAGCGAACCTGTGAAGGGAAAGCAGCAAATGAGTGGCTTGGGTAAACTTACGAAGACTAAGGACAGATATATGAGCTCCATGTGTCCAGATATCCTTCCTCTGTGCTTCATAACTACACACTAATACTCTGCTTGTTCATTTTTTTTTTTATTTAATTAAAAACTTATGTTTTATTCAGATATCCAGTAAGTTCATACACTAAAAGAAGTTGCATCTCTATACTTCCTCATCTGTAGTTTTAAGATGTGCTTGAGAGCAAGGAAATTGTGGCAAGAAGAAGACAGCTTCTTTTTTTTTCACTAAGCTGAAGGGCATTCTGTGTGTTTAGTAGATTATATCTTTAAAGGGTTGGACAGAGATGCAGATTTATTTGAGTAAGTTATGTTGTTTGCTCCAGATGGAATCAAATAATCTGAAGAGTGGAGGAGGGTTGGTCCAGTAATTAGAGATGCATGGAGATTGTGTATTTTTTCATCCGATGTTCTCAGTTCCGCAGTTTGCTAAATGGGAGTCCTGGAAAGATGCGTGGACATGTTTAGAAGTCATATGATGAACTGGCTCTAATAACCTAATTCAGTAAAGTTGTGTTCCTTGCTGTCTCTGATGTATTGTTGTGATTAACAAAGCAGATCTTTGATAAGGTAATTTGGGAAAGGACATGAGGAGTTTATAAATCACAGAAGTCGGCTGAATTAGTTGTGTGTTATCCATAATATCTTTTGTGCCGTTACCCTCCTCCCTTCTCTATTAGTTTCCAGGCCTTGCTTTGCTTTAATGCCTTTGGAGTGGTGGATGATTATGGTGGTGGATGGCAGTATAATTTGTGCTATTACGGAACTCTGTGGCTAATGTTAACGCTGCACACAGTGTGCTAATGAACAGGATAGATTAGTGGAGCTCTGTGCGTAAGTATGATTACACCCTACGCCTCGTAGGCTTTACCTCCATGTTTGGCTTAATGGCGGAGAATTCAGGCTCTCTCAATGGCCCTGTCCACTGCTAAACAAAAGCCAGTGAACTTTCTAGAAGCCCTATAGGACAAGTTCCTCTATGTTCAAGGTTGGGAAAGAGATGGCCACAGCTCTAAGTTTTTTTCTTTCTTTCTTTCTTTTAATTGAATAGTTTGTTTGCTCTCATGATCTATTATTTCTGCTAAAAGTAATAGAACTGAAAAAAAATCTCATTTCCACAGATTTTAATTTACTGTAGATGTAGTTGATCAGATAAAAGATCCTTGATCCAAATCCAACGTTTCAAGCTAACAAACTAGCAGTAGAAGCCAAAAGTTCTCTAAATCTTTTCTGTAAATACATGCCCTGAATGTCTTACAGCCTTGCCTCCAGCTCTTCATTCAGTTGGCTCAGACCCGTTGTGATTTAGGATGCAGCATGACTTCCCTTGACATGTTGACCACTGCTGTCTCAAATGTCTCAGAAGTACTCATTTAGTTCTAGAATTAAACTTTCGTCAAAATCACATAGGAATCTGATTTGAGGTCAGTCTGCTCAATCTGTGAAAGTGAAAAAAGTGAAAGTGACAACCCTTTTCATTGCGAGGTCACAGCACACAGTGAGCCACAACAAAATTGGACCTCTGCATTTCACCCATACACACACGTGCAGCAGTGGGCAACTACTGAAAGCGCCCGGGGAGCAGTGACGGGGACGGTACCTTGCTCAAGGGTACCTCAGGGGTGGGACTCGAACCCACAATCTTCCGATGCGGGGCCAACTCCCTAACCACTAGGCCACCGCTGCCCTGTAGTCAGTCTGTGACACCTTTATGCAGAAGCTGGATGAATTTATTGCAAAACTTATCATTTAGCCTTCCGGGTCTGTTTGCATTTCACAGTTGGTCAGGGGACAGCCCAAATCCAAATAATTAATTTGTTTTTCTTCAAACAAACAGATTCATGGAATCATTCTCACATTTACAATAAGCTATAGTGGCATACCCTCTCAATCAAATGTCAGAAGATTTGGGGGGGAAAAACATGGCGGGGCATGATGATGATAAATTAATGAAATGCTAAACTTCATTGGTTCTAGCCATTCGTTTAATTTCATTTTAGATATAAGTAATCCTTCTGAGACAAGGCAGCTATCCACAGCTGAAATTATGGCCAGAGGGCCTTGATGTAGCGCTTGGCTACAAGTGAAGTTCTGTCTTTCTCCTCAGCAACTTCTTAAATGTTCTCCAATTCATGGATTCCACAAAGCTGAGTTTGCCGTTGGGGAGAATGAGCAGGCTATAAGAGGTTGGAGAAAAGTTCTTTAGAAGTTAACTCCTCCAGGGAGTCTAATGATGAACAAAAGCAGGATGAAGAGACCCGGGCAGAGGGAAGGCATTCTGTTCTGCAGTCTGTTGTGTTGTCTTTCCAGCCTTGTCCTTCTGCTCCACACCACTTTCTGCATGGGGTAGACTAGGGTTTCTTCTGCTCCTTCTGTCTTCTCTCACTCTTTTTTTCCCCTTTATCTTTCTCTGTCCATCAAAGCTTAGAGCAGCTTGTCTTCTGTAAACTCTCAGCCCTAGGGCCTGATGGCCAGAGCAGAAGGACAGAGTCTTGTTAATGTGCATTAGCACTGCCAACCTCTCTAACATTCATTTTAATGTGCAGTTGTGTCCCTGAGCCACCCGGGACGGCATCTCTATATGTAATTAGCAGGCTGCTTGCTTGACGAGGTGTGATGAGGCTTTAGCTCATCTGCGCTGTTGAAAGCTGATAATGTATGCAAGCGGTACTGCTGGTGCTGTGGTGGTGGGAGGTGTGGCGTCAAACGGGTTGTCATGGAGATTTTTGGTGCAGCTGTAAGCACTGCTGTCGCCACATGGCACTATTTCCTACCTCAGAAAATGGACTATCCACCAGTCTTCCCAAGTCTTTTTCATGCAAGTTATCAAGCCGACCCAGGATCATAGGCCTCTGCACTTTGAGACTATAAGCTGCTGTTTTAGTGTAAAAAAGTTCATGCACGGGTCTTTGGTGGTAATCTATAGCTTACACATTGGCCACCTGTAGCATATAGCCCAGACCTGAAAGCTATTAGAGGTTGGACAAAGCCCCTAATGGCGTCGTCTTCTGAGGGCTGCTAGATGAAAGGGAGGCAGTTATATTCCATTGGAGGAAAAAGTACCCGACGCAATTACACTGAATGACCATCATCAAGGAGAGAGCTATTGATTGGCTTCCTCTGCCATTACTCTCCTATTATGCTCAAAGTGAATCTCACCCAAGATCTGTCTCAGGGAGGTTAAGCACCTCTTAGCTAACTTATAAGAGAGAGAGAACAGGAATGGAGAGTAAGCACTTCTGAGACATCCAAAGACAAGCAGGTGAGCTAAGACAGACAGATGGTCCCAGAAGTGGTCAGTTTCTAGTCTTCCCTCTGATTCACATGGTTGCAATTGGGCCTTCAGTGGCATTCAGTTGGACTAATTAGTGAATGTGCGGCCTTCCTCTATTCCCTCTCTGATGTTTTGAGGTGAAGGCTTCATTACCTCTGGCTTGGAGAGGGGTGGCCTTCACAACTGCAACCAGCCTGTCTGGATTTAGCTTGATGCCCGCTTGCCTTTGATATGTATGGATGAAGGTGCACTTACCTGTCCCAACTGATATTCGTGCAGGAAACCGGCATCAATAATTCTGTTTGATCCTTTATAAAGGATAAGGGACCTTAAAAAACTTGACTGAGCCAGACAGCACACCCACATTACTGTCTGGTCTAGAGTGGGCTGCTTACATTTGGGTCGATCTCGGTCTACCCATATACCAGACACTGCTCCAGTGACGAGGGTCATGAATGGAAGTTCTCGCTCTGAAGCCCAGTCAAGCCCAGAAACACTCAGATCTCAAGACTTGTTTGCCTGTGAGAGCTGTTTTGTTGCTAAGAAAAGCCCTTTGGTCTAATATTGTGATTGGCAGATTTATATTCATTTGAGAATAGAGCGCTGACTGTGTAAGACGCCATTCTAAGCCAACTTACTGAGATTTGCTAATGCTAATGAATGGATTATGTGAATGTATGCATGCATCGGTGTTTGCGTTTTTGCGCGCATGTGTGTGAGTGAGAGAGAGAGAGAGAGTGTGAAATCCAGGTCAAGTCCCAGTCTTCAGAGTGGCTTTGTTGTTTGCTGCCCTGTACCCTGGGGGTCTCTGTCTGCGTGAATATGAATGGTCTGTTTAATTGTATTCCCTGTCAGAAGTGCAGAATCTGCTATTGAAGTGTAAAATTACTGGGAATTGCACAAAGATCTGTTCTGTCACTTTACTAGAGTTGTTCAAAAGACTGTAAATGCCCTGCCCTTCACAACGTCCTCAGTTTCAACTGAAAGCCAGTGTCTGCCATTTTTTTTTAATTGTTAATTTTTTTAATGTGTTGTATTTGATCAGTGTCATTGTGATTATTAGGGCAGTGTTAGCTCAGCGTTCTCAGAGCATTTGCTTTAATTATGGCCTTCCTAATAGAGCAGCTCATTGTGTTATAATTACAGAGCTAGTGATGTGGGGCGGAGCCCAGTGAAACTGAAAAGAAGAGAAAGGGGCCTTTTATGGTCTTACTAATGTCTCTTTCACTCTCATTCACATACACAGTGAATATGCACACATTGAGCAGCCTTTGGCATCTGTAATCCCGTCCTGGACCCTCCGTGCCACTCAGCTGGACAATAACCCTAAACCCCTAAAGCTACGTGAGCCTTAGAAGAACAGATTTCCTTCTTTCCTCTCCTCTCTGGCTTCTGTCTTTCACTGTCTTTAAGAGGCACATGTGTGGAACTTCCTAAAGCCCTTGGCCCTTTTTATGAAGTAGTGTCCACCTGGCCTCACTCTGCCTCAGCTAAAGCTCTCCCCTAATCCCCTCAGTTCCTCCTCTAAGCATACGCTCATTAGCTGACCTCCTTTTTTACTTTCTAAATCTTCCTCTTCATTCTGTCCATTTTTTTGTTTGATCTTCTTCTTAACTTATTTTTCTGTCTTTTCTTCCCTCTCTTGTAGCTAGGTCTCTTCCCTCATTGCTTAGTGTATTGTCCTGCTTAGATTTTTTTTATTTTATTCTCTCTGACCTCCTATCTTTCTTTTTTCTTTCTTTCTTTCTTTCTCTTTCTTTCTTTCTTTCTTTCTTCCATCCATCCAACCATCCAACCAACCAACCAGTGGTTTCTCCTCATTCTCTCTTCATGACTCAGCAGTGTGTATGAGAGCGGATAGTCTGGAAGGTAGTCAGTGTCTGTGCTGATGATGAATCTCTTTGACTCTGGATGTTATAATGGCAGGTTCCCTTCCCACTGTGCCCCCTGTGCTGCTGCCTCCTGCCAGGCCTGCTTTCAAAACAGATGGGATCTCTCTCTTTCTCTCTCTCTCTCTCTATCCCTCTATCCCTTTCTCTCTCTGTCTTTCTCTCTCTCTCTCTCTCTCTGTCCCTCTCTCTCTCTTTGTCTCTCTCTCTCTCTCTCTCTCTCTCTTTGTCCCTCTCTCTCTCTCTTTGTCCCTCTCTCTCTCTTTCTCTGTCCCTCTCTCTTTCACTATCTCTGTCTGTGTCTCTCTCTCTCTCTCTCTCTCTCTCTCTCTCTCTCTCTCTCTCTCGTCTCTGTGTTTCAGCATTCTGGACCTGCAGTGCCATTAAGCCACCCCTGCTCTGCTCTCCTTAGCTTTCATCATCATTATCCTGAAGGCCTGGAGAGCTGTAACCCCTCTTCTCCCCACCACCCTCTACAGCCCACCAGCCAAATGGAGAGCAAATAATTATAGACATTTCAGTTATAATGGCAAGATCCGTTTTAAAGGAGCTGTGGACCAAAGGTATTACAAAAGTTACTTGTATGTCACTGTTGTCATGTAGACTGGTGACCACACAATAAGTTGAAATCAGGTGATGTGCATTTTTTTTCTTTCTACAAAACTTTTCATCAAATTCAAACATTAATAACATTTTCCTCTTCAACTTGCAAACACAGATATGATATTACAGCTAAAAGGGAGAAACAGTTCTTATTGAATTAAACCTCACTTGTGTTGTCACCAGTGATGACTGTGACTTCTGAGGGGAAGACAGGAGGAGATTTATGTGATAGGAGTCCAGAGCAAGCAGACAGTGGCTCTGGGTATACTCTGGATGTGCTTTTTTTTTTTTTTTTTTTTTTCACCCAATCGGCCTAGCCGTCTTATCAAAAAAAAAAAAAAAAAGACATGTTTGAGGGTGTGGGCTCAGAATGAGACTTTCATTAAAAGTTATCTTCTCCATATGCCGGCTCTTCACTGACACAGCTCTGGCGCATGAATTAAATATAGAATAATCAAATTATTGTGAGAATGGTAGCAGAGAAAGATTAAATGCCTGAATCTGTCTCCTCTGTGTTCCAGAACTTTTATGGTGCCTTTTAGTGTCACTCTCTTTCATCATTTCAGCTGTATTTATTCTCCCTTTTAATATTCTGCATAAAACTGAGGTAGCCGTTAATGATTTAGAAATACCCATTCTTTATAGCAGCATTATAGCTTGTCTGATGTATTCCATATTCACAAATTTAAAGACCTTTTGATACTGGGTGTAATTCTGTAGCTCACTTTGTCTTGAGACTTTATATGTGTGGAGGTGAAAGTTTTGCTGTGCTATTGTGTGTGTGTGTGTGTGTGTGTGTGTGTGTGTGTGTGTGTGTGTGTGAGAGAGAGAGACGTAGCCTCTCAGTGGCACAGATGGGTGTGTGCTCGTGTAAGAGACAGCTATGTATTTTATGCTAATGAGCAGAGGAACACACTGCATGCTCGCCTGTTGAATATTCAGCATTCGCTCACCAGTTTCCTCTAATTACTGGAGAGTATGCAAATTAATTCATCAGAACCAGCTGCTAATTGGCCGCTTGAACAACCTCAGCTTCTTCAGAATGTGCCTCTCTGCCAATCGGAACACTTTGAATCATTCTACAGCTCTCCATTGTCTGTGCATCGCATTGATATGTTTCAAGAGTTTTCCTGGTCCAATTATTGTGTATTTTTTAATTAATTAATGTATTATTATTATTTCTTTTTTATGGCTTCATATCAGTTGGAGCCTGTGCAAGTGAACCGTTTGACTTGTCATGAATGTTAAGTCACAGAAGTGCATGTTTTTCGAACCGGGAAGAAAAGGCGCTTAGCCCAGCTCTGTCTCTCCTGATTGACTCGCTCCGTTTCTACAACTGGCACCTATTAAGCTGCTATGGAAACGGCTCTCATTATTTCAGCTGTGCCCCATCGGGAGCAGTGGACAGTCGCAAAGGTCATAGCTGTGACATCACCCTGACCAGGACTAATCTCATTTGGGCTCTGAATCTTGCAGCAATCTGGCTCCTTCTTTCAGAGAAACACCAATGAAAGGCGAGAGAGAGAGGAGAAATGAAAAGAAGTTTCAATTTCCTTACTGCTTATTTGTCGTTGTTGCAAAGACTCACACTAAGATACCCAAGAACATATTGGCTAACCGCTTTCCTCCCTTTTATCTCTCTCCCCTGCTGAATGTGTTTATGAGCATCTCTGTGATTGTGAGAGTGTATGTGTGTTTTTTTGTTCTGTATGTGTGTTTTTCTCTGTGGAATAGAGTGTAATGAATATGGAGAGGCTGCAGGGAGAGCTAATTAAAGCAGACAGGCTTTGCGCTGGTCTGCAGGTGTCCTGTAACACTGCTCCTCCCCAGCATACACTAACTAAACACACACACACACACACACACACACTCACTCTTTCAGCATTGCTTTCACTAGGTACACAAAGTTTAATCATAAAGGTCCATATCATGGAAAAGTGAATTCTCACTTTATTATTATCACTTTATTATGATTTTTTTGATGTAAAATAGTATAATGGTTCATTTCAAAACATAAAAGTGACTCCACGTCAAAATAGTCATGAGTGAAAGGTTGTATCAAATGAATGAGATTTGTGATTGTCACGAAACATCACATTTTTTTGGAGCTATTCATCTTGCATTCTACACACATCCACATTAAAGAACCGTTTGCTTCATAAAAACCCACAAACAATTCACGTGAATCGCAGTGGGGAAAATAAAGTAAACATTTGTTATATCGTATAGCTGGATATGAGAAGCACGGCGCTTGTTTGATATACTTGTTTATTTGTGTTTTTGAATTTGTGTTTGATTGTTTATCCGCAGTGAAGCATTATACATCTAAGCTTCTTTCTCAGCCTAATTGTTTCTCCAGTTTGTGCAGTCTGATGATGAATTTGACCATCTCCTCACCCTGCATACTATTAAATTCACATCACACACACTCTGCAGCCTCATTCATCAGCCATGCTAAAACAGCTACCTGAGCCTTTTAGTCACTCTGTGTTTGTGGGCATGCAAAAGTGCAGTTTGAGTTTGGCTTGAGCTTAAGACTCTCCTGACTCCTGTGTTTCTGTGCACTGGGCAGAAGAAGAGGGTGTGAAAAAGCCAGCTGAAGGAAAGAGAAAATTCACCTTTTTTACTCCTTGTCCTCAGGGAGTTATATCTACAGCGGATATGGATTTGCATGGAGCTTGTCTAGAGTGAGAGAGAAGTATGAGACTTCATTGTCTTTGTCTGCTGGATTTAAAACACTTCTATTACTCCATTATAAACATATTACCAGCAATGACGCAGGGAATAAGTGAGAGAGGAGGAATAGGACAGACAGCAGAAGGAGCGAGGGGGGGGTGTGAGTCAGGGAGAAATTTATGTGGAGAACAGAGGTGTTTTGTGTGTGTGTATGTGTATGTGCTTGCATTAATCCCAGTCTGGTGCCACTGTGGGCCAGCAGCTCCTGTAGAGCTAAGATCAGATGGGGGAGTGATGTGAGGAATTTAACACCCCTCAACAATCAGCCGCCCTACTTGACTCCTCTGTTAGTTCATTTTTACCCAGAATCATGACCGTCCATTACAACATGCACCAGTGCAGCTGTTCAACCAGCCTGACTGTATCAGATAAACATTACACAACTACACTGAGTCAGCCTGACTCCAGCTTTCCACGGAAGTCTCCCTTTCTCTCTCCAACTCACTTGTGTGTGCGCGCGCACACACACACACATCATCTCTCTCATTCGCTTCCTGTTGTACTTTTCAGACTCATACTCTCTTGCTGTCTCTCTCTCTTTCCTTTGCTTTCTCTCACTCTCTTCTGCACTCACGATCTGACTTTCTGATGTTTTCTCTTTTTCTTTCTGTCTTGCTCACACTTTGGCACTGTGATGCTGTCACACACGCTCTCCACTAAGTTTTTGTTCTTTTATTTATTTATTTATTTTTTTACTTTTTTCCTCCCTCATTCTCTTATTCAGAATTTCCAGTTAAATTCAAAGTAGTTTCATTAGCAGGAGTGTTTGTTGAACAGTGTTACCAAAACACATCAACATTTAATGCTGTAATCATAATGCATAGAGCTGATATTGATTACATAGTTATCAGTAATGAGAATGGGAATAATTAATGCAAAACAACAATAATTAGATGATTATTAATAGTAACAATAATAATGAATTATGTTCTTTCTCTCTCTTACTCTCTCACTGTCGGTCTCCTCTCTCTATCTCCTTCGCTTGAACTCTCTTTTTATTATTATCTTACTCTCTTTCGCCTGTTCTCTCTGTCTTTGACCCCCCATAACTGACAGTCTGTGTAATGGTGTTTGAAGCTTTTCCTCTGAAGTGCTGAAGTCGGCAGCTCTTCTTTTCTGACAGCCTAATTATTGCCTTTATTTATCCATTTGCTCGACTTCTCTCAGACTCCGTTTTTGATTGCTGACGCTCCTTAGGCCTGGGCTTAGTGTCAGCGAGCTTGTTTAAAAGAAATGCCACTCTGCGAAGGCCGCCCAGCTCAGCCGGCTGCATCTCACACACTCTTAATTAAGAAATTGTGCACATCTGTGAGCATAGCGTGTCCTCCTGGCCGCTGGATCACCGCGGTTGATCCCAACTCATGTTATGCAAATTGACTTTTGTGGTACATTATAGGAACGTACACATTTACCTTTTCGTGTGCTGCCTTTGGTAATATTGAACCGGGGCACTTCCCTGACCATGCTCAGCAATGTCCTTATGTACAAGTGTGTACATGTAGTGGCTTCATTTGTGCTGGAGTTGAAACAGTGTTTAGCATTCCGGCCACAGATGCGCGATTCTTAATGAGGGAGCTGAATGGGCGTGCTGCGGTCGCATGCCAAACACCACGATGAAATAGCTTCTGTCTAATGAGATAAATACAGTAATTAAGCTATGAGAGTGGTGTGGATACTCTGTGCAGCATCCACACAGATACAGGACCAGAGGACGTGTGTGTGTGTGTGAGTGAGTGAGTGACAGACTGGCCTGTGTGGGTATACAGTATTCAGGTTCCATATTTGTGGAAATTGAATTATGTACTTGTTCAGTCACGGATTATTCAGTGCTGATTATTGTAGCTGCGGTTGAAGTACATGAAACAAAAACTTCGAGTCTCTGTTAATATAAAATGATCTTTAGTCCATTCTGTCAAATATGGGAGGAAAAAAAACAATCAAATTCATCTTTTTTTCCTCTTGTTCCCAGAATTGCACCCTGCTTTATAGCAGTTGGTTATAAAGAGGGCTTTATTGCTTGGCTTCAAAAGAGTGACAACTAACTAACTATTGAAACAATTGATGATTTAAAAAAAAAAAAACAAACAAAAAAAAAACTAGATAAAATGACTATTAAATGACTGTGTAGTAGCACTGCCAACTGACCAGCTAGTTAAAAACATGTAAAAGATTTTTATTTTGATTAAGGTAGAAGGGCGTATGTTGTTTGCAGTACCTGTTATACACCTAACAGCAGAAGTTAGACATACAGAGTTTGAATATATATTTACTTTCATTTTCTTGTTTTAAATGAAAAAATTACATCTGTTCAGCTGTTGACATCCTGGAGCTGAGCCGAATCTCTACAGTGAGATTTTTTTATTTCAGGGTCTAGAAACACCTGTCCTGATGATGCATCTTGAAGGTGCATGGTACTTTGAGGTGGGTACATATAAGTAGGATGTTTTAATGTAAATATGTATGTGCTAATGTAGATGGAATTCATAAGGAGGCCGTAAAGTGATTTCTGAAAGGGTGCATCGCTATTTCACTGGATGTGATTTCAGGGGATGTTGGCGATTTGGATTACTGATGTTATATCATGTATTGGTTTAACTGAAATGTCAACTTCTCAAGTGTATTAAACAGTTCAGTGAAATCCTCTTAAGGATGTCGTTGTTCCAACATACAAAACAATTCACTCAGTCGCCCAGTGCTGGGACAGAATTTAGGGAAGCTGCTCATCTAATTCAAAGAAATTTGCATTGTAGAGACAGCAAGTTGGCATTGATTTGCTTGCGATATCCTTGGATTTGCTAATAGCCATCCTTTTACATTTACGACATTTAGCTGACGCTCTTATTCAGAGCGACTTCCAATTCCTGATTACAGGGACAATCCTCCTGGAGACACTCTGGGTTAAGGGTTTTGCTTAGGAACCCAATAGTGGGTGTGGGATTCAAACCTGCAACCTCTTGGTCCATAGGTGAGTATCCTACCACTAGGCCACCATCACCCTTCCATGAATAAAATACTAATTGTGGTGTTAATCTCAGGCAAGAAATGATGCTTGCTTGGGCATATGTCCTTGGTAGCCCACAGTTTCCGATTCACTCATTTATTTTGTAGTGATCCACCACAATATCATCACACCACACTGTATTTATGTTTGATTACTATTAAAAATGCCATGGATTTCTTTTCATCTTTTCAAATCAAGCCCAAACCCTTACGGTAAGCAAAAAAAAATTGCCAATCACTCCAGTCACACCACCCTATTTACCATATTTTCGTCTGTCCCCTCGCTAGAACTACCAGCCAAAAAATAAATCTTATTCTCTGGGCAACACTGTACCTTTCTTTGGGTCTCAGTCAGCTTGTATTTTAACATGGCAGCTTTCATGCTTTCTGTTTTGCTCCAAGCTGAAGCCTGTGGGTTATACTCTCATGTCGTTGGGCCTCCTCACTGGTCTTAAGTTAACATATTCAGTGGTGGGGTTAGGCTAGAATGCCCCATTCTCTATGTTGGTTTAACTTCTACAATGCAAGCTATACTATAAAAACTGAGTCTAACTGAAGTTTAATTGTAATTTGAGTATCTCACAGATCTTAAAATAGCTGTGTGCTCTCTTTGATTGTACTGTTTGGTGTCTGAAGAACAGCTTTCTAATTATTCCCTCACTGATCATTCATGACATGAGATTTAACTGTTATTGCTGCTGCTGTGCAATGATTCATGAAGGTGTCCTTATGCTCTTGTGTGCATGTGGACGTGCATGTGTGCGGTTTGCCTTAGACAGTACCAATGCACAAGGTGCCGTGGAGAGCTGCATAAACAAAAAAGTGCATGATGTTAGTAAGTGTGTGTGTGTGTGTGTGTGTGTGTGTGTGTGCGTGCGTGTGCGCGTGTGTGTGTTGGATTGTTTTGGTTGCGGTGCGGTTGTAACACCTGTCCAGGTAACGCAGCAGTGTGTGATGCACAGATAAATCCCTTCTCTACCTCTTAAGGTAAACAACTTTTGCCTTTCTGCCTTGTTCTTAAGGACAATACAACCTTTACCACCTAGAAGAAACGTTTCAGCTAGAGCTGGATATTGACAGTAAATTCAGGATAAGACACTGAAAAGCACACCAGACTTACATAACAGACAGTTTGGGTTAAACATGGTGAGGATCACTTCATCCTCAAGAGGCTGTCTAAAATAGAAGTTTTGCATCCTGTCCTGTCAGCAAGTAAGCAACAACGATAAAATCTGAGCACTCCCATCATAATCAATGGAGCTTGTCTCCACTTGTCGAAATCATATCCACACTTTTTTTTTGAAGAATACATTTCTACTTTTGAAGTATTACATATATTTCAACAAAACGGCTGAGGTTGGCATGGGACAAAAGTTACTTGTAATAGGAATGACAGCATTACACTGCCAAGGGAGCTGTTTCTTTACTGTCAGTTAAAAAGCTTTATCACTATATACTGCTGATACAGTCTTTTGGGCAAAATGTGTGAGTAGAACTATATTCACAAGATGGAAGGAGTAACTATGTCCACTTTTTATTGTTTCCCGACTGTTGGTCAAAAAAAAAAAAAAAAAAAAAAAGCCTGTCTTGATTGGTCTGTGATTGGCCAAAAAAAATCAAATATCCTTGATATCCTATTTCCTATCCTATAAAAATATCCTTTTTTTTTGTTTTCATTTTTTTTATTTATTTATTTATTTATTTATTTATTTTTAGGCCCTTTTTGGTCTGACTTTTTACTTTTTTTTTTTTTTTTTTTTTTTTTTAACCTTTTGGTCAAACGATTATATATGCAAGATGAAAAAAAGAAAAGAAAAAAGACTTTTTCTCTCCAACCTTTTCTTTAAATAAGCTTTAATACAGGGCTTAGCTGAGTATGCTCTGTGGTCCTTTAATAAACCCTTTGTCCTTGAAGATCATTTATTGATGTCATGGTCTGTTTAATTTTTTAATGTTATAAATTTGTAAAGAAAGTACATGAATGAAAGATTGAGAAATAAATGTAGGAAAGATGGCAAATGTGAATGAGAAAAAAGTAGAATATTAGTCTCTGACATTTGTAACTGTACTTTGTAGGTTTAAACTAATCTTAAAGTATTAAAAAGGATGTTTTTCTCTTTGTAATGAAACTGGGCAAAAACTGAGCTCAACGCAGTGCTACTTAAGTAAAGTATCTTTCAAAATAATGTTTTAACAGCAATGCACAGTTTTATGCTCCTCTACATGTACAACCTCAAAAATGTGTTCATCACCTAGAGTTCATCCACGATATTGTGTAATTCTGTATCTGAACACTCATCACCGTTTCATTTATAGTGTTCTCTCTCTTACGGCCAGTTTCTAGGATGAATGCTCTCAATCCCGCAATGCAGCAAGCGGTCAAATGATCATCCTATCATCTGGCCTTGTATCTTTTCACTCTCAAGTGTCTTTGGGAAAAGCAGTCTCTTCCTTTTGGCACATTCTGTCGGTGTCTTGGCAGCGCAGTGTTTCTTGTGTACATTTTGTCTGGAGACGGAGAGATTCATCCTGTATGAGCAAAGGGGAGCCGAATGAGAGGAAAGGTTGCAGGCAGATTACCAGTTCTGATAAAGCTTGGATGGACTGGGCTGGAGTCACATGCAGCAGAGAATTTACCCTCTTTAGTGGGCAAAAATAAAAGTAGTGCTGATCTGGGATCAGATCTCTGGCTCCTAATTTTAAGGTTTGTGGTCAGAAAACTAAACAGTAAATCAGCACTGCTGCTCTCAGAGGCTCTGTAAATACTGATGTAATCTCATGTAGTACTCATGAAGAGCACAGTGCATTAAGACATTAGTTAATTGATTTGCTTATTAATGCAGTTATCAATTAAGGTGTGTAAACAAATTCATGTGTTAATTTGTTTTGTCATTGTTTCATGTTGCTTATGGTGGTTCTTGTATCTGCTTTTGTCAAGCCCAAAAATTACACTGCTGTCACTGAGTCTGTAATTATGTTTTGTTGATGTGATTCATGTAATGAGAGCTACCTGCTGTGCTGTGAAGAACAGAATGCACACAATCGCTCAACACACATTGGATACTTTCCATAATGATCTTAGTGGATGTAGTTATCGGCCAGCTTATTGTATGTATGGGACAGTTGTTCTCCATCCTGGCCCTCAGGGACCCCTGGAAGGTTCATCTTGATTTTCCTATCCCAAACTCCCTTTTTAGGGAAGGATGCCTAATCAGGTTTCGGGATCAAACCCCAGACCAATCGGTTGCCCTGAGCTACCCTTGAGTGTATGGGTGAAATGCAGAGGAAGCATTTCGTTGTGTCTCACGGTGTGCTGGGTTGTGTTTCACAATGGCAATTAGTCACTTTCACTTTAGAGATATACCATAAATGAGCACCATCTTGAAATTCCAGGTAAAAGTACAGACACATCTACTCATAGTGTGCCTTCCTTTTTATTCTTGAAGAAGCTGTTGAAACATTTCTAAATATTTGGTGATCTGAAAGTTTTAAACAAATCAAGACTTCCTATCAAGTATTTTAAATTCTCGAAAGTGAATAACTCGTGCTAACTTTGGATGTTCCTGCATACGCAGCATGTCCAAAAGTATTTTTACACCTCTTGATAATAGTACATGTAACCACTTTAACGCAGTGAGTCTCAAGTCTGTAAGCTGCAAATAGATGCTAAAGAAAAAAAAAAGAGTCAAATTGTAAATCTTAGTAAGTTTTAGTGAGGCTATTATGAACAGAATACCTGGCTTTTGTTTGTGTGCACTAGTGAACACATGGGATAGGAGGGGTAGGGCATTCTCTGATGTTTATGCAGTGGGCTGAGTGTGTGTTTCCCTTTGCGGGTGTGTGCGCATATGTGTTTTTTGTTTGACCTGCAGTGAGACAGACAGGGAGACACCAGCGCTCATGAGAAATGACCTCACATGAGCAGTAGAAATGATGCACTGTTTGAGCTGCTCATTGGAGCAGAGGTGATGCATGTTATAAGGACATCTCTACACACACCCACTCACCCTCGCAGCTTTCTGTCAACTCTACTGAATACACGCGTCCTACAGTAGTGCTGAGGGGCATGTCTTCTACCCCCCCGTTTACAGTGTGGGGTCATCATTCTTTAGTTTTAGTTGTATCAATTACGAAAATGAATAGAATTACTTTTAATGAGCAACTTTTAATACTACGGTTCATTGTGTTTGTGATTTTAAGAGGATAAAACAGAGCCAATGAGTTTGTTTAATGCAGACTGTTAGTTTGTTTGTTATTCATTGAGCAAAAATTAGTAATGCTCCTCAAGTTTGGGCAATAACTTGATTAAAATTTAGATAAAACCTGCATATAATGGGGCAGCGGTGGCCTAATGGTTAGGGAGTTGGCCACTGGATTGGAAGATTGTGGGTTCAAACCCCTTACCTGTAGGTTGCCCTGAGGTACCCTTGAGCAAGGTACCATCCCCGTCACTGCGCCCCGGGCGCTTTCAATAGCTGCCCACTGCTGCACGGTGTTTGAGTGTGCATGGGTTAAATGCAGAGGTCCGATTTTGTTGTGGTTCACTGTCTGCTGTGCTGTGACCTCGCAATGACGAGTTGTCACTTTCACTTTTTTCACTTTCACTTTCATATAATTTACTGATGTGACCTTCAGAGGGGTTTGGGCACCTTGTAAAATCTGGAACTGGGCAGGAGTGTTTTAGAAGTGTTTTGAACGTTGAATTGGTGCTTCTGTTCATGTAATTTATTAATCATGTTATCTTTCAACGTAATCCATGAATAAAGTAGCTGAATAGTTTCAAGCCAGTTCAAACTGGTTGTTGGCACATACATTCATCCTTACACAACGTTTTTATATTGTTTATTTATGAAAATAAACTACTGTGCTACAGTAAATACTGATCTCTCCGTAATTTCTCCTGATCTCTCCTCAATCTCTCTCTGGCTTTCATGTTAGGTTTGGAAAGAAAAAGGAAGAGAAGAGCAAAGCAGAAAATAAGCCAAACATAGCCAAGCAAACTTCAGAAATGCTGACGGAGGAAGAGCTCGAAAGGATGAAAGAAGAGAGAGAAAGGTGAGGCTGCCTTTGGTCAATCTCACTACTGTTGAGCTTTTCACATCTTGTATGTCTTTACTTGGTCATAAGCCACCTGCCAAAACTACATAAGCAACATTTGTGTTAGTACAGCTTAGCAATGTCCACCAAAGTCATTTTCTTAGAATATGAACAAAATGAAACAGCCACAACATGTGAATGATTATAGCTCACACAAGGGAGTATTATTTCTTCCTTACACTGTAATTTTTGCATTTGATTAAAAAAATACGTTTTAACTCAACTGTTTAACCGCATTTAAATATCCTAGTATTTTATAACATTACCAGAATTAATGTGATTAAAATTATGAATAACAATGTTTCAGTTGGGAAAATGTGTGAATTCAAGGTATCAATGTAGCATCCCAGTCTCTTTCTCTAGACTGGATCAAACAGCAGCTGAGTTTTCATCTCAGAGCCACCACTGTGCTGAGAAAGGTCCACCAACTAAAATACCCTGACAACAGGGTGATGTTCAGAAACGGATCACACAAGAAGGAGCAGACAAACTGTAGAGCATGAGATAAAATATAATCACTAACATTCTATCTCCAAGAGTTCAACAGTTTAGAAAAGCCTGATAGACTGGGCAATACGTGAAGACTGTTTAAAACTCCAACAGACCTGCCATGTCTGATCCACTGACATGAACCCACGCACTCATTGCTATGCTAAAGATTATCCAACCCCAACTAGTAATACCTGCTCACTGGTGTTCCTGTTATGGCATGTGTGTGTTTATAAGAAGCCTAAGAGCAAATTTAATGAATAGTCATTCTTCAGGTAGTTATGAGGATATCATTTTTCAGCATATGCTATATATAAAACATAATAAGAATGCAATATTACTGACGGGCTAAAATAAACTGAAGTCTTATTAGAGCCTCGCTCTCGCTGTTTCTCCCCCCCCAACTCTCTCTCTCTCTCTCTCTCTCTCTCTCTCTGCAGCAGAGAGACAGAAAACAGATACATTTAGTCAAGCTAGAGACACATTTTCTAACTCATTATTTTGTGTTATATTTGCTAAGGCTATTGGAGAGAGAGAGAGAGAGAGAAGAGAATAAAATGTGCCTGAGCAGCAGCCAGGCCTGCCTGCTGTTTTTCTCCATATGGTCCAGGATGGTTCTTCAAATGCTGAGCTTATTTTTGCTCTCTCACTGATGTGAACAGAGCTTGCCTCCTCCAGCCACAGAACAGAGAGAAGAACAAAGTGAGAGCAGGCCTCTATATCTGAACACTTCCCTTTTAGGAGTGAATATAGTCATACGTATATTTTTCCTGTAGGGCTAAAAACACTATTCTATGAATTCGACCTTTAAAAGGTTTCTACCATGCCTTGGGGAGAGCTGCTCTAACCCACTCCAGATGCAGTCCTGATCAGTATCTATATACCAGATACATCATGGTTCTGTTTCAGACTCAGAGATGTCAGAAAAGCTTTTGACTAATCAGGAAAGATGAGAAAAAAGGCAAAGCAGAATATACGCTCAGTCATCCAGAAAAGAAAAAATCAAAGTATCTAAGACTGTAGGGCTGCAGCTCTCGGGCATCTAACCCTGAACCCTCAAATACATCCAGTTGAAGATCCATATGTTTAATTCTACAGAAGCCAGGAAGAAGCAGTTTTTGATTGTCTGGTTTGGTTTAGGTCTTTGAGCCTGTTCCTTTTATGTTTGTGTTTGGCAGAATTGAGGCCAAACACCAGGAGCTGAGAGACCGGCAGGTTAAGGATCGTTCTGATCCTCTAGACGTGGAGGATGATGATGCGGACCCCAACTACGCCCGGATCAATACCTTTAGAGGGCGCATGAGCCCGTCACAGCCCCTGTATGGAAAGCGCAGCCCGTCGCCACAACGATCTGCACAACCTCCATCTCACAGCCCAGAACCCTCTGCAGAAGATCCCCTCAACGGCCTCTATGCCAAAGTCAACAAACCCAGAGGCCCACCACCCCATGGAGCAGACAGGTAACGGAGACTGGTTTTTAAAATGAGTAAACTTTCAAAGTAAACAGGTTTGTTGTACACAGTCAACTCTTCATCCATGTAATCATCCATATAATCATCTTTTAACCTGCATTTTAATTATTTTAATGATCTTTTTTACCTTACTGATAACCATTAACAGACCCATTTTAAACTATTAAACCATTTAATATTGCAGTTCGATTGTAAAGGAGTGCCTAAACTATTGTTCTGCCAAAATTCTCTTAGACAGCTTGGATCAGCAATTTTTAAGCCATAATATATGACTGCTTCCTGTTTTTCATGAAAAATCCTTGCTGGATGTTTAATATATTACATCAATTTTAGAGGCACACAAACATTTCGAATCATTTATTTTGGGTTCCCTTGGGACTTCAACTAGTAACAGTAATTTACCAATAGGTCAGCCACATAATGAGATTTGTTTTGGAACTTAACTTTTTTCCTTTAATATCAAACTGTAGCGATATTTGATTAACACTAGAACTTGTTATTTCTGACAATGCCTTCCAAACACTTGTGGCACAGTATGACAAACATCCAAAATGCAATGTAGTCACACACACTGGAAACACTAGAGAGTGTATTTTCTGCAGAAATAGCCTATTGTTTGTCCCTTTTCAACTGAAAATGGCAGTGGTTTTGTTGTTTTGCCAAAAGTTGACTTCATTATTTCCTTTGTTGAAAATCTGAACTAGGGATGAATCATTAATCAGTTTTATATTGTAAATGAAATTTGTCACAAGAGCCGCAGTTTAAAATATACCGAGCTTTATTCAACACTTGTTTATGTTTAAAGAGGGGGAAATTTAACCTAATGTAGAACTCATGAACTAGCAATCTGAAGCGCACATTGAGTGTTCGGCTTTAAGCCTGTGGAAAATGGCTGTGCTGATCTTTGTAAAAGGAGTAAAAAAAAAAAAAATCTAGGTACTGACAAATCTTATATTAAATGATCTCAGAATTTAATAATGATATAGTAATTACTGTAGTCTATCCATGACACTATTTATCTTTTTTTTCTTTTACAATGGATGTACCTACGAATGTCTGTGACATTCAGTATGTAACAATAACCTTTTATTGTAATAACAATAACAGACACCCAGATCTTTAAGAAAAGGACTTCAACATAGCTACCAAGCGTACTTTGCTCTTAACAGAAGTATTATAATGAGTGAGGATATTTGCAGACGGTCCGCAGTTTTTCTCATTGTGAATGAAACATTATGCTAAGTTAGGGAAGTTCTTTTAAACTTATAGCGAAATTAAAGAATCACCACACAGAAAATGTACTTCGTAGCAAATAAACAGGTCACAGATTCGACACCAAATTGTTTATTTTTTAATCTCTGATTGTTCTGGTCTTGAGTCACCTCAAACAAATTCAATTAAATCATTTTAATAATTTGCTTAATTTTGTGGATGAAATAAAGCAGCAAATTAATGGAATCACTCAGTGTGGAGGAAAAAAATATGGCATCATTAACACTAAGGCAGTATCGTGATGCTTATTGTTGCACCTGAATGAACAAATTAGGAATTTTACGCTCGTTATCTCTACCTGCACTGACCTGTTTTGCTTATTTACGTTTCTGGTTAGGTGCCAATTTCATTTTGTTGTTTAGTACTTGTCCAAAGACAAAGTTAAATCTGATATTATCAGAATTTTCAGTCTTGAAAAATTGCAGTTAATGCTTTGCTGCTGAGTTTTCAAACTGGTTCCAACTTCCTAGAGCGGTCGGATTGGGATCACTGCTGTTTTCTGGCTTTGTTATTGAGCTCAGTCCATTCCAAAAGTACTGATTGCAAGGCCAAATGATTCGTTTTTGCTATGTAGAAGAAATTTGGGTTCGAGATCAAAAGAAGAATATTAGATAAGCAAGCTGATGTTCGGCTCATATAAATGCCAATACCAGGAAATACATTTTAAACTGAAACATAACAACTTGTGTACCTGATCATCTAGTTTTTCACATGAACAAAAGGACTGAATCATGAGAGCCAGGTAGGTGTTCATTGTTATAGTTTAAACAATTGTAACAGGGCACACCTGTATAATTGTCTTGCATTTTATTTTAAAAAGGGGGGAAAAACAACATGAACATGTCATAGAGCGGTCTGTGTGGGAAATGCATGTCACTTCAGTCCTGTGAAAAGATGGAAAGTCCATTAACATAATTTCACAAACACTGGACATTGTTAGCTATTTGAAATGTCCTTAGAAACAATGAAACCACTGGTGCACTGAGCCAGAAGGTTATGAAAAACACAACTGAGGAGTAAAAATGATTAGAGTGTATGAAAGATATAAAAGCCATGTGTTATGTCTTGAAGTTACACAGACAGTTTAGCTTTTTATCATTTGAAAAAAGTGGAGAAAAAAAAAGTGAAAGTGACAACCCTTGTCATTGCGAGGTCACAGCACAGCACACAGTGAACCACAACGAAATTGGACCTCTGCATTTAACCCATGCACACAAACACCGTGCAGCAGTGGGCAGCTATTGAAAGCGTACCTCAGGGCAACCTACTGGGGAGGGGAATCGAACCCACAATCTTCCGATGCGAGGGCAACTCCCTAACCACTAGACCATCGCTGCCCCTGAGATTTATGAGCTTTTTTGGTAAAACCAAGCCCACGAGTCCTGGAAAGCAGCCGCATTTAATTTGCAATGGCAGTAATGGTGAGAGAAAGCACATTAGGCTTATTCATTAAGCCCTACACATAAAGAATAAAGTCACAATTATGACCCTTCTAGTTATTAGTTAAACCAGTCAATAACTAGTCATGTAATTTTCATTAAAATACATATCCCATCATATCCTTTTTTTATTTTTAATTCATTTCCAACATGTTGGATTTTGCCTTGACACTGTCTACTTCGTTCGGCTGCATTCCCATTGGGGAATGATCACAGCAGATCATCCGTTTCTACTTCTTCATGTCCTCTGCATCTTCCTCTTCCTCCGACTATCTTCATGTCCTCTCTGCTCACATCCATAAACCTCCTCTCTGGTCTTCCTCTTTTCCTCTTCCCTGGCAGCTCCATCCACAACATTCTTCTCCCAGTGTGCTCTGCAATGTGCGGTCGCTTTTCTGATTTTGTCTCCAAATCGTCCAACCTGAGCTGTCTCGTTCCTAATCCTGTCCTTCCTCATCACTTCCATCTCCCAAATCTCAGCATCTTTAACTCTGCCACATCCAGCCCCGCCACCAGTCTTGTTGTCAGCACCACTGCCTCCAAGCCATATAGCCGAGCTTGTCTCACTACCATCTTGCAAACTTTCCCTTTCGTTTTTGCAGCTAACTGTTTGACACCGGTCACTCCTACCAATCTTCTCTACCAATTTCAACCTGCCTGCACTCTCTTCTTCTGTTGCCCCCGCAATATTTAAACTCTCACATTTGCCAACTACTACCTGCCTCCTAACAAATCTGCTGTCTACCCTTTCATTCACACTCATGTATTCTGTCTTCATTTTCCTTGGTACTGTTTGCCTTTAGAGTTCTTTGTATCTGGTTAATTGTCTGATATGCAAAGTGAGTGAACACACACCTTTCTTCCTCACAACTTTCCGCTTTGAGGCACATGAGACATGACTTGTCACTTGAGGTGAATAACACCTGACTAATTTCCTCACCTGTCGTCCAGGTGTGAGGAAGTGAGTTTTGTATATGCTGCATACTTGTACCCCTTCCTGCCAAGTTTGGCTGATTTGCTGAAAGCTTGCTGATTCGATGCCGGGAGACATGTTGATGCAGCGTGATAAATTAGCTATACATCAGTGACGGCAGTGTTGGCACCTCAGCCGTCTGCTAAATGCGAGAGCCGCCTTGCTGCAAAGAGGCTGTGTGATTTAATACCAACCACCAGGAGCCATTAAATAAGGCAAGTTATTTAGAAAGGCCAGCAATTTAGCACAGTCTGCTGCACGCAACTGTCATAAAAAAGGCCACTCAACCTTGCTGCTATCTCGTCGGCCAGGGAGAGCAGCAAGTCATTAATTGTTGTAAAATTCTCTGCAGTGCTTAGTCTTTGCTCCGCCTGGTGCTTCATCACCCTTTGCAGTTTTAATTTTTACATCAGAAATTATGGGAATAAATTAGCTCATATGTACCCTTTTGATCGATGGCTACAGCTACGACCAGGAAGGATAAAGAATAAGGCAACACTCTGAGGAACTGAGGTAGCTTTTTCAGCATAAACTTGCCTTTCCTCCAAACTGTTACTTTTAAGCTGGAAGGCCTGTCTCTCTCCAGTGCTGAGAGCTGCCCTCCTGCAGAGTTTATTTTCAATCCTAGCTTGACATGCCTGATCCTGCTAATCAGAATACTCAGAAACATCTGAATCCTCAAGCAAGGTGTATTAGTGTAGGAAGTGAGCTCAGCAGGAGATTGTCCTGCCAGCAGCAAGGCTAGAGAAACATGATCTGAAGTTTCCTCTTTAGACTTGTGACCTTAGGTATTCTTGCGCACCTGTTGAAGCACTTGTTGCTTTGTGGCAGTCGAGTTTTTTCTCACTTCAGTAAAACTAGAAACCTTGCCCATGTGACTAAATTGGAGGCCGTGGTGGTCTGTCAGCTCTGATCAGCAGAGCCCATCAGCATGGCCTCACCACTGTTTTAGGACACACGGCAACCTGAACCTTTTTAAGGTGTAAATGCTACCCATTTTTGCAACAGCTGCAGATCACTGGAAAGTGAAAGTGACAACCCTTGTCATTGCGAGGTCACAGCACAGCAATCAGTGAACCACAACTAAATTGGACTTCTGCATTTAACCCATGGAAACACCGTGCAGCAGTGGGCAGCTATTGGAACCACCCGGGGAGCAGTGACAGGGACGGCACCTTGCTCAAGGGTACCTCAGGGCAACCTACTGGTGAGGGAATCAAACCCACAATCTTCCAATGCGGGGGCAACTCCCTAACCACTAGGCCACCGCTGCCCCTCACTGGGTTCTAAGACCATGGGGTGGGGGGAGTGGGGATAGATTAAGAACAATTCTATACATGTAACTTCAAGTGAACTGTGGACAGTAATATTTTAGAGAAAATGAATACCTTTTCTGTCATAAATCTGTTTATTCAACTGTTCTATAAGATTAATAAGATATGCTATACGGTTAGGTTTAGCTATTCACTTCGAAACTACAGGCTGTAGGTGCTCTAAAGATTTGGAGGTAAATGGCAGTGTATACAAATGAATGTTTCTCATTCTAGTGCCCCTCCTTCAATTTTGCTCTCAATTAACGAATGTATGAGACCAGGCCTCTGCACCCACTCCACTCTCATTCTGTCAGCCAGACGTTGCTGGGCCCAGCCTACAGCCACTAAAGCCTTGCTTTTGTTCTCCTCTTTGAGCTCTTTGCAGCCAGCGCTCCACCTCACAGCCCTTGTTTTCTGCCTCTCCACCTTCCCTTTCATCTGAAGGCCAGGTCTGGAGAGCAGGGCAATCTGCAGGACGCACAGGTTGAAAAGAGCAGGGTTCTTGAGGTGGTCCTCGTATGAGAAGGAGCAAGAGATGGGGGGGCGGCTCTCCACCATGGACGCCAGGAGGGAGGCTGAGAGCTTGCAGCCCTGAAGTGCCCCAACGCACATTTCCTGGAGAAAAAAAAGCCATACTCCTAACAACCACAAACCTCTAGAGCACTGCTCTGCTCCAATTAAAAACTAATCATTCTTCCCCTTGAGAGATAAGTGAAGGGGGTTGTTTTTGACAGAGAGAGCGATAGAAACAGACAGCCTGTCGTTTCCGTCTCTGCAGCCCCCGATGTGAAATCCACATGAAAAGGAAAAAAAGGCCATGGGGCACGCTCTAGCCCTCTGTAGTGAGTTCAGGACATACCTGTGAACAATAACCCCCCATGCTGCCCTGAACAAACAGCCCACTATTCACCATCAACCAGCCAGCAGGGTCAAGACTGTACGCAGCATGGACCCATCAACAACTGCTCCACAGGTCAGCTGTGTCCACTCAAGCACCCCATCAGCCGCCATTGTGCAGCCAGAGATCCCCAAAAGATTTCTCCATGCCAAAACAAGCCTAAATGTGCTACAGCCAGGGCTTTTCTCTCTTTTTCACTCCACATTCCCCTCCTCCTCTACCGGCAAGCCTGGAGCTGCCTTGCTATCGAAATAATTATATAAATCAATAGATGGGGAAAGAAAAGCTTTTAGTGCAGGTTGGGTGAGTGCTGGAGTGCTTTGCTCCCTGTTAATTAATCAGCCATTCTGTTGAGCCCAATGAATGCTCCAGGCGTGCGCGCTCCACTGCTGTTTTTACACGCTGCCAAGCTGGTGTCTTAAGTGTCTCCCTGAATCCAAGAGACCCTCTCTACACCACCACTACTACTAGCAACCCCTTAGCGCATTCGCTTGCTCCCCCATCTACCTCTCTCTCTGACTTTCGTTCTTTCTCTCACTCGTTTTCTCACGCATTCTCTCTCAAACTCCCTCGCTCTTGTTCCCTCTCTCGCACTCTCTTCATCCCTCCTGCAGGTAATTGGAATGGGACCCACATGTTTGTGCTCTTTGTTGGAAGAAGAAGCACAGAAAGAGGGAAAGAAAGAGAACGAGGGAGCGAGACCTCTCCTATTTGGCCTCTCCTATTAGAACTTCCTGGCTGCCACTCACTCACAGAAGAAAAGTAATTCTGCGTCTCTCGCACAATGGGCTACATGCAGACAGGGAGAGGAAGGAAAACACACATACACACACACACACACACACACACACACACACACACACTCATCCTCACACTCAAAGCTTTCACTTAGTGGTTTTCTCTAGATGCATCTTGTAACTTAGCAACAAGTCTTGCCAGTGCAGCATTCTGTTTTTGGCAGCAGCAGGGGTTAAGGTTTTAAGCAATTTGCAGAAAGGCAAAATTCTTTTTTTTTTTCTTTTTTTTTTCTTTTTTTTTTCTTTTTTTTTTCCTCTCCGATTAATTAGTCTTCCACAACCTGTTTCAACAGTGTGTGTTCTGTACAGGTAGGCGATCTAAAAGAAGGCTGGAGGTTTCCTTTGAATTCAGTGTGGCGCTGTAGCAGTAGCAGAGTGGCTGAGCGTGATTGGACTTCACCTGTATTGCATCAAATTAGACTAGAGAGAGAATGGGGATGGGGAAAAAAAACATTGATTGCTTGTCCAAATAATGTTATGCCAACCAAAATATTTCTAATTATTTCTTCAATTGCAAATGGCATTTAAAAAGTGCTGTCACTTCTGGTTAGAATGGCGTGAAGCCGACCTGTCATTGGGGCTATCTTTTGTTGTCATATTTCATTTCTGGAAATGTCTACCAATTAGAGCGCAGTGGCCCGACGCCATTAGTGAAGGGGAGAAAATTGAGAGATCCGCTCCGCTCTCCTCACAGCTTGCATGGCCTAGCCTCTTAGAGTCCACACACACAGACAGACACACACACACACACACACACACACACACACATTCACCAACACAATTAGCAATACCTCCTCCTGCCTGCTTCCTTTCCTCTGCCTAACAAACCCTGCAGTAAAGCCAGCACATTCCCTCTGATGTAGTTTAAATAATACTTGGAATATAAAAATTTTCATCTTGCTATACTGGTCAGTGCATCGGAGGAAAAAGAAAAAAATATCATATACAACTTAACAAAAAACAAACTAAACAGTTGGAAAACACAGCAACCTGCAATTAGGGTTGAGTAAATAGAGGCCAATAAAGCAATTTTGTCTTGAGGACAGTTGTGTGTTTTTGAGATCCAAGCGCATCTATCCCCCTCAAAACATACACACACACTCTCACACACTGAGAGGACCATAAGGGCTCTGACTTTTATTGTAGACCATGGAGGAAATAGGGAATAAATGAAAAGGAATATGTCTTCTGCGTTCTTTACAGAAAACCATATTGATGGTGGTGGTGCCATAGAACAGTTACATTTGCCTAAAGCGTGAAAGAGCTATTTGAGTGTTAAAGTGCTTAAAATCATTCTTAAGGTTTTTTGCTAATGTTAGGATGTTTGCAGAACAATTACATTTTGTGGAGGTTAGCTGACCTGTATGCTTTCTTCAGCCTAAAACAATGAATAGAGAGGGAGGAGAACACTCAGCTTGGCGCGATCAGGGGATTATGGCTATGAAAACAAAGCGATTGACTGTAGTGAAGACATGAAGCCACTGGTGAGGGAGAACGAGACAGGCTGTGCTTTATGCAGACTGAGAAAGGAGAGGACAAATTTGAGAATGAAGAATTCCTCTATGACCTGCAGAGCATACACTCATGTTAATGGGTGTGTTCTATTGTATGTATGTCGGCAGGTTACCGTGGGCCTTATTAACGCCTCAGTTCACTTTTAATATTTCTCATCTCCAAGCACCATGCATAAATGGACCAAGTACCCAATCACTTAGACATAACATGAATAAATAGAAATTGCTGTTTTTTTTCCCCTGACCTCAGTCTGCAATCAGATAACCATTGCTGCTCTTCATTGCTATAGCAAATTTCTGGCAGCTGCTAGAGGTAGAAAATAGATATCTCTAGCCTTTATTGAACTTTCCTGTGTGTGGCGCTTCTGTAAAGTGCCATTGTTGGAAGAAAAAGACGAAAGAGATGAAGCCACCTGGTGCTAGAGCTCAGCTTACCTCTCCCAGCTTTAGAGAAAGAATATTCTTGCTGTGGCCTTTTCTTCGTTTGATTCCTCATATCTCACACTACCTCTCTGTTTTCTGAAGGGCATGCTCTATCAAAATGGCAGTTATAATTAAGCTTCCCTGGTTAAAGAGCTTTGTGTTTAAGTCAAAATTTTCAGACTATAAAACATTTTCACCATTTTGTGTATTTATGCCATCCACTATTGTGTGTCTGTGTATATAAACCACAACTGTATATGTTAAATAAAAAGTACAGATGCTGGATGATGACATTTGTTCTGGATCGAAAACACCAATCATAACAAAGATATTGAGGCCTCGTGGTCCTTTAGTCATTACTTGGCATGAGCATAGTGATCTTGTGGCTTTGTGCTTCTTCAGAGTTGAAGCCTGCATCAGCATTGAAGGCTTCTTAAAGTAAATGAATTCACTCATGAATGGGTCAGACACTTTTAGATATGTATATAACAGTGCTATTAGAATTTAAGGCTGATGTCTGTGCAATTACGCAAAATCCAGAGTGAGGTCATCCACTTCTTCCACTTCTTATTTAGTTTATGTAGCATAACTTGATTGTTTTGGTGGTTTTAGTGAAGATGCCTTCCATACATGATCATCCAAAGCAGTTATAATTTTGGTTAAACCTCTGTGTGGCCGGTCAAAGTGCTGTACCATTTCATCTGATGTCATAGCAGTCTGCCCTGGTCCAACAGTTTACTGAAAACAGATTTACACCTTGCAGTGTCTTTCCCAAAATGATGACCTCAGACAGTTCTCTCATCCTCATTTCCTTCCAAAGTAAACAGCATGGCATTTGTGCTTTTTACATTTTTTTTCTTTGTTTGTGTATTTGGCCTTGCTTTTTTGGCCAGTGTGCCTACATGATTTTCCTCTTATGGTATGAAGTTTAGTATCTTTATTGAAAACAGCTGGACTTACCCAAAGTTTAATAAACAAACCTATTTATTAATTTTTTTTGTATTTATTTTTAAAACACACTATCCCTGCATCAGTTCAAATAAATACTTCAGCACTTAGTGTAGGATGTGCTATAAGCTCATATTAACTAACAAATGATGCAGAGAAACTGATGGACTGCAGCCTGTAATTGCAAACTAAAAAGTGAATCTGGGAAGTGGGTGTTATCTTAATGGTGGTTTTACTGGCGATGCCCGTTTTAAAATCGGAATCAGTCCTATAATGATGTACCTGGGTGTTGTTCACCCGCTTTACACTTGAATGAACAGTGAATACAAATCTTATGCCCTTGACCACAAAATACTTAAGCAGCCTTTTAATTGTTTGAATGGATGTGCACTGACTGACACATGAAAGGACAAGGAACTAGAGGTGTTCAAATTTCACTACGACTAAATCTGTGAAGTCTTACATTTTGTTGCAGGCCAATTTATTCTTGGCTTTTTTCTTTGGGAGGGTGCATTAGTGATCTTTATCCTCTCTTGAAAGTACCTTGACGTTTAGCTTAAAATTTTTAATGGCCTGATTTTCAATCCTCTATCTTCATTAAGAAAACATTTTAAAAAGTTAAGGTCATTGTTGTGGACCTCTAGGGTAATAAAAAAAAAAAATTTATAGAAACACTTCTTTCCCCTTCTAATCAATATAAGCCTTGGTTGGAGTCATGAGTTTTTGTCTTTTTTCTGCTCTTTCATTCTCTTTGATTCTTTCCTTTTTTTGTATGGCTGCCCATAAATTGTGTAAACTAGCCATGAGGGAGTGTTGTTGAAAGAGAGCGAGAGAAGAAGATGGATGCGGCTACATGTATCTGCTCTGTTCTCTGCGGCCCTCCATCGCGGAAATTGAGAAGTGAAAAATGGAAGCTGGGAAGCAGAGGTATAACTCAGAGTCTTCTTGCTGTAGATGAGCTGCTGTCGGCTCACTGCAGGCCAGTGTCCGGACTGTACACACTTCACCACCCAAAGCACTGACCTGCTGCACACTGCTCATCCTTCAAACACACAATCTATTTTAAGGTGAGCTGTGTGTTATTACTGGAGTTAGTGTTGTGTGCAAGCATGATGCAACAGTGGCCACAAGTGCTGTATGTTTCTTCCCAAGTGCCCAAGTTCTGCTGCATGATGAGGACAAAATTAAAATGATACCCCTATATCTTCAGTTTGTCCTCTGTTATTGTACACTATAATAATTCACTTCTATTACATGTATTATAACACACAGGAAACCAAACTGCAACGAGACTCCCTTTTCAAGGGTTTATTAATAGTTTTTTATGGCTTATAAGAGCACCAAATTGTTATATTTAATGGAAATTAATGAAGCATGTGAACTGAACACGTTCAGAGTGCTGAAGAGTGGGACTCACCTTTTGGAGAGAATATAAAATATATTTATGGAAAGCCCATTTGCATGCTATAGCCTTTAGTGTTGGTGTAATGCTTTGGCCTTTACCCTCACCCACACAGCTTCTGAAAGACACACTCATGCTCTTTTGCTTCATCTAACCACACACTGTTGTTTAATGGGGACTTTGTATGTATGTCAAGTCTTACCTGGCAGTTCTTCTTGGTTATTCATTTGCTATATGTATCTTTAGCAATAAGCAATTCCTGGTAATGGTGTCATGAGTGTATGTGGGTTTAACTGTTCTATACTGTCATGACTGCAGCATCCATCCAGAGTGCCTTTTATTTGCATCACCTGCCTACTTGATTGATTTATTTATTTATTTATTTATTTTTCTTTATCTAATCACCTGCGACTCTCTCTCACTTTAATCTGCTTTATCTTTAACTCCCACATTTACTAGCTTGTTCTTTTCTATGTGCTCTCTCTCTCTCTCTGTCCCTCCCTCTCTTCCACTCTTTTCTTTTTTTCCTCTCCCTCTGAATCATTCAGAGCCAAAAAAAAAAAAGAAGCTCTAATTAAGTTTGGGTGTCTTCTGTGTGTCTGGTGATGCTCTGGGGATCAGTCTGTATTCTGTGCTCACTTGTTTCAAGGAAATGCATCCACTGTTCTCCATTTTACATTTAGTTGCATAAAAATAATATTTTTCCCTTTCCACTATGGTGTCATGAGTTGTTTTTAGCTTCCTCTGCATTTTTTCCTCCACTATGAAGTTCTGCTTTCTGATTTGTTCTCTCACCTTCTGAGATCTGACTTCCTCTTATGGAGTTTTTTCCCCCCAAAAAATGTGCTTATAAACGAAGCATCCTGCGTTGTTGTGTAATTGTGAAATTTCTAGTGAAGAACTAAGGTCACGCTTTATTATGTGGAGCCAAGAGTTTTCCACTGAAATAGTATGAGATTATTTCCCTTTAAGGCATAATCTGTTTTTATGGGTATGTGTATGAAAACATGATTGGACCACAAAACAAAAATGCCTCTGGTGTAAATTGTGTGTGTAAACTGAAAAAAAGAAAAGAAAAAAAGTGACATCCATTTCTGAATTGTTTGTTTGTTTGTTTGTTTTAGATATAAAACGATCAACAGGCTCTAACCATCTCGCGTTTTTTTTTTTTTTTTTTTTAGCTGTGAAAATATCCGACGGTTTCTGTATTCTTTTGGCTTTTATTTTTTTTTAAATATCTATCCATTATTACGTCTCATTCTTATTAGTAATTAAATCAGAAGCCTGTAGATCTTGTGCATTTTTGTATATGGGAATCTGAATCCTGGTCAGGCTGCTTTTGCTTTCAGAAAGGACAGATTTTAATAAGGAAAGAATCTGGACTTGAGACTGTAAGTGTAAAACTGGTTATTTGCTCATTTTGGCCTCATCAAGATCACATCTGAAATAAGGTTCACCGTAGTGGGTATTTTGACAATTGGTAAAAATAATGGGTCACACCCTTTCTGCATTTGTGGTGTTTGGGCTGTGGGAAGTTTTGTGGGTGTATTGAGACGTAGCTGTTTGTGTTTGAGCGTGAGCAGCCGTGAAATGACTGGCAGGCCCTTATCAGCACTGTCACACTTGCACAGCCCTGTGACACAGCACAATATTTGAGCACGGACAGAAGGAAAATATCACACATTCTTTGTCAGAGTGTTAGATAAACTAGTCATTTGTTGTCTGGAAAGCTGATTTCATTTTGCTATTGCGATATAAAGTTGCACTTATTTATTTATTTATGCGATTGTGTTTTTATTTGTTTGTATGGTTTTATTTATCTTTGGTTTCCTATCAGAATGCATCATCACGGTATTCACTGTCACATAATAATGTTTCTTGATTAATGTTACTTTTTATATAAAAGGTGTATTTTGTTAAAGCATTGTACTGTCTTTTATGGAATGGATTTTCTATTTATTTATTTATTTTTTGGCAGTAGGTCTTATTCACTTACTACACTACAACTCAATGACACATTTCTTTTGCATTTTCCTGCTTTTACTTTTCAATTAAAATGGCCCTTTACTAATACTTTCAGTATCTTACTCAGTTTTATGTTCATTAAAGTCAACAAAATATTAGAGCATGCTTATTTTTCTCCAGTATGGAATAAACACACGTCTATACCATAATTAAATGCATTTTGTTTTAAATGGACCTCCATTGGATCAGTATTGAAGTAACCTCACCTCTGACTCACATTTCCTTCTTGAGAATTGATCCTCGTGTTAATGTTTGTAAAAGTGATTGTATCAAATGTGAGGGAAAAGGAATACTTTTGTTTTTCCTCTCTCTGTCACAGACAGCCACCTCAGACATGAGCGTCTTTAATTGCACATTTTATTTTTTAAGGCACGTTACCTGACGCTTGTTTAAATCTAATGCTTTTAGAGAGTTTCAGAGGATTTGCAGAAATGATAAAGGAGTTGATAGAGTTGGTAAATAATTTATTTCGATTTTCTTTATGGAGTTGAATATTAGCTTTTAAAAATCTGCTATGTTACCGCCACAAAGTCCTCAGTAATTCACAAAACACATTGAAGTCACTTTCAGGGTGAATATAGAGCACATGCTGTGGAAATATGAGAAAATGAACTGAAGCTGGTCTTATTTTAGCATTTTATTCCATTTTAGGCCGTACTTTTGCCTAGAAAATTTTCTGAACTACTAAAATCCTAATACTTATTTATTTTCAACAGCTAGATGTTTTGCCAGGCAATTTTTTGGGAGGTCTGTAGATGGTGAAAATGTCCTACAATCACATTGTGTTTTCTGCATTGGCCATTATCAGGACTTAACAGTTGTGTGGATTAAATCAGCTGTGCTAAGACCTTTGCTCTGTATGTATATGAATGCATATATGCAACTGGAAGGATAATGAAAATCAGCTTTGCATGTGTGTGTTGTTTTGGTTCAGCAGTATGGATCGAATCCAGCAGTTACGGAGAGAGTATCAGCAGGCTCGCAGAGAGGGAGCTGCTCCAGCATACGAAGAGATAGAGTCTCGCCGACGTGGCTCAGAGTTCGACCCACCCCGGGTAAGCCCAGCTCCACCAAACCCTCCCTCGGTTTACTTAACCCAAACACACACGGCTCCCCCACAGCTTAAAACAACATAGATTCTATCAGAGTGGCTCTATCTCGCCTCTCTTAGTCCACCACAAAGTAGAGTCTGTCCAAATATTATTTTGTTTTGTCATTTCCTGCTTCATATACCTGTTCACTCTGTTTTTTCTCTTTCCCTGTTCGCTATTCAGGGCATCAGAGAGTGATTTCTAATGTGAGAACATGTGTCTTTCATCTCAATACCCCTACAGATTTGCCAATAAAGCCTCTTTTTTTTTTTACAGAAAGGGGTTAAGTGAGAACACAAGTCAAAGTAGTAATCATTAGGTGCCCAAGACCTAGTATGGTTCCTGGAAAAGTACTGGATGTGCTGTAGTGAATGAAAGTTGGGTAATGTTTTTGTGAGCGAGGCATGTTTGAGTGTAACTTCCCTTTTTGTGAACATGGCTACTGCACAAAAGTGATGCACTATGGCCAGCAAAGCAGAACAGAATGGAATGGAATTCTTGAATGGAAAAGCCATCATTGGATGTAAACAACCACTGAAAATTTTGGAATATATATTTTATATAACTGGATAAATGGCAAAAATGATACTCCCGATTATTGTGGTTCATTTTGAGATTGTGTTACTCGATTACTCATGGAAGTCTCATGCATGTATTGAACATTTTTAAAAATCTTGTACAATACTGTGCAAAAGTTTTAGGCAGGTGTGAAAAAATGCTGTAAACAGAATGCTTTCAGAAATAAAAATAATGATTGTTTATTTTGATCAATTTCCAAAATGCAAAGTGAGCGAACAGAGTGTACCTAGAAGAATTGATGCTGTTTTGAAGGCAAAGGGTGGTCACACCAAATATTGATTTGATTTAGATTCTCTTTTGTTCATTCACTGCATTTTGTTGATTGATGAAAATAAATGAGTAACACTTCCATTTCTGAAAGCATTCTTTGTTTACAGCATTTTTTCCACACCTGCCTAAAACATTTGCACAGTACTGTATATTTAACAAAAAAAATCTGTTAAATTATATATATTTTTTTTAGTTATAAAATGTAGTAATTAGTTAAAAACTAATCCAAATACAATATTGAAAATATTTGCAGTAAACTCTAAGGTTTTTAACCAGAAACACCTTTTCAAATAGTCTGATTTCAGAGACAAGTGCATGCTCATGCCCCCCCCCCCAATTTCCCTCCCAGGCCCACAGACCAATTGCGCATTGTTAGCCCATTTGTTTAAACCCTCATAAATGTGCAGTGAATCAACAGTAGAGTATTTGCAGACATAATAATGACTTTAGCTGAACTTTACTGTGTCAGGATCGGGACACACCAGTGCCATTTGTATTCACAGAGAACACATCGAAGTGCAGGATCAATAGTTATACCTCTCTCAAATTCAAATGAGGCAATCTCTGTTTGTTTATAGTGGAGAGCACAATAAAGAGTTGCAGACGTTGGGGTGCAGATCGAATTAAACCACCTCCAAACAGCAATCACCCAGTCTAATGAGCACGCTCATTAAGGTCTGCTCTGCATTTATTCATTTGCTCGTCTGCACTTATTTATCTGTTTGTTTTGCAATAATTTATTCGGTGACTGAAGGAAGCGGGGACTCTCTACGAGTCAAAACAAAACAAAGTTCAGTTTTGAGTTATTTTGCTCCGACTGCCGCAGCGGCTGATTCGAGTACAGTGGCCTGGATCCAGGCGCGAACATGCTTTCCTAATGCCTGTTGTGTTCTAACTGATGTCTTTGGTCAAAACAATTATAGAACAACGAAAGACTGACTAAAGCTTAGTGCTTTTTGGAAAAACAATGGCTGGCTTTTGCTCGAGGCAGGATAGTGGAGATAAATCATCAGAGTGGTTCTGCTAAACGCACACAAGCTCCACACACACACATGTATACGTCCACAGTGTTTTGCACACCCTCCTCTCTTGTTACAGTGTCCCTGCCTTCACTGCAGCTGTAAATATTGTTCTAGTCAGAAACAATGTGCCAGTCTGTTGTTATTGCGATTCCCTAAATTGGTAGCATGCCTGTATAAACCCCACCCCAGGCCTAAGAAAAGACATCAACAGTGAAAACGAGTAAACGCTGGATTAGATGTCACATTGGTTCTAATGGACACTGGAGTAAACACTATGCTCCCATCCTTACATACACAAAATAGTTTTCTTGGGTCTTTCCCATATTTAGTCATCTTTTTCACCACCTTGCTTGTCAGTTCTCAAATAGTGTCATGAGTCCACTGCTGACGCCAAAGCATGGTTTCTGTAACCTTTTTGCGTGTGGAAAGCTGGAGTGTTTACTCAGCATTCCAGACTGGCCTATTTGTGACTGTACTGACAGACCCACAGAGTGAAGATGAATACGTGCTGTGTATAGACACTGATGGATGACTGTGCTGCCTTCTTATGATTCTCAGGGCTAGATCGCCTTCTGTGCTCTGCTGATACGTGGACAGTAAATTAATAACGGCTGTGACCAGACTCGGCAAGCTGCCCCTTGAGGAGAACGTCTCAGGTCTTTGTGACCTTTGAATAACATTTGGTGTGTAACATGCACCAAGTGGCGCTCTGGTGGAGGCAGTTGTGGAAGTGCGTACTCCTGCTGGAAGATGCTTCCAGCTTCAGGATTACACATTTAGTGTGTAAATGCCACCAGTCTGTCTTTCTGCCTGTATTACTGATCAATGGCTGCTGTATTCTCTGTTATACCAGCAGTCATGTTGTGTGTCAGCTACTACTCTTGCCAGTCAGGCCTGGGTGCTATTTTTGCACCTTAATGAATTCAGTCTAAAATAACTTGCTCTTCTTCTTGATTTTTGAGGGCCTATTTCCACACATGTATTTGTGAGAGAGCAGTCAGACATGTATCCAGTGTTGCCTCTGAAATGCATCCAGAAATAAATTGTGCGGTCTTGTGACTGTGTTTTGGAGGCTGTAATGTCGTTAAGAAAGGAATGCTAATGCTAGCTCTCGAACCTGACTGCCCTGAACTTAATGATGGGGAGATAACCAGCTCCAGGCCGCTGTTTACTGCATGGCTCTGCCTCTGTCCTAGTGCCTGTCTCTTTGCCTGAAAGGATTTAGCGTGTGAGAAAATCTCGCAAATCTGTCAGGCTCTCTCTCATAAGATCTGTCTCTGCTTCCTCCACTGAGCTGGGACACAATCCAGACCTGGTCCTCAACACCAATAGAAGGATTGTCTCTGAGCTGCTTTTAGGTACACACACACACACACACACACACACAGGTTTATTTTTCACATGATTTTCAGGACATACAGTCATACATGTCTCCTATATTCTAAAACTACAATATATGAACTCAAATGTCCACATTTGGTATATAAATGAATTTTCCTTATGAATTTGATTCAATATAAAGAGTTTTATATTGAATAACAAATTAACATTTAACAGTTTGTCAAAAAATACTGTATATTAATCATAGAATAAAACTGATATGTAAAAGTGAAAAAAAGCAAGAAACAAAGCACGCCCACAAACACACACACACTGGAAAAACGCACTTCACTTACATCCACGTGCCAAAGCTTGCATTGTGTGTTTTTCTGTAAAATCTTTGATCAGATTTTCAGCATATTACAGTCAGAGACTAGGTTTCTCAGTGGAAGTGTCACTCTTCACTTGTGGTTTGATTCTGGCTCAAATGCCCATAGGGATGCCATGTCCATTATGTGAATGAGTATACCTCCCTGAGTTTGCCTCCGTTTAACACCAGGCCCTCTAGTACTGCATGTGTGCAAGTCAGGGTTGATCTGGACACAAAAATGGCAGGATGTACAGTGCAGCCTCGAATGCAGGTCCCATTGAATTTCAGTTCTCAAGTTAACTCCGTCTCCAGAATTAGCTACAGAGTCAGTGTCCCTACTGAGGCCAACAACAATGAGCCAGCTTCCTTTGATTTCCCATCAGCTGGACCTGTTGGTGCACCACACCACCTTGCCTGCACCAATCCGTTTGTAACTACAACTGAGTAAGCGAGGGTGCGAATGAGTAAGGGAGTTAGGATGCGAGCAAGGAAGCATGTTTCAGACTCAATCATTACTTTACACTAATGAAAGAGTATGACTCGGCTGCATCCTGCTTTCAGCTTGTTTGGTCTCAAGTACCTTCACAGAAATAACAAGGCAACTGGCCACTGCGCATCAAGGTTTTTGCTAGAATTTCAAGAAAGTATAGTGGTAAAGAGCAGGGTGATGTCATGGAAGAAGCCACGGAAACTTACGCTATTGGTTGAATATTGAGTTTCCCAAATCTCCCCTACAGCATATCCCACTCAACTGTGGTTTAGTGTCTTTATTGTCACTGTCATACTGCTAAATGGTGTTGCGGTAACTTTCTTTAAACCCTCAGCATTTTCTCCTTCAACTATTATGCTCCCAGATTGGGTGGAGGGCCTTTACACATCTGGGTCTAGTTACTTACATTCAAACTGCAAGAAGCCAACAAAGCCACTGCACATGCAAATATAATAAGGTTATAAAAATAAAAAGCTGGCGCACAGCAGCCAGTAGAATGCATCGCTTGCAATTAGCTCATAATGGATAAAGAAAGAGCAGTTTTGTTCTGTATAAATACACTCTTTGTTTCTGATAGAGGTCATGAGATTTTTTTTGTCCTTAGTTTACTTGTGATGATACTGTTGGTTCTTAGAAATTCACATCAGATTGCTTGGAAGTTGGTTAGCGCTATAACATTTATATTAAGGAGATGACAACACAGAGCTTTGTTGCTTAATCATATAAATTCTTGACTCTTTCATTGATGTTAAAGTTTATTGTTTGCGTTATACAGCTGAGAGCTGTTGGGCGCTGAGGTTTACCAGTCACAGAGCTGGTTCTGAAACTGTGACCTTCTAGCAGTAAAGTTAGCCAGTTTGTGAAACAGTTGCATCTTCCAAATTTTAAGCAATCCATTACCGCATTCACCTTGGTCTTTTCTCAAACATCAGCTGTGTTAGAGAGGCTGAACTCTGCACTAATTTGCGAGTGATAATCTGCCCTTTCGATCACCATGTGGCTCTGATGAGATTACGGGGCTGGATAATTCATTTCCAGCCTAATTTTCTTCTTAATTGACTTTCATGGTCTTTTTTTTTCCTGAGTGTGAGCCACTGGCAGCTGGGCTACCTGATGCTGGTTCCCACTTTCTGTCAGTGCACCTCCGGTTGGAGATAGAGAAGCCTTTGTGCTTTGTGTTGAGCCTGTTCTGCAGTGAGTAATGTGTTCAGGATGCTGTCTCCTTCAGGTTCACTGTAGATGATTATAAATGTATTAGGACACAGCCGAGCAGCATGTGAATTGGCCAGCAACACACTCTAACCCACACTTGACAAGGGGATTTTTCTTATAGAGAGAAATTGCCCCATAATTGTTAACCACGTATTAGGTCATTGCAAAGTGCTCCAAGTATTATGCTGGTTTTCATTGTGAATCTGGAGCTTTTGCTAAGAGAGGCTATTAGGAGTTAGATCAGAGCTTTGCAGTCGCTGTGAGGAAGGCAGCATGGGTCATGACTAATGAAAGCACCTCCATCTGAAGAAGGAAACTGTAGGAGGAGAGACTGCATGGATTTAAAGGAGGAGTCATTACAATAAGTGTGATGTTGCTAGATATTGTGTTATGACTCACCTCTTAGACAGAAATTTACAGTCATAAGATGAAGTGTTCAGCTTCCCTGGAATTCCCCAAAAATAGGAAGTGTGACTATAACTCACTATAAATATATAATATTCTCAAATCAGTTGGGAGTTTTTTTTTGTGGGCTTTTTTTTTTTTTTTTTTTTTTTTTTTAAAACACCAACTCGTTTCTTCATCTAAAGTCTGAAACATTGGGGCAGATGTCAGGCCTGGTAATCCCTATTCTGGTGATGTAACTGTGTCTGAGCACAGGTCGTGACCCTGTGGATATGTATTACACTCCTCAGACAGGCATAATGGGAGTGTCCCTCAGACACTCTGGACTGGAATGTGCGCAGCTTTGGGGGGCCGGCCATAGCTGAGCAGTACTCCGGCTCCATCTGCCTGACCTGTCCCTGCTCCGTCTCGCACTTGGACCTGTCCAACTAGCCCCAGACGTACATGAAGTAATCACTGTCTTTATTACCCCCAACCACATGCATGACAGAATGACACAATGAACTCTGCATGAGTTCATTATTGTGAGGATGGAGAATATCAGAAGGTTAGGAATGGAAGTAACATGCTCCCACTGTACTGTGACCCCCTCATCGGCCCCATTCACTTTAACCTCATCAGTGTGATTCTAACAAGGGCTCCCAGAGGGCTACAAATTCAGAGGTGATATATTGGAGAAGGTGAAGCTCCTGCTGACTAAGGCATGTTGTCATAGAGCTTTTAGCTCATCTAGAGGACCACTCGCAGCCTGTAAGGGTCAAAGCATGCCAGGCCATGCTGCCATGTGCTACCACTGAGGTTTATGTTTGTATCTGTGACTTTTTCCCCTGGATGAAAGTGATCCAGTGAAACTCTTTTCCTTTCCACTGTTTGGAAAATATGAAAAGAAACAGCACCCAAAATGGCAAGCAAAGACTAATGGTTATTTGTAGTTCGAGCTCTTGGCATTTTTACAAAGAATCAGCAACAACGCTGCAATCTTTCAGTATTTGTTGTGCACAGAACTGTATGCTGCGCAGAGCGGACTTGTATCTCCACATCAGCTCCCGTATGACTGGATTAAAGCTAGTCTCCAAATAGTTCTTGGTCAGTCAGTTGTTTCTCGTCTCTGCTCCCCGTCCAGCTGTAGCTCAAACTCTGTGTGGAAAAAGCGCTGACGTCTCTGGTGTTGGGGATTTGAATACCACAGGAGAATTTAATTCAAAGGCTTTTGTGCCTGCAACTTGTTTAATGTTAAAAGTACAGCATGGTGGGAGATGATGTGCCAAGCAATATAACCTTCGTTTAGCTTGGCTAGGGAACAGTGGAAGTAAACTTGAATTGATTTTAGCTTTAGTTACATGAATACACACCCTCAAGTTACAAAAAATACCCAGAATTTAAATGTAATAAAAAAAAAAAAAATCTTTAGCAGTCTTGGGGCCGTCTTGTTGAGACAAGAAAAGTTTTTCCCCACTACTGCATAAGTTGAGGTATCACTAATATTTGGAAAGTGCTGTCTCCAAGAAGCCGGTCAGCCTTGTATTACATTGTTTTGTTGTCAGTGAGGCTGATCTACTTCAAGTTCTGGCAGTTAGAATTTCTAAGGAATTAAGAATTGTTCTTGGAAACAGACAATCTGTTCTGACTGGAGACACTCTCTTCTTTCCAACTTCATGCATTAATATGGAGAGACAGTGGGAAATAATTTTGATTCCAAAAGCAATGAGAGAACATCAACTGATCAAATGGACTTTGGAATGTTTCTTCAGTAAACAGAAATGGTGATAGAATAGTTCCAACTGCAGAAAGGGATCGTGTTCATTAGAGAGCATAATTGTTGTCCACATTTTGCAGCCCAGTGGGTTTGGAAGATAAGACCACTGGATCTAAGGGAGGAACAACTATCAGGTTGTTAAGACTTTTTTTTTTTACCCTATGCAATCTTCTGATAGTTTTTGTTTAATCTTTTCAAAAGGAGAAGGAAGCAACCAAAAGGTGAATGGTTATAATGGGTTTAATCTGCTGGTTTATATCTGAACTTGCCCTAATATTCTGTGTAATAATCACACCAACTGTTTGTGGTAAGGTGTACTTGCATGATTACATGGGCTGTAACCTCAGGAACATTTATTCTCAGTGAAGCTTTAAAGAAATACCCTTTATTTTGGGAAAGCTGGGATGGAAAGCAGGTTAATTACACAGTTCTCATAGACATTGAAACCCAGTCTAAAACCAGCTCCTCATATCCACCCAGTCCAACCCTGCACCACATTGGTGAAGTCTTTCAAATTTTTATCATCCTCCTGACCCCATGAGATCAGAGCAGTTTAGCTCACAGCTGCCTGATTAAAGGGTGGGACTGAGTTATGATACGAGTGTGGGCTATGGTACAATTACAGGCCTTGTGTCTAAAATTTGTGGAGTGTATTTAGATGGATGCGATAAGGCATATGACTTTTGCTGGAGTGCATCACAAAATAGGTCTGGAGCAGTTGGAGTTAGTGTGTGTTGAGGAACCAGTCAGTAATGTTGTGTGACGTGTACATGCAAATTATTGAGGAGGTCGTTGCGCATTATGGGGAAAATGCTGTTTGATTGGTCAAAGTGGAGCTATGAAAAGAAGTTGTCATATTTTGTAAAAGTGTGAACGAGATGGAGATAGTAGGCCTATTTTCTCTACACACTATGCATAGGAGTGTGTAGAGGGTAAAAGCAGGCAGGGTCAGGTGGGGGGATAACTTGATCAGATGACTTTTTAAGCTCAGACAGAATGAGAGAGAGGGTTATGTCTTCCGAAATTAATGTGGAATTTTAATTGGATTAAAGCAGAGTTTGACCTTGCTGTGCCGGGTGCTTGAAGACCGCCTGTAGGCCACATGCCAGAGGAATGGGCTCTCGTCTAAGCGAGAATGCTCAAACTGGGGTCATGTCTGATACAGACAAGCCTCGTAGTGTCTGCCTAGCTTCTTGTGCAAGGAACCAGTACTCAGGCTGTCCTGGGTCAGGTAGCATGACTTGCGAGTGTTTGCTAGAGACAGAAGTCATTCATTCAGGATTCTATATCTACAGCAGTAGTAGATACTATATAGAATATATTATATGAAACAAATCTGTTTTAGTGATTGAAGGTGCTGTGTCATGTTTGAACATTAAAAAAGGTATGTTTCAAAAAGCAAATAAAAAGTGGACTGATTTTAGTGTATTGGATAGGAATAAAAAAAGAAGCCCTTTGAAGAAATTGTATTCACAGAGAGACAGACAGTGAGTTACAAATTATTCATTCTCAGGAAAAATGTTTCATTGGGTGGTTTTAAATCCATCAGGCTATGCTTTACACATTGTTCAGGTTGTCTTAACATGGCAGAAAAAAAAAAAAACACTTACTAGTGTAATATAAAATCTAAAAATATTTTTCCTCAAATACCCTTGTTTTATTCATGTTAAGCAAAAGCATACAATCCCCATACAATCATCAAAACGCAACTGTTGCTAGAACAGTGAGCTCAGACAGCCTTGTTTTAGTTCCTTCATTCCCAAGAGAGTTAAAGTAGAGCATTAATTCAAGGTAGTCAGGCACCAATTTAATAAAAAGAAACGTCAGAATTCTGAGTCTGTGTTGGCCTCAGATATATGCACTTACATTTTTATCAGTTTCATATTTTTAAAAGAGCAGCATTGTTGCTTTTCCTTTTTCTTTAGTTAGATAAACACCACCTCTAATACTAGCCAGGCCCAAACAAGATACTGTACCAGCTTCATCACACATGCGGTACTGTTGTAAGTGATATTAATGTTTTTCAAGAAAGCTGAACTCTTTCATTTGTGAATTTGAAAGACTTCCTCACATAAAAGTTCTGCATTAAAAAAAGGTGCTGGGATTGGAAACTCCTTTTGGACAGCTCCAGCAGTACACAGGGATAACTCACACTTAAAGCACCTTGTTTTAGATCAGTTTAAAGTTGAGTCAGTGCTTTAACTAGCTTCACTCCACAGCTGACAACAGTTTGTCGTTGGGAAATGAGTATTGAAATGAAATGGGTGTTTTAGATTGCTTTCTGAGCAATATGATATTCCACATTTAAAGTTCGGTATTGTCTTGGTGTTATGTTAAAGAGAGGGAATGTGTCAACACTGTGTCACTAACCTAGAAGGAAGCAAGAGTCTTTGTGAAAAATCCTTAATACCATTAAGTGACTGCTTTATGACTTTTTTCTGCTGAGAAGTAAGAGCAGTTATATGATACAACAGAACACAAACGACTGCTATCCCTCTAATGTAGTCCACACTTAAGCTTTATTCATTCATGGTCCATTTTGCCTTAAGCCTCCTGAGGTTGCTTTGGTAATGCAGCTCAGTAGTGAAAGACTACAGTGTGTCCTGTTGTCCTTCATCAGAGGTGCGGTTAGACCTGGCTTTGATTAGAACTGGGATTCAGTGGATCTGCTGCAGGGGAGAGAAAATCTGCTTAAGAAACACTACCTCTGTGAGCATTCTGTACAGTGCTGGGCTTTACTATGGTAACCCATGCTAACCTCTTGGCTGCCCAAAGGGGAGAAAGAACGATCGGCAGCCTGATCTCAATCACGGTGCCTGGGGAGTATGCGATAACCCAAAGTGTGGCACGAGGCGCTCAGCGCCAGGGCAGAGAGTGCTGACCCGTACCTCCTCAGCCATGTTTAATCTGATTAAAAAGTTCTGAAGATTGTTGTTGCACACAGTGCCTTCACACAGCTACTGAAGATTTTCACATACACTCATGACCAATCATTTACAGGCATCGCTGCGCTGTAATATTCTACTACTGCTGCTACGAACAGCCTCGAAGTCACCAAAGGACCCTTGAGCCGCAATTTGGTTACAGGCTTTTTCTAAGATTTCAACACCATGCAAACAGCATCCAAAATCAAAACCATAAAAAGTCTATGAAAGATTAGAATGCCTTCAAATTTGACACTGAATGTTTCACTAGCACAACGTAGGATTCAGAGGTTCCTGAACCAATTCTGTCTCATTTTGGTACCCTATATGTTCTGAAAGATTTTTTACAACCCACTCCTCTAGTTCCACCTCAGCTTGTGTTGCATGTAGAACATCATAACATGTAGATCAGTACCCCAGGTATCCCCATTTAGGGAGTCTTATAGCAATAGCATTCACAATCAGCAGGCTCCCAATAGCTCACCTTGGTTTCAGCCTCTTTAGATTTGAATCTGGATTTCCATCACTTTGTCAGGGCTTTACTTGAAGCTTGGCCTCTGTGCCCAGTGATTTGCACGTTCAGAGTGGGAAAGCTGCTGAGGCTGGCTCTAATGGGCCCTCCTTGGCTCATATGGCTTAATGGCTGAGGTGGGCCTGTATAGCAGCGCATGTAGGTATAGTTGGGCTGTCATGGTGGAGGGCTGAATGTGTAATGCCCACTGTGTGTTCAGCTCAGAGACCTGTGCAATGTTGTATAATGAGCGGCTTGGAGCCACTGGCCTTCCTCTCATTGAACAAGCTGAATAATGATGATGGTCTCTGTGGCAGTGCTCTATCAACATGTGACACTCGCTCTCTCTCTCTTGCTCTCTCTCTCTCGCTCTCTCTCTTGCTCTCTCGCTCTCTCTCTCTCGCTCTCTCTCTCTTGCTCTCTCGCTCTCTCTCTCTCGCTCTCTCTCTTGCTCCCTCACTCTCTCTCTCTCTCTCCCTCTCCCTCTCCATGCCATTTCACCCTAACTGGACCCCTTATTCTAACAACAGAATTTAAAGTAAAAGAAAAAAAAAAACTAAAAAAAATACCCTTTACCCTTTTTCTTTTCATTAGAAAACACTTTTCTATCAACCTCTACCTTATTGATTCCCCTAATTCCTTGTCTCTCTTTACTTTTCTGTCTTTCACTCTTCATTCTTCTCTTGTTTTACTCCTTTTCTGTCTTTCACTCTTCATTCTTCTTTCGTTTTACTCCTTCTTTGTTCCGTTTTTGAAAATTATTCTTTTTTTCTGCTCCCTTTCCACTATTTGATGTTTTTAAAGACTCATTCTAAAGCAAATATGTGATAGGGTTAGCAATTTATCTTCTCGCCACAAGAACCTTTCTGCTTTTGTCTGTGAGGATAAACCCACCCATTTCTCAGTCCCCTCCCTTTTGTTTTTAAAGCATCACCTTGTTTGTGCTTTCCCCTTGTTGCAACTTACAACCATGGTTGTGATCAAGATTAGAAAACATCTCCGAGTTGTATGCTGAATGGACAGGAGCACTATGCTTAAGTTCACAAAAACAATAGAAAAATGACTAAAAATAACATATCTTATTTAGCCTTGATCATCATCAAGCTTTTCACTGAAAGTAGGCCTTTAGAGGCAAGTGCACTTTTGATTCTAAACATTTTATGTAAGCTGTAAAATAAAAGATCTTAATAAAATAAACTGCACTGCACTCTAATCACCTTTAGCATTAATGTTTGCTAAAGTGTCTGACTTAATGACAACAGATGTCAGAAAGGAATGGGGCCTCCATGGATGGAATCGATTGGTCACGGGCATTACCTAGATGCTTGTTTGGATATATATTTGGGGAGTTTGGAAGCCAAGTTTCCACCTTTAAAGTCTTTGCTTCTACTGGCTTGCCTTTTTATCATAGAAAGCATGAACATCATCAATTTGAATGTATACAAACACTTATATGCAAGCACTTAAGTGCAAGTTTCATTAAAAAAAAAATCTTACTTTTATCACAGCAGCACAGAACGGCAGCATTCTTTGCAGCAATTTTTGGAAATAGTCTGTCCAAAAAAAAAAAAAACAATTTGTAGCTCAAACTGTTTGGACAAATCATTGAACTTGATATAGCAATTTTTAGAAACATGTTTGAGATCATTATTCTTTTGATTAAATTTTATCCAATGTTACTTTCACCAGGAGGAATTTTGTGAACAAGGTGTTGATTTTCATTTTCATGATCTTTTTAATTTGGACTCCAGATGTTTCTCTCCCAAAGAGCCCCTAGACCTTCACTGATGCCCCCTTTTGTTTTATACATTCTGTGTTCACCCTTTCCCCATCCGCTGCCTGAAATAAACCCTTCGTTCATCCCCAGATACCTGAAATTTACTTTCATTTGTCCACAGGTCCCAGTCCTGAACACAAGTGGGCTTTTTGTTGTTTAGCTCATTGTACATTTGTGGCCAATTGTTTTGAGAAAGACACAAGTATTGGTTTTTACAAAGGTTGCTGCTTCAGTGTTTTAATTATAGTGGCATAATTACAAGCATTTCATAAGTTTCATTTAGTTTATGCAAAGAGTCAATATTTGCAGCTGTGGCCCTTCTTTTTCAGGACCTCTGCAATTTGCCCTGACATGCTATCAATCAACTTCTGGGCCAAATCCTGACTGATGGAGCCCGTTCTTGCATAATCAATGCTCGTAGTTTCTCAGAAATTGTAGGTTTTTGTTTGTCACCCACCTCTTGAGGATTGACCACAAGTTCTCAATTGGATCTCGGGGGTTTCCTTGTTCCCTGAGCCACTAAGTTGTCATTTTGCCTTATGGAATGGTGCTCCATCATGCTGCAAAAGGCCTTGTTCTTCACCAGACTCTTCTTGGATGGTTGGTAGAAGTGGCTCTTGGAGGAGGCTTTGGTACCATTCTTTATTCAGTGTGCAACCCCTCATTTGAATGGTTTCAGGATGCTTTTCTGTTGGCATGACACAGGAGTGATGGTAGCGCTGACCTTTTCATCTCCCGACAGTCTTTTTTTTTTCCTGATCCTCCCAAAAATCGAAAAAGGGGCTTAATCAGAGAAAATTACTTCACCCCTGTCCTTAGCAGTCCAATGCCTGTACCTTTTCGCAGAATATCAGTCTGTCCCTGGTGTTTTTTTTTTGTTGTTGTTGTTGTTGTTTTGTTTGGAGAAAAGTGGCTTTTTTGCTGTCCTGTTTGACACCAGGCCATCCTCGTACAGATGCACTCACACCTGCCTGCTGCTATTCCTGAGCAAGCTCTGTACTGGTGGTGCTCCAATTCCACAATTGAATCAACTTTTGGAGATGCTCCTTGCACTGCTGGACTTTTTTGGATGCCCTGAGGCCTCTAGACACCATTTGAACCTCTTGAACCTTGAAGATGTTGATAATCTAATAAATGGTTATTTTAGGTTTAATCTTACTAGCAGCAATATCCTAGCCTGTGAAGCCCTTTTTGTTCAAAGCAAAGATGACTGCAAGTGTTTCCTTGCAGGTAACAGTGGTTAACAGAGGAAGAACAATAATTTCATGCACCACCCTCCTTTTAAAGCATCCAGTTTGCTATAATAAGTCAACGTACATGCCAGAGTGATCTCCAGCTTTGTCTTCCTCAACATGCTCACCTTTGTTAATGATAAAATCACTGAAATTATGTCAGCAGATTTTGGGGCTGAAATGCAGTAGAAATGTTGGGTTTTTTTGGTGGGATTAAGTTCATTATTATGGAGTGATAGGCGTTGCATTGTGCCTTTGTGGACTTGGAAAAAGCATATGACAGGGTGCCTAGAGAGGAGTTGTGGTTTTGTATGAGGAAGTCAGGTGTTACAGAGAAGTATGTGAGATTAGTTCAGGATATGTTTGAGGGCATTGTGACAGTGGTGTGATCTGCAGTAGGAGTGATGGATGTATTCAAGGTAGAGGTTGGATTACATCAAGGATCAGCACTGAGCCCGTTCTTGTTTGCAATAGTAACAGACAGGTTGACGGACGAGGTTAGACATGAGTCCCTGTGGACGATGATGTTTGCTGATGATATTGTGATCTGTAGGGAGAGTAGGGAGCAGTTTGAGGAGAACCTGGAGAGATATGCTCTGGAGAGGAGAGGAATGAAAGTGAGTAGGACGAAGACAATACATGAGTGTGAAGGAAAGGGAGGAAAGTGGAGTGGTTAGGATGCAGGGAGTAGAGGCGACAAAGGTGACACATACTTGGGATGAGCAGTTCAGAGTAACGGCAAGTGTGGAAGAGAGGTGAAGGAGAGAGTGCAGGCAGGTTAGAATGGGTGGAGAAGAGTGCCTGGAGTGAATTGTGACAGATGAGTACCAGCAAGAGTTAAAGGGAAGGTTTACAGGACCGTAGTCAGACCAGCTATGTTGTACGGGTTGGAGACCGTGGCAATGACGAAAACACAGGAGGCGGAGCTTTGGGTATCAGAGTTAAAGATGCTGAGATTTTTGTTGGGTGTGACGAGGATGGACAGGATTAGAAATGTGTAATGAGAGCATGCAGGTAGCTGATGTGAAGGAGGAAGATGCACAAGACAAAACAAAACAAATAATTGAGGCAGTAAAAAGGAATATTTGTGTCATTCTGAAATCTTTTGGCCATGGCTGTAATCTCTTGTTAACACGAAAAAGTATAGGCACATTACTCTGACAGCAACTCAAGCTCTGACATTAGTAAATAGAATTCTGACTCAAACAGAATGTCAGTAGATTAAAGACAGACCTGATACATCTTCTCCAAAAATCAATAGTAAGCTTTGGTGGCTTTTGTTACTACAGACTATAAAAAATTAAAAACCAGTCACATTTACATTTAAGTATTTCTTATATTTTTTTGTTATATTTTTCAATAAAACACACAATTTAATGACCGCATGAAAGTACCAGTAACACATAACATCTTTCCACCTGTCGTCTGTTTGTTCTTCTTAAACATGCAAACATTCCATATATACATTCCCTGGATGCATATCCTTTTCCAGTAAAATGAATTATTAACCATTTCTTTCTTGACATTGCCATATAAAAGATGAAGCCATGAAGAGGCTAGGGTTTCCTACACTTCCTTAGTATAGAGAGCCTCTTTTACTCATTTCCCCTTCCTCAGACTTTTGTAGCTAGTTCAGAAGTTAGTTAAGAAGTGTGTTATCCATGTTTGGTCCTTATATTTAATAATAAAGTCCTTATACATATATTTAATATTGTATTGTCTATGTCCAGTGAGGGCATTGATTAAGAACATTGTAATAAACTCTACCTTTTTCTTTATTTCTTTATAGTGGTTTTATACATATAGATGTTTAGCTCATTAAACCCAAGCACCTAAAACTAGCATAGGCCTGTTTGCCTCGTTACACTCTTTTTCCTTCAAACTGTGTCATGTACAAGTCACTACTTTTTCTTGCTAAACTCCAGTCTCCCTTATTTTATAGGCCCCTTAATTCCCCCTGTAAAGCAGTGAGCCTGTTTGTACACACAGCACTAAACATGGCTTTTTTGGGTCTTTCTTTATAAAAGGCTGGATTTAGGGTGCTGGAATGTCTAGTTAATGGCTGCTTTAATCAGGTCAGGGCATGGTGGCATGCCCAGGGCATAGAAGGCCACACTGGGGTAGCTTACTCAGTGAAGCCTATTGTCAATACAAGGATCCTAGGGCCTTTATGAAGACTTGCATGCCTTTGGACCAATTTCATAGTGCATAGCATCCGTTAATTTGCCCTTAACTTGACTATATGTTAATGATGAGTAACATGGATGAAATGCTGTAAGATCCAAAGTTGATGTTTTCTTACTTATCAGTGTTCCTACTAAGGAATCAAATGCACAGGCTCACCACACTCTATATGCAAGAATTTATCTAACAGTTGCTGCTGAATGATTTGATACCTTTTACAATCCATGCGATTGTTCAAGTTTTAAAATGAATTCCAATTGGGTGATGGACAAATACGTTTACTGGCTATCAGATAAAAGTGGCATTTGACCTTTTGCAATGCACTTGTTCCGTCTTATTGACTGAGCAGATTTTCCCTGTCAGTCGCTTCATTGTGTGTGTGGTATTTGTGTAATCTTATTGTATTAATTCAATTTGGGTGCTTTCAGGTCAGCTTTCAGACTCTTAACAGCAGCGGACAGCCTATTATATTGCCTTGTGTTAAACCCGGATTGAATAGAATCCATGTACAATTTTCTTATTAATCCGCATCCTGCTTTGGGTTGTCAGCATGCAGTTTGAATAGGTGTTTTTGTCCACTCTGTCTGTTTTTCCTGACGGGACTCTCTGAAAATCTGTGACAAAGGTCAAGCAGCTTAAAGTAGACCTGGCTCTCTTGACAAATTGAATTGGTTTGAATAAAACTACTTTTGCTTGTTAATAGTCATATTGATCAGCCCTGTAGAGCTTTTTAAAAATACATTACCTTTCTATATTTTAATATGTGTAACCATTTTATCTTTATTTTTTCTGTGTAGGTTTCAGCATCAGATTGGGCTTGATGGAATAGTGGGAATAAATTACATTATGTTTTATTGTGCCATTTCATTAAACATTTAAGTGCAAACATGTCACATTTGAGTGAAATTTGATGTTTTAATGTTAATGTAGATTTACTCTTCTTTTTCTTTCACCTATAGATTTGCTATTTGTATTTTTTTTTATTTTATTTGAGACTTAAAGCAATGAATTCTGAGGGATAATCCCTCCTCTCCCCCTTAATGCAGCATGACAACAATTTGCGATTGTTATTTACATTTTTCATTATTTCTAATAATCGCTGTCATGGCAGAATTTTCATAAGATCACTATTCACTACAGATTTCTTTTTGAACTTTTCATGTCTGATCACAGCACATAGCATTCCATCATCCAAAGCTCAATGTTTCACAGCTGCTGAACGCTATACCTTTGTGTGAGAGAGGCTGTATAGTATAAAGTATAAGCATAGTTTACAAAGGAACATGTTACAGTGGACTAAATCAAACCTGCTTAAGATTTTAAAACTTTATAAGGATATTATAACATGTTCTTTTACCATTTTCATTAAGTTATGCTGTTGGAGGCTCTACATTTAAAGTTTGCTATCTGTAGAGGTTGACACCTATATAGTTATATCTAAACCACCCTGCAGGCTGTCCAGTAAAGTGATTCAGGCCATATTGCCCCCTGGCAAGCCAGAGCAGAGGCGACCATGAAGGCAGCTGTGGTCAGCCACATTCCTCTGGACACTGTGCTAATTGGCCTGTAGAGCACCCCAGTATGCATCCCTCGGGTCACTGATCAGAACTATCCACAACAGCTCTATACAACTGACCAGTGACACAGAAGGAGGGCCTCTGACCCCAAAACAGAAATAATAGAAATTTTATCACCACCAACTATAGTCTTATGTCAATCACCACACCTCTCACAGCTGTTAGCATCATGTGTGCGGTGGTTCATGGGCTGTAGCAGGGCTGTACCATCTGGAAGGGCTCACAGGGGTTAAAACAGAGGATGGATTATCCTACACAATCAAGGTTCTGGGTACAAGAAAGGAAAAGTGAAAACATTGTTGAGTCTTCTATGTGGAGTTAATGAGCGTCTGTAGCAGATGGACTGGAGAGTCTTGGAGTGGTTAGAGGAAATGAGGAGTGCAGGTTGCCTCTGTGGATTGTTCTAGTACAACTTCAAAAGAATAGAGTGCCACCCAGAATTCAGGAATTTGAGAAGAAGCTGGAGTTCAACAGGAGCCATGAAGGATTCATCATCCTCTTCCACTTCAATGGCCCTCATGCAACCCAGCCTGGATTGCAGCTGCTTTAGAATTTTTTTTAACCATATTGATCATTTCAAATAAATATATGGATAATTAGCTTATACCTCACTAACAGAGCAATTGCACCAAAATTTGTCTTAATTAAATCCCAACATATTAAGTTTTAGCACTCTTCTTCTTTCGGCAGCTCCCAATTAGGAATCGCCACAGCGGATCAACCGTCTTCGTCTCTTCTTCCTGTGCATCTCTCTTGTGCATTGTCCTCTCTCACCACATCCATAAACCTCCTCTTTGGTCTTCCTCTTTTCCTCTTTCCTGGCAACTCCATCTTCAACATCCTCCTCCCAATATAATCCTTGTCTCTCCTCTGGACGTGTCCAAACCAACGCAACCTTGTTTCTCTAACTTTGTCTTCAAAACATCAACCTGAGCTGTCACGCTAATATACTCATTTCTAATCCTGTCCATCCTCGTCACACCCAACGAAAATCTCAGCATCTTTAACTCTGACACCTCCACCTCTGCTGCCTGTCTTTTTGTCAGTGCCTCTGTATGGCGTGGCTGGTCTCACTACCATCCTGTAAACCTTTCCTTTCACTTTTGCTGCTCCCCACCTGGCTCACTTGAGCCCAAAACAAATGATCTGTTTCTGAATTTTCACAACTTTTTTATATCAAGTTTGATCACAAAATAATGAAAATTAAGAAACTCAGATGTGCCTAGATTTGACTTCAGAGACAAAAAAAAGTCTGATTTGTTTTCTTTTCTTTTATGCAGTGGATGCCAGAACTTTCCTGTACCTACTTTTAGTCTTCATCAAGGCATATGCTTACCTTTCTTACTGTATAAATGGCCGCCCTCTTAAGACACATGTTCAGGTCTGCATCGACATTGTGTGATCCTCCTCCGCTCACAAAACAGCTGTTCGAGTACATTTTCCTCTGCTGTCGAATACTGCATTATCCTTAACCCCTCTTCCTCTATTTCCCCATCTCTGTTCCCCAACACACACACACACACACACACCCATGAGGGCCTTGGACCTTGAGGGTATTGGACAGTAATGCACTTTAATGTTACGCTGTTGATTACAGCGCAGCTGAATGTCACAGTGAGGCTGTGAAAATTCACACCTAAAGAGAACACCAGGTGATCATCCTCAAAGACCTTGCCACTTCCTTCTGATATAAAATTAAGAAAATGGACCTTTAGCTTTTTAATATTCCAGATTCCATCTTATTTGTCACAGATCTACTGGTACTGCTGGCTAGAAAGGACAAACATTTGTTTAGCACAACCTCTCTTTTCAAATGATGTCATTCTCAGTTTTATTTTTCTCTGACAGGAGAAACAGGCCAGGTTGTGGTCCTTAAGGCTTTTTTTTTTTTTTTTTTGGCAACCTATAGGTAGAAGATTTTTTTTTAATGATGGCTATGGTGTGTGCAGCTCTAGATGTGAGTGATAGATGGATGATTTGAAGAAAGACAGGGGTCGACCGTGCTTTGGAGCTGTGGGTATTGGCGCTGTAAGTAAGGCTGGGCTTAAACCAACCATTCTCTGACTGGCAATCATCTCCATGAGGGAGAGAAAAGGGGCCTCGCTTCCATCCCATTACACCTTCATCTCAACCTGCCTGCCCCTCCAGCTGCTACCCTCTTGGACTCACACACAGAAAAACCTACACACAAGTCTACTGGCAGAAAGATAGAAAATCACACACATGCCGCACACTGGTGTGCCATTACTTTCACAGATTCAATGCATTCTTTTTCTATAGAGAGAAATAGCCTTCAGACAAATGCACAGACACTCACTGGACCACAGGATGTAAATACGCCGTTCTCTCAGAGATGCTCAAATCTGACCAACAAAGGTAATGTGTTGGCTCATGTGTGTGCGGATGGAACAGTTCTCTCACTCTCCTCTGTAGATGTCTGTATTCAGTAATGCTCACATTAGTATTATATGTTGGGTGTGTTGTGAAAGCTGTGGAAAATTGCCCAGCTCATCCCAATCCCACCATCCCACACCATCACCACCACCATCCCCCTTGCACACTTCCTCAGGTAAGACGATATCAAAGGGCCTGAGATTTATTTCACCAAGCCCATCAGCTTTAACCCAACTGTACTTTAGACTTTTTCTCTCTGTAATTTTGCAGTCTGTCCTTGAAAGAACTCAAGGTGGGAACCTGATAAGGAAAGAGGGAAGAAAAGAAAAGTGAAGAGAAACGACAGGGTTCGGGGACTACAGATAATTTTTCCTAAGCTTTTACCACCCAGATAGACCCCCTGCTTCCCAAACTTCCCATCTTAAAAGTTCCCTCGAGGGATTAGTAGAACAAAGGAAGGTGAATTTCCCAGGAAGCTAGCCCCAAACTTTTGGAGAATGTCAGCCCCCCTTAATAAGAATCAAGCTTTTATTTATGGCTTCATAATTTATATACTTTAAGAAGACTTATTCTAAGAACATAAGCACATATGAAACGGCTGAATGGAGGGGGCCATTTAGCCTGTCCCAATCACCTGGCCTCTATTGGTTGGCCACACTCTATGAGATAACATTTTAAATCTCAGCCTTCCAGTTGCTGCCATTTGAAAAGAAAGGATAAATAAATAAAATAGATGCTGGAAGCCATTAAAGGCATAATACGAGCAGACACCTCAGTCATTAAAAGCAGCATGCTTTTGGGTATTGACCTTTAATGTTGTTAATTGCCTGAGTATCGAGAACTGGAGTGTGACATTTGTGTTTTTCCCTATTTATCCAGCTTTATCCTGAAAGGATTTGACATTTCGAATTAAGCATTAACTCTGAGTGTGGATTTTAGATTCAAGATCTGTGCTGCTGTGGTAATGTAAACAAACAAGTGCGCTCTCTCTCTCTCTCTCTCTCTCTCTCTCCACTCCTGCCACTCTCTCTCTCTCTCTCTCTCTCTCTCTCTCCACTCTTGCTGTTCTCTTTCTCTTTCTCTCTCTCTCGCTTGCTTTCCCTCACTCCCTCTCTGCCTGTCTTTCCATTTCATATTGAACTATATTGGGATATCAGATTTGGGGTAATTAAAATTCTAAGAATCTTCTTTTCTGTGCCCAGTGAGGCTGAGAGAGAGAAAATTTCACCGACTGACAGCAGTGAAAAGCTCTCCTAGGTTTTATGTAACGCGCCCAGCTGCTAAAATTAAAAGTGGAAGAAGTAAAGTGAAGAGAAAAACTGTTCTAATTACATGAGGGAGCTTCCATGCTTTAATGTTTCTGCACTTCTCAGAAGTCCCAGACAACCCCCAACACACACACACACACACACACACACACACACACACACACACTTATCCAAAGAAAATAATAGCACTGTGGAACCATAGATGTAGCTTGGATGCTCTCTGACACACATTCAGGAACAAATGCAGGGTTAACACACATTTCAGGATATTCAGCCTTGCAATAATCACACATTGTATTCAGAGAGAATGCAGAAATTCTCATCCATAGAAATGTAGTGTGTATATGTGTGATTCTTTACTTTAATAAATCTTATGAATCTAATGGTTTTTCAGTTCTGTATGTAAACTCTGTAGTGGCACAGAGTGACAGATCAAATGTTTTGCCTGCTTCCTTTCTGCCCCTGCCCTTTTCATGCACTAGTTAAAATCAATGCATCCTCATTAGAGAGAATTATGAAAAATTAAAGTTATCAGGCGGATCTTTTTGTTGCCATGTAGGAGCCTACTGGCCGTCACAGTGGATGCCAGCAGGACCCACATTCGGAGGCTGCTGGGGAGACTTTGTTAAGAGCTCTCACTAATTAGGATTGGAAATTGATGGCTTTTCACAAGCTACGGCAATTACCGCAGTAAAGGAGAACAGTGCATGGAAGTGGACTTGAATGAATGAGTTTGTTTTTAGCCCACAGCTTTATCGAGTGTAGATGCCTGCTGACATTCAGGACGACTTTGAGCGTTACTCATGGCAATGGCATGGGGAAAGAAAGAGAGCACTTGCAAATACAAGAGGCCAAGAAGAAAAATTAACATTCCTCTGTTGGAGACAGAAGAAGAATAGACACTCCACAAGCAGAGTCTGACCCCATTTAGATTCCCAGTCATGGTCATGAATAGGCTTTGTGTTGTTAAACTGTTAAGGAGTTTGCATGTGTTTAGTACAGTCCACCTCTATGATCTTAATCAGAAATCTGTAATTTTCTTTTCTTCCTACTGCCTGCCAGTGTGGGTGGGAAGCTTAGAGGCCACTAATGGTCAAGATGTTACAATAAATCACACAATGACATGCCATGGGTAATATCAAACAGTAATATCAAAAACCCTCCTCAAAATGAATGTCTTCTTTGCTCTTCTCACATGCAACGAGGTCAACCATTTGGATTGTATATACTCAGTCTTTGTCAGAGCTTCAGGAAATGTTGTGTCTTGCCCAGGCCATTAGAGCAGCAGCTCATTATTTTGGGGAACATATCTTAAGTTATCCCCTTAAACTTAACAAAACTTTATCAGCTTGCATGGTCTTGCTGCTGGTTTTCTTTATCATTCCCATATGTTTAGGGGTTTGCAAGCTTGATCACAAAGTCACTATTGGAATATTCAGTAACTGTAAATGTTGAGGAACTAGGTCCCAACAATGCTTGTACTACAATGCTTGCCCTTCTTGAGGAAATCACTACAGTCTACCTAACACCTTAGCATAAAAATATCCTCTTCTGAACACTACCATGATCTGCTAAAGGGCTGTGACACTCATTTATGCTGTGGAATGAGTTGCAGCAAATATGCAGTCAGTCAGCTCATTTTGTCATGTTTGTGTATTTAATACACAGTGATATCTACCTGCTGTTGTTTATAGGCCTAATTTAACATGGTCTCAGTGGTTTTACTGCTTTAGATGTGTTGCTCCCCCCAGCTCGGGCCGCGCACTCAGCGCACTGTACCAGCTGCCTGTTGATTGTTGCTGTTTGTGACAACTTATCTGACTATAGGGAGCAAAGAACAAAATCTGAGCATGTACTGCATGATCTTTTTTATTTTAGCAGACCTGCTTCAGCCAAGTTTCCACTGGGCACTGGTACAGTGTGGTCTTTCTCTGTCCTTGGTAAAGCTGTGCTTTATACGCACTCATAGTTAAATTACTGGCGTGTTGTCTTCTGACTTCCTTTTCTTAATTAAATGGGAGATGGTTGGAGCGTGACTCAGGACTCCCTCCCCACTTTCTACTCTTTGCTCTCCATGACCCGCTTCTTCCCACTGCAAGGAATCGATGGCAGTGCGAAAGCTTCTTATAATCTATAACTCATATCACTTGTGCAGTGCCAGCACTTTGGCTAAACTCACTTAGGAAGAGTTGAGGTTTGGGCTGATTGGATGTTTGTGTGTGCGTAGGTGAGTTCTTGAGAGCATGCCAGTGAAAATGTGCAAAACAAAATGTGTGTGTAAGTGCGCACACATTTTTCTTTTTAAAATTAGCACTACTGTTTTGCTATTCTTGCCCCAAACATTAAAAACTAAGAAATATATGTAAGATGTAATATAAAATGTAAGTATATAAGACAAGTTATTACATGTGAAACATACAGTTGTAAAGTACACAAATGTATGTAGAATGTTTATATATGTGTGTATATATTGTATGTTCTCTGTTTGTTTACAATATTGTAAGGTAGGGAGGTAGAGAGTGTCAGAGCACTAATTAGTATACAACATATATGTATGCATAAAATATATCAATATAAAAAGGATAAAATATAAAGTATATTACTGGATTTTAAGTACATAAAATTTTCCAACTTTTTCTTTATTGCTGCACTTGTGTTTGCATTTGTTGATGCAGTAATGTGTGCATGCATGCATCCTGGCATGCCACCTGAATGACTCAGTTTTCAGAGGGGGACACTAGAAGGGGATTTTGTCAGCAGCAATGCCACTTTGATGCTTTCTGCTATGCATTCAATCCACTGAGTCTCTCTGCTCATCTGCCAGTGTCTGTAGCCCAGGGCCACAGCCAGAGGCTTACATTCTTCTTGTGTGTGTGTGTGTGTGTGTGTGTGTGTGTGTGTGTGTGTGTGTGTGCGAGTGCGAGCGCGTGCCTGCTTGTTTGCAGGACCAGTCTCATCCTGGCTCACTCATTTGGCTTTTCAGTCTTTCAGCTACAATCTCAAAATGATGCATCCCATCCTCAAACAGTGTATCTCTTTATCTCTTTTCTTCCATCCCTTTCCTCAATCTGTCCATCTCCCTTCCTCTTCTCTTCACTTGAGACCAAAGGAAGGAAGTGGTGCCTGTTTCTGTGCATGTTGAAATTATTTGACCAGCTCAGAGGAATAAATGATTGCCCTTCAGTTGGAATTGACATGACTGGTAATTTATGTCCTCGGGAGAAAGTGATCAGATGTCTGTGTGTAAGAGTAATGACCGGCACACTGCTCAAACAGGCTGCCTGGCCGCCACAGATGATGAAACGCTTGAGTCAGCTGGAAAAAGAGCAGGAACTCGGGGGGGGTTTAATTTTTCACTGCAGCTTGTCCTTTCTGAGGGAGAGAAAGCCACATCTTAACAAATTGGAAAAGAGCTCTGTATTATTAGCCTTATTTATCAGTTGCATCTTTTTTGGTTTTTTTGGGGGTTTTTTTGTTTTTTTTTTGTTTTTTTTTTGTTTGTTTTTTTTTGTCCTCTATGCATTTCTTTGTTTTCCTGACTGCATTTTACTTGTGTTAACCGTGATTGAGTAATGGAAGCAATTTATCTGAGCAGATATTAACAAGCCACTCCTTCACATGACAGAGCTGTGCAGCTCTATTTATAAATGAGCTGTCATGAAATCTGGGCATATACTTAAACTTATCTTCCTACATCACTCACAAAATACAGTGTTATTTCATTCATATAACATACCATTAAATATAGCTGATTGATATTCTGTTAAAAGGTCTGTACAGTGCCATTACATACAGTTAGGTCCATATATATTTGGACACTGACACAAGTTTGGTTTTTGTACCTGTTTGCTGAAACATATTCCAGTTATAGTTATATAATGGACATGGACATAATGTGTAGGCTCTCAGCTTTCATTTGAGGGTATCCACATTCAAAATGGATGAAGGGTTTAGGGGTTCCAGCTCCTTAACATCTGCCACCCTCTTTATAAGGGGACCAAAGGTAATTGGACAGTTGACTCAAAGGTCCTATTTCATGGGCAGGTGTGGGCAATTCCTTCGTTATGTCATTATCAATTAAGCAGAAAAAGGCCTGGGGTTGATTTGAGGTGTGGTGCTTGCTTGTGGAAGATTTTGCTGTGAACAGACAACCTGCAGTCAAAGCAGCTCTCCATGCAGGTAAAACAAGCCATCCTTCAGCTGCGATAACAGAGAAAACCCATCAGAGAAATTGCTACAGGAATGTAGCAGAATCTACATTTTGGTACATCCTGAGAAGGAAAGAGAGCACTGGTGAACTCACCAACGTAAAACGACCTGGACATCCAAGGAAGACAACAGTGGTGGAGGATCGCAGAATCATTTCCATGGTGAAGAGAAACCCCTTCACAACAGCCAACCAAGTGAACAACACTCTCCAGGAGGCAGGTCTATCGATATCCAAGTCTACCATTAAGAGAAGACTGCATGAAAGTAAATACAGAGGGTGCACTGCAAGGTGCAAGCTACTTATAAGCCTCAAGACTAGAAAGGCTAGATTGGACTTTGCTTAAAAAAAAAAATTAAAAAAACATCTAAAAAAGCCAGCACAGTTCTGGAAAAACATTCTTTGGACAGACCAAGATCAACCTCTACCAGAATGATGGCAAGAAAACAGTAAGGAGAAGGCGTGGAACAGCTCATGATCCAAAGCATATCACATCATCAGTAAAACACGGCGGAGGCAGTGTGATGGCTCGGGTGTGCATGGCTGCCAGTGATACTGGGACACTAGTGTTTAACGATGGTGTGACACAGGACAGAAGCAGCCGAATGAATTCTGAGGTGTTCAGAGAGGTACTGTCTGCTCAAATCCAGCTAAATGTAGCAAAACTGATTGGCTGTTGTTTTATAATACAGATGGACAATGACCCAAAACATACGGCCAAAGCATCCCAGGAGTTTATTAAAGCAAAGAAGTGGAATATTCTTGAATGGCCAAGTCAGTCACCTGATCTGAACCCATTTGAGCAGCATTTCACTTGTTGAAGACTAAACTCCAGACAGAAAGGCCCACAAACAAACAGCAACTGAGAGCTGCTGCAGTTAAGGCCTGGCAGAGCATTTAAAAGGAGGGAACCCAGCATCTGGTGGTATCCATGAGTTCAAGACTTCAGGCTGTCATTGCCAGCAAAGGGTTTTCATGAACATAAAATGAACATTTTATTTTCAGTTATTTAATTTGTCCAATTACTTTTGAGCCCCAGAAATGAAGGGATTGTGTTAAAGTGCTTTAGTTCTTCACATTTTTATGCAACCTTTTTGTTCAACCCACTGAATTAAAGCTTAAAGTCTGCTCTTCAACTGCATCTGAGTTGTTTCATTTAAAATTCATTGTGGTAATGTACAGAACCAAAATTAGAAAAAAGCAGTCTCTGTCCAAATATTTATGAACCTAACTATGTGCTTTTCAAATGGTTTTTTAAAGGGGATTAAGCAAAATATGTGAGCAAGATATTTTGTCAGATCAGATATTTTGGCTGTTAAAAAATATGAAACCAAGCTAGTGTGAGAAACAAAATTACCATTTTATTTGTACAATTTGTGATTATCTAATATCCACGTACAGAACTTGTTAGAAAAACCAGACCACTTACCACTCTGATCAGGATTATTTCTTTAGTAGATAAAGGTTTGTTGGAGTATGTTTAGGTGTCCATAATGGCAGTGACATCTCAAATGTCGAGTGGCATGAAGGAAAGACGCTGTGTGACTGGCTGAGTCAGTCTCTTCTGCTTGAATTCTCCCGTCGTCTCAGTACTCCTCTGCTTGGCATGCCGTGAAATGGCTTTCTGTAGGCCATTAGCTCTGGAGGAGTGGAGCCAGTGGGACCTGTTCCTGCACTGTGCTGTCCCTACTGCGTATGCTACGTAAATCCAGCTGCACCATAGCACAGTTGATGCTGCTGGACAGTCACCTGTCATTCAGACTGGACACTTTAAAATGTTGCTCACTGCTACCAGACCTAGATGGTTCAGTTTGAGCTCACTTTGAGTCTCATATGTTAAACATGCTTTTTAAACATTATGGCTGGGTCCTTTTTTTTTTTTTTTTCTTTTTTATCTTTTTGACTGACGGAAATCCCATTATGCATACAGATGAGCAATAACCATGTTTGGCTATGTTGTTACTGAAGGCCAAACATGTATACTGTGTAATGTATGTTAATGTATGTATTTTAAGTCTGAGAGCAACTGACATCATTTCAAATATTTTGCTCGGCATCAGTGAGCGATGAAACGATAGAGAGAGAGTGAGATTAGTTTCAGCTCTGGCAAAGGTTTCTCCATGACTAAACTCATTTATAGGCTATTAACATTTAACAAGTGCCATTTCCAGCCCTGAGGGCTGGCCTTGCTTGGGCAAACACTCGATAATATCTAGTGTTGAGGCAATCAGATGAGGATTTCTGTTTGCAGGCACCACCTGTCCGGACTGCTCTAATAATGCAGAGGGGGACGGTGTCGCCGGCCAGGTGAAAGTCTGTGTATCTGCCAGGCCGCCATGCTGCCCATGGCCCAGCTTCTCCCCGAACGCTTTTTTTTTGTTTGCTCTGTGGATGCACAGATTTAACCTGAATGCTTGCATATGCATGAGCTCCAAAGCCTCCTCTATAGGGACAGTTGGGAAATACACACAGTCCACAGAGATGCCTCACACACACACACACACACACATTCTGCAACCTACAGCACTATAGACAGGTAAACACTCATGCTCTCTTTAGGTTTGCGCACGCACGCACACACACACACACACACACACACACACACACACACTTACACAGTCACAGGGATTAATTCAGAAATACACCTATCTCCACACACTGTCAGGCCCAAGAGAGGTTTTTGCAAATACCTGTGAAAATGACGCATTTTTAGCTGCTTTTACTGATGCTATCAGCTGTGTTTAGGCAAAGGATTTATTTCATCTCATCTAAGAGCACTTCTTCTAGCTACTCTTTCTGTTGTACTCTGTTTAACACTTCACCTCGAGATGCATCTCAGCTAAATCTCAGTATCTCTCATGTGCAGAGTGGTGCCTGAACAGGTGAGATAAACTCCAGACTCTTTAAGTGAGACACATCAAAATCAGCCACTCGTTTAAAATGTAGAACATTGTCATTAGCTGTTCTCATCCTGTGCCTCAGGCAGTGTCACCCGAAGGGCCACAGCATTTTCCCATGTGTTTGGCGATCAGACTGAGTGTGGTTCAGGATTTATTGTTTCTAGAAGCTGCCCATTTGAAGCCTCCATCTCTAATATAGTCAGGCATTTCAGCAATTATTCTCCCCATTAACTAAAAGATGCAGATCTATGGGTTCATGGACACAGAAAATTGTAATAAACTGAGGTGTGCCACTCTTATGCGATCACTCATATTGTGACTGGCTTGTTGACGTTAGTGTGAGGAGATGCCAGTGCCTCAGGGTGTTCTAATTTCTGGAAAACCATCGACTTTCTCCTTTTAGTCATGCTGTAATAGCAAGATCTGCCAAAGTCTGAACTGCTACTCTACTCTAACTGCTCAAAGACATTTATTTACCTCTTAACTGCAGATTCTAATTGACCTCTTTTCTACTAACCCTCACTGTACCGGCAATCAGTGCTTAAATCAATTTTAATTTTTAAATGTCACTTCATTTCCATTCTTGATTATCCAGTGTCGACCAGAGGAGGATGGGTTCCTCTTTTTTTTCCAAGTCAAGTAGGTTTTTTATTGTCATTTCAACCATATACACAGTACATAGTGAAACGAAATAATGTTCCTCCAGGACCCTGGTGCTACACATAAGACAAACAAACAAGTGCAGACAACAACAGACAGAAAAATAGACGGTACATTCAGTACTTTCATCCTTCGGATAGCCGCAGTGTTACAGAACAAAGCAGCACATGTTGTTGGCAGTGTGATGTAGCAGCAATGTTGTGGTTAAAGTGTGGGTGCCAAAAATAGATAGTAAGTAATAAGTATAGCAGCGGTAAGGTGATTATCAGTTCAAAAGTCTGATGGCCAGGATAAAGAAACTGTTGCCCAACCTGGTAGTGGAGGCCCGTATGGCCTTTTGAGTCTTGGTTCCTCCCAGGGTTTCCTCCTCCAGTTTTAGGGAATGTAGCTTATGTCACCTTCGGCTTGCTTGCTAGCAGGGACCCAGATTCTGCCAAGCTGCTTTCTGACAGAAGCTGTAAAAAGCGTTATGTAAATAAATCTGACTTAACCTGACTCAGCTTAGGTTTGGCTCAGTTAAACTTGCCTTGAGAAAACTTGATGGACTGCATGCCAGAGAGTATAAGACAAAAAGACCAAGCTGAAGGTCTGCAGAGTCTTGGGTATTAAAGGCCATCTCCTAAACTTGCATCTTCAAAATTATTTGCAGTTTTTGACTGCACATCCAATAAAATTCAAACTCAAAATTAAACTTTTAAATGTTGTGAAACACAAGTCAATTTCCTGGGTTTTTTTTTTGCTTTATACCGAAACAAAAACAGCCAAAACTCACCTGGCTACTTTTTATTCATATAGCTTCAAGCTTATTTGTTGCCTGTACATCCATTTCCAAAAGCAGCTACAAACTGTCCAGTCAAGTTCCATCTTCTTTAACCATAGTGTTTCAGAACTTATTCAACCTGTAAATAACAGGTTCTTCTCAAAAAATGAATATTGTGAAAAAATTTTCTATTTTTCATCAGTTATTTAGGAAAGTGAATCTGTAAAATCTCTGGAATGTGGCATATAGCTCAACAAAAAGTAAATAAAAGCATCTCAAATATTTTATTTTGAGTCTGAGGAAATGACTTGTTGACTTGTTAAATGAAGAAACTTTTCATTTTGGTATTGTAAATCATTTTTTTATTATTGATATTAGGAAATGCTATGATAATTTATTTCATTTCTGCAATAGTGATTGTAGTGAAGACAGAAGGTCTTATGTATGTACCTTTATGTACCTTATGTACCTTTATGTACCTTTACATGTATTGAATATAGAATATATGGAAGTTTTAGGTTTTGAAAAAAACAATTTACTTTTTCATGATATTATAGTTTTTCTGAGATGCGTCTGTATTCCACGAATCACTCAGTACCTTCCTTTTGCAGAACTTCATGTCAGATTATCCTGGGAATAGGGTCTTTAAAAGGTTCAGGTTTTTGTTCCCTGCAGAAAGATTCCTGCACTGGAACAGAGTTGTAATGGTTCTCAACTGGGGTGACAGATTTTCGTAGTCCATAGGAGTTCTTCCACCCCAGGGCTTGCCTTGTACATGCTCACTATTTTGGCTTTTTTTCTCACTAGCCTAAGGACTATTTCATCTAGAGAAAAGTGCTATGAGCCTTACATTGACTCTATGTGAGTTCATAAAGGTGCGTTCTCAAACACTTCAGAAAAAATTGTACAAAGAGAAATGAGGATAAAGGACACTTATTTCCTCCCTCTTTTCATCAGTAACGGTTTCTGTCATTTACCTAGGCTTCCTTTGCCCTCTCTCTCAACCTGTCTCCACATTCCCAGGTAATGTCTGCCTGTCCCTTCATCTTATTATTGTCAAGACATGCCCTGAAGACATTTCTGTGTTCAGAGACGATGAGAAGAAATGTGCTTAATATGCATGCAGTGGGGCAGCCAGTATAAACGAAGTGGAGAGAGGTGGTGGATCGGCGAACGTATATTTAAAACCAGCTCATTGAGACAGATGACACAATTTCTCCATTTATTGCCTTCGGAAAAGCACCCAGTTTTCCATTATATCCCTAACCTTCATCCGTCATTCACTGCTAAATTTACTGGAATAATTTCCTCATAAATTGCATGTCAGTATTTATAATTTATTAAGTTGCTTATATATGTCAGGGTGAGAATCTTAAGCTGGAAACTTCTTTCGCCCTTATCTTCTTTCCATAAAGGGAAAAATGATAGAGGGAGAAAGAATGAGAAGTCTCTTCAAAAACATGAAACGTCTGGCTTTGAATTTACAAAAAAGGCTCTGAAAAATATGTTTGGGATGTGTGATAAACAAATCCCATTGAAAGCTTAAATATTTGAAGGGTCCAAGTCTGCATGCTGAATGGATGAGTATAAGCTTCTCTCTTAAGAGATTGCCTGTCTTGTTAATGTAATGTGGAGAGTTAATCTGGCTCTTCCTTGGACTTCTGATGGGGGTTAGTCCTGGAGGAGAGCTGGACTACTAGGCTGCTTCCTGTTTTCAGTAACATAATCTCAGATCTAGCCTTCTACCCCCTCCTCATGGCTCCCAATGCTAAATCCCCAATAAGCAGTCTTTGTGAGCTGCTCTCGCAGCCTTTCAGGCCTTGATTACATGGCCCAGCAGGTATTCCGAGAGAGAAGGTAACTTTCATCACTGCTGTTAATGGAGAAGGGAAAGGAGCAGGACCAAAGCTGACCTTAAGTAGAAGCCATAATAACTTGTACTGTTCATGTCATATAATCAGCTCTGTGGTAATCCATTGGTATTTGACAGGATAGAGGGATGTGTGTGTTTTGCACAAGCTACAGTAAAACCGTTTGTGTGTGATGTGTGTTAGTGTCCTTCTCTGACTGTGTACTGCTCTTTAACAGATGCCTGTGAGGAGCCCTGACCTTAGGCTGGCACCCCGCTATGAAGATGTGGAGCGGCAGTACGCTTCTCTACCCAGGTACACCCCTATACCAGCCTCTTTTCCATTCTGCGCTAGCCTGTTAAGCAGTGAGAGATATACTAGTGATATTTTCTTATATATCTTTATTAAATATGATGTGCTTTCAAACCCCACCCTTCAGTTAGTTGCTTGGTGCGGCTGAACCATTTGGGTGTCATGAACATAAGTATTTAGTGGTGGGTTTTATATTTCTTTTGGGACATCTCATCTGAGTGGCGACAACAACTGCTGCATATTTTTTGGATTTACTCCATGCATGGGATTTACACTATATGTCCATACGTAGTTACCCACTGCATATTATCCTTTCATCACTGTAGTTTTTCTTAGCTGTTTTCTGGTCATGCTTAGAAACACAACAGATGGAAACAGAAATCCAATGCATCTGCACAAGTCAGCAGCAGCATGAAATATCATGATCCGGCCATAAAGGAGGGATAGGAGGCCATTTGTCCATCCAAGACCACATTTACACCTTGTCACTACATGTGTCTTGAGCATTAGGATTGTATAAGTTTACTTGTACCCAAGATACATTTAACAAAGAGATCAACTGTATCACTCAGACCTATTCAGGGGATGGTCTGAGATATATTTCCAACAAATATTATAGCAGTGCAAAGGTTTCTGGCTCTTCAAGACATTTAACAACCAAAACTCCTCACACTACTGTGACACCATTTTTTAGAGATTCAAAAGTGGCTGACAAACAGTTTCATGGCCAGGTGTGACCTGTTCCCTCATTATCCCATAAAAATTAAGCAGATTAAAGTTCTTGAGATGAATCCAAGCATTGAATGTGCATTTGGTATGTTTGGTAACTGTTCACTGAAACTCAGTATCCAAAGAGGTGTAAATGCAAGTTTTTCTCCTCGCCTGTAATAGAGAGAAATAAAAATGGCTCATAATGGCAATGAAACAAAGGGGTTGTTTTTTTACAGCCATTTTATGGTAAAAATGGACTGCTTATTGGAAAATTCTTTGGAAAATGAAGAATAACTGAGGTGATTAGTTGCTGTATACAATCTGGATTGTTGATTACTCACTGTGTAGTAATCGGATCACAGTCTGGCTGAACAGAGAAGCATTTTACTAGCTTAGTGTAAAATTATGTGACTAAAATCTGATCAAGATTCAGTTCAGACACTAGTCGCATTAAGTGACCAGATGTAAGCAGCATCACTGGCACAATAAAAAAATGGGAAAAAGGAAGAAAAAAGTGAATTGCCCATAGAGAGGAAAAAATACAAAGGTGGCATATAGGATTGAGAAGTGAGTGGAGGTTAAAAATGCAAGGAGAAAAAGAGAAGGTATGTGATGGGCACAGATCGGAGGAAGAGATGCAGAAAATGAATGTGAGAGAGTGAGAGAGAATGTTAAAGAAGAAAGAAAGCGGGGAGCCATCAGCCTCTTTCTGTCGCACACAGTGCTGAGTAATCCTCTTTAAAGCTTATAATTAAATCTGGAGTGTCTGCCTTCTGAGGCCTCTCTCCGCCTGGGAATTCACCTGATCCTCTCCACAGAGACAGCCCAGCAGAGCCAGCACTGCAACCTGATACCCTAACACAGTTCCATGCAGCAATGGGTCCCCTCTCTCTTTTTCTCTCACCTCTCTCTTTGCTAACACTGCAGCATGTTTCTCATACTGAGCAAACAGATCTCCTGCTAGCATAGCCTGCTGGCCCTCACGCTGTCCACTAGATGACTTTTGCAGATGAAACTGCAGTGATGAGTCCACGGTGATCTCATAACCTGCCATGAATTTATATACCATTTACTGATGCCTACAATAAGCCAGAAAGTGCTTAGGATGTTTTGCAGAACTTTTGGAAAGTGTCAGCTTAGCGTTTATATAACACTGCTGAAATAAAACATGACTGCACTGCTTATACAGTATTCATCCCTTCCCCGAAGCATTTATATAGCAATGAAAAGAGACCCCACAGCTTCAATCTTAAAAAAAAATACTAAGTTTGTATAAAGCTCCCCAGGGCCCACTTTTAAAGTAATTTTCTCCTCCAAAATTGCCTCGCCACTCCAATTCCATGATATTGGTTTGTATTTTTAGGTCGAAACAAATGTGGTGAGTCTCAATCATACAGGCCTTCCTTTACCATGACCCTGCTTGTTATTCTAACCTTGACTCTGTTGCTTGCTCATAATAGTATCCAACTGCACTCTGGTCAGAGCTGAGGTCACCGGCCTCGCAGGTGGAGGAGAGTCGGCCTGTTAGACCACGCTTGCAGTTCCTCCATATGTGCCCAATTATAAGCATTACCCAAATAATACACACAATCATTATCCAAGCTGTTCAGACTAGGGTCAGCCAATCAGAAAAGCTGCTCACCCCCTATCTGCAGATTATTGGATTAGTCAGCCAAGTCAAAGTTCCATTTGATTCTGGCAGAGCTTTCATTGGATAGTTAGGGTGATAATTGGCTGATTAATGTGCAGATGGTGGCCTCTCTGGTTGAACTCCGGGTGAAAAGGCAAACCTATTCAACTACTCTGAGCTCTATAGAGCATAATCCAGTCACCCTATGCATTTTTTGTACATATGCACTTGCGCACACACATGCGTAGACGTTTATCTTAGGCCTTACTGAAGGTTCGAAGCCTTTCCCCAAGCAGTTCAGTGCAGTCCCAATGGTCACATCGTTAGCAGGACCTGCTCTTAGGCTGTGTGTGTTTGTTAACCTAGGGGGTGGCATTTAAAGGACTCTTGGCCTGTCTGTGCAGTTTAAAAAGTTTGAAATCCGCTGCTCTGGGATCTTAATGCAGTTTAAAAGACTTGTCAAAGCTTTTTCCGGACATTTGTTCATAAAATGTATACACGTCATTCAGGCAAGCCGGGAGCCGTCAGCTGATAACACCAGAAAAAGAAACTGTGACAAGAAAGGGGAAAAAAAGGTTGTATTTGATGAGAGCTCTGAAAATAATGCCATATTTTCGCTGCTCTGCCTGTTCGATGTTGCCCTGGCAACCAGCACCCACCATCTGTGCTAGGCTAGACCTCCTCACCCTATCTTTCCTTTTATTCTTCTTTCTTTTCTTTTCCCTTTGCATGTTACTTTTTTCCCCCCTTTGCTTTCTTTGTCATCCAGCATCTCAATGTTCTCTCTCCTTGGCTCTTTCTTCTTCAGTAGCATGAATGTAGCCCTGTGGCATTCAGGGTAAAAGCTCAAAGCAAAATTCATAGGTTGACAGTGACAATGTTAAAACAGTAAATCAGGTGTCAGATTTCCTCCAGCAGAGTGAGGAACACCTTTCTTGCAAGGTGAGCTGCAAGAGGGGAGGAGAGGTCCCTGTGTGTCCAATCAGCTGTGAAATACAGGGCTCCGCTCCAGCCCTCTTTTCCCCAATTGCACTGATAACCACACAGGCATGACTTTATTAGAGCAAAGCTCATTTAGCCCGGCTCAGGCTGGCCACCAGGCATCAAGCAGTGCCCCATTACCGTGCCTGGCAGGTAACAGAAGGAGAATGTTAGGTTAATGGTCTAATCAAGCATGGGTTAATTTATTGATGGTCTCATTGGCTGCTGTGGTTGTGAACAATCAGTCCTGATTTCAGTCTCTGAATGCACTGAGGTGCACCGCTCCCTTGGCGTTTCTGGTGGTGTTCTAAAGCCAAGCTTCAAAGGAAGAGGCAGCATTCTCAACAGGTGCCGACCTTCAGCATTTTTCTGCTGGTTCTCACAGGAAATATTGCTTGTGTCAGCAGGAATTCACATTAAAAAAAGCACCTTTATTTCTATCTGCGTGGCAGTGCCAAGGCCCAAACCACTTAACCACCTAACCTATCTCTTTAACCATGCTCTACCTGCCACCGCACACACACTTCACACACTTGTGATGCAAATACACCTCACACTCAAGGCTGAGGATTGTGTGAGAATGTGCTCATTTTCAGTTGCTCATTTTCACTGCCTTTTTTTTTTTTTTTTGCTACAGCTGCATGCAACACATGGCGTCGTTTTTAAGATGCCACTCTGCTCCTGTTTAAGCTGTGGTGTATTCATTTCATTTTTAATTTTCACTGTAGTTCAGTTAAACCAGACAAGAATAATGAAAGTCTCCCAATTCAGGATCTTTTTGGCTATTTATAATTAAATTTTAGACACTAGGATAGCATGTCTGATGGATAGTCACCTAATATATTGAGAGTGACAGCTAAAGCTTGTAATGGTAGCCGAATGTTTATCTGGTTTCCTTTCCCTCAATAAAAGCCTGGAATTCTAAATAATCCAGGCTCCTTTGAGCCTCTCTGTGGGAGCCCTGCTGGTGTCATGTGGCTGTGAAGGGTCAGCAGTGTGTGTAAGGGGTAAGGTGCACGGTTCCCGAGGGCAGCTGCGTAAACATTGTGGTACCCTCACAGGGTCCAGGGTGTCACTCCGGCAGCCAGGTGCACCATGGGGGTTCTGTTCCGACCTCATTGTAGTCTCCCAGCACTCAACTCCCAGCAGCTCTTCCACATCTTTACTGGCATACCAGGATTCACAATAAGGCTTAAAGCACTTTGGAAGAAAACTGCCAGCATAAAACAGACCAAAATCATCACAGATAGCATGACCGTTCAACAGTCTCAACGTTGTGGTTCTGATATTAGAAGACTGAGAAGGGCATCTTCGGTTTCAGTGCTGCTACCTCACTAATGCTGAATGATAACACCATTTATCTTTCATTACTTTTCACTCTAGCTTTATTGCTCTTTTGTTTTGGTCTCTCTGTCATTTTGCTGTTATCGAGTTGGTAATGAAATCTCATTTTAAAAGTAAAACTTTGTTACCTGGAGTTTTATAAGGACTTAACTGAGTTAGCAAACTCACAAGGAGCCTCTTTGGGACTAATATGAAGAGTCTGTTGAGGTGATGTCTTCATATATTACTGCATATATAAACTGCATTTGGCTTCACAAGTGTCATCACAGTTACAAAGGAATGGTTATAGTGTCATTTGCCCCTGACATAACCCTACTATGCTTGAAATCTTCATGACAGGTTTTTAATATATTCCTCGTGATGGTGCTTATCTCAGCCTGCATTTTATCAATGCAGGATCACTTCATTTGGGATAATATCTTCTCCTGAGAATATCTAAATCATGTCTCCATGGGGCAGCGGTAGCTGAGAAAGTTAGCGACTAGACCCTACAATTGAAAGGCCATGGGTTTGAATCCCAGACCAGAAGGCTGCCCTGAGCTACCCTTGAGCAAGGTACTGTACCCGTCACTGAAAAAGTGAAAGTGACAACCCTTGTCATTGCGAGGTCACAGCACAGCACACAGTGAACCACAACGAAATTGGACCTCATTTAACCCATGCAAACACCGTGCAGCAGTGGGCAGCTATTGAAAGCGCCCGGGGAGCAGTAACTGGGACAGTACCTTGCTCAAGGGTACCTCAATGCATTTTTTTATGACAAATAGTCACTTGGGGCAGCGGTGGCCTAGTGGTTAGGGAGTTGGCCCTGCATCGGAAGATTGTGGGTTCGATTCCCTCAAAAAGTAGGTTGCCCTGAGGTACCCCTGAGCAAGGTACCGTCCCCGTCACTGCTCCCCGGGCGCTTTCAATAGCTGCCCACTGCTGCACGGTGTTTGTGTGCATGGGTTAAAAGCAGAGGTCCAATTTCGTTGTGGTTCATGGTGTGCAGTGCTGTGACCTCGCAATGACAAGGGTTGTCACTTTCACTTTTACTTTTTTCACTTTTCAGTTAATGGCATCTTTTTAACTGTTGCCTTTTTTTTTTTTTTTTTTTTTTTTGGTGAGAAAAGACATAACATTGCCATTAACATGAAATTGCAGACAGCTTAGGCTGTCATAAGATGTTTTTTCAGTGTCATGTTACCATAATCTGTAATTGTTAAGAGTGATGCTACAGTGTTTATTTTATGACATCTAACGTTACATGTTAATGTAATATCAAATATAAATCTGTTAGTCAGGAAAATGGTTTGTCATAGTAACATTATACTGTCATGTCAGTGTTATGTAGTAGAGTTCAGGTAAGGTGAATCTTCCCTTAGCTGGGCTAAGATATAGTTGAAAGTGAAAGCGACAACCCTTGTCATTGTGAAACGCAGCACAACACAACGAAATTCAACCTCTGCGTTTCACCCACATACACGTGCAGCAGGGGGCAGCTATTGAAAGCGCCTGGGGAGCAGTGACTGGGACCGTACCTTGCTTAAGGGTACCTCAGGGCAACCTACTGGTGAGGGAATTGAACCCGCAATCTTCCGGGCCAATTTCCTAGCCACTAGGCCACCGCTGCCCCACAACCTGTGCATTTAACCCCTGCAGCAGGGGGCAGCTATTTGAAGCACCGGGGAGCAGTGATAGGGATGGTAACTTGCTCAAGCGTAGCTCAGGGCAAACTATTGGTCTGGGATTATAAGACGTAATAGGCGTGCTAGTGTACACACATGGGTGTGGAGGATGATTTATTCATCTTTTTCTTCCATGGTAAGAATTTATCAGACTGTGGTTTCCATGAATTCTTCAGGAATACCCCCCTCTTAATGAATTTGTAATTTCACCCAATTTCAAACGTGGGTATAAGAAGTCTTAAATGAAAGAAGGTATTTTGTCATGTCACAGGCTGCAAGAGCCTCCCAACTCTGTCACATTAACGTAAAGCTGTAAACGAATGCCTGACATACGGTTTATCCCAGTTACACAGCTCTGTGATATTCAGACAAGAACATAAAATAATGTATTGTGTTCTTACATGGTGCATCAGTCCTTTGTCACAGATGCCTGTATTGAATGGCTGCTCCTTCAGTGAGGAATCTCTCCTGATTGTTCACTGGTCTGGAAAAGAACAAGGTTGTGTGTTCTTCTCTCAAGGAAGACAGAGACTCAGCAAAGTGCCAGAATTATAGCCAAGCTTGTTTGTTTGATCTATCAGGTCACACAGAGTGTCTTAATATCTTTAATACTCAGTTACATTTCAGAGATGAGTTACTGCAGTTTTTTTCTCTCCTTTCACCTTCAAGCTAGATATGATGACACTGGACAGTTTGAAAAAACTGTTTATATTACTGGAGAATAGGCACCAAATTTGGATTTAAATGGAAGATCCTTCAGTTGGTTTGTTCTACACTGTATACCGTAAAAAAACACACACAGGGCAGAAATGAGATTTTTTTTTAAATGCTTACACATATAATTGCTTTGGATTAGTCACTGAGAGAAGGCCAAACAGAGGAGGGGGGTGGGGGAGTTTCATTGTGAATGTGCTGGGGCTTTTTGGGGTGTCCTTGAACGTGCTGTTAGGACCAGGTGCATGCAGCCGGCACATGTGGCAAGGCTGATAATCTCCAACTGTAATGATGTTTCTGGCCTTCGCACTCCCTTACATTTCCTCCACACACACACACTCACACACACACACACACACACACACAAACAAACACACACAAACACAAATACGCATATATACACACACACATACACCAGAGCTTATCTGAGCCTGGGAAGGCTGTGACATCACAGAAACCAGGACCGTGTGTGTGTGTGTGTGAGTGTGTGTAGACGCCCAACTGTCGCACTGGATGGGTGGTCAGCGGCGCTGGAGAGAGATTAAGAGCATGCTGATGATTTCTGGAATGCCTGGTTTCTTGCTGTATGAGACTCCCTCTGAGAAGCTTCTGGCTGGAGCAAAACTGCTCAGGAAGAGTGGTCTTACTACTTTGGGCTCTTACATTGAATGCTTTCCATTCTCAGTGGGATTTTTTCATTGGCAAATGTACACACACGAGAGATATAGAGAATGTGCCATCTAATTGATACCTCCAGCAGGAGTGGAATGGAAAGCTTGTTCACAGACATGTCAGACACATAAAGAAACGAATGAGCTTGGTCTGGAAAGTCTAATGGAATGATCTCAGCTCTTAAAGACCTGTCACATGCCTGGACTGATATTGATCCTTGACTTTGGCTATGGCGGGAAACACTGAACATGTTCCACAGCAAGGAGAAGCTTAACACACATATTCAGGGAATATCAACACCTCTCTCTTTTGCTCTCTCTATGTAAAATAGCAGGTAACAAGCATTGTTCAGTAAGTGTGCAGCAATGTGTGACATGGAAAGACATGAATCAGCCTATAAAAGGTGAAGGTTGCTGACTTACACTGCACTGTCTCATCTTACTGGAGAGGTTACACCCTCACCAGCTACTGTGAGAAACCGGAGATTGCCAAAAACGTGCCTCATTATCACTGTCTCTGGGGAATATGACCTTCGTCCACAGCAGAGCATCTGTGTGGGTGTAAAGGGTGCATGTATACAACTGCATTAATATCAGCATGTCTTTTGCTGATTCTGCAGCGCTCAGCTTTAACTGCTTTAAAACACTGGATGAAGATACAGTACCTTGTTTGGACTGGAGTGAGCCTCACAATCATATGATGCCTCCCCACCCTCCACCTTCCCTCTCCACCCCCACCCTCTCTCTCCCTCTCTCTGTATTTCAGGGCAAGTTGTCACTGCATGGATTAAGGGTCATTATTGTATTCCCATATCTCTTTTCCCTCAGGCTCCATATCCCTGCAGTATTTGGGCTCTCCTCCTGTTCAACCATTGCGGTGTGTAGCGCAGCTCAACCCCTCCTTTCTTAAGCCTCTGTTAACTCCCCAATTGGCTCAGGAATAGGAAACTAGTGCGGCTCAGGCTCTCGACCTAAACTAAGTGACTGAACTCGTACGCTGAGAGCGAGAAATTGACCCACTTTAGGTAAAGAACCTTACTTTTTCATTGTCATAACTTTGCATCTTTCCTTTACTTACAGAAGAGGTCCAGTGGAACCTGAACAGTACCCTGGCCAGCCTTGGACCGGACACAGGGACCCTGCCACCTACCCTGCCCCGCAATCAGCATACCACCCCAATTACCCTCTCCCACTGGATCCTCGGCAGGGTGACCCAGGGTTCTACCACCCAGCTCCTCCACAGAGAGGTCCTCTGCGGCAAGACGTGCCTCCCTCTCCTCCTGTGCCTCTCCGAGCCCCTCGTTATGACACCATGAACCGCGGTGGCTTTCAGAACACCAGCTCAGAACGCTTTGCCTATGCAGAAGGGCGACCTTCTGACCCCAGACAGAAAAATGCCATGACTGCTGCTGTTTAGGGGCGACACCACATTTACTGCTTTGCATGCAGTGTTGTTAAATTTACACTGCACTTTGTCTGTCACCGTTCGATGAACAGTTTCTGTACTTGTCTGTTTTTTCTGGATCCTAAGTAGCTTTCAGTGCTGACCAAGGTCATATCTCAATGTACTGACATCACATTCCTGACTGCTCTGCCAAAAGAAAATCAGCAGTGACCTCCTCACCCCTGTTGGCTCTGAATAAGGCCTCATATCTTCTCCAAGTCTGTGACATGACCACAAAGGGGAGAGTTTGTGTGTGTGAACTTACATGTGTCAACTTCAAAGCCAAGCAAGACTGTAGATTAATGACCGTCCATCTCCCATGGTGCCAAATGAGGATGCAGTGCCCAAGGGAGATGAGGCTTGTCCAGATGACAGACAGGATTTAAATCCATTACAGCAAGACTTCCGATTTCTTTGGCTCTTTCTGAAGAATGCAGCTGCAGCTCTACACAGCAGTTGTGAAGAGCTATGAAAGATGCCGTGTAGGAATGTTTATTATTATAACTACGTTAAAGCACACGTTATACAGTATTCTCCTTCAGTGCATAGCTGCCATCCTGAGTACTAAAAGAACTATAGATTATTCCATTTAGCCTTTACACTCCAAATCACTGCATGTTTCTATTTTACAGTCATTTTGCAAACACTGACTTATGTCAGTTAGTATTATACATGTCCACTTTTTTCCATATATAGCTATTAGTGGAGAGAGCACCTATGAATATCATTCGAGAACGCTGACACTCAAATGAGGCTTTGGTGCATTGTAGATCATTTTGATATTTTACAAGGTACGGCGCTGTTTTTTCTTTTGTTTGTTTTTGTTTTTTCAGTTTAAGTTAAAATCTTTTCATCAGGAAGGGCATCCACAGAGTCTTTGCCACTGAGGAAAGACAAGAGAGGTACAACTGCTCCTCTGCATGCTGCCTTCAGTAAGTGGTGGCTTTTCCACCAGCTGCCCTCATCTGCTGAACCCAAGTTATGATGACTTTCTACCCTAATTGGGTGTAAATGACACTTTACTCCTTTACTAGTGGCACGCTTTGAATGTACAAATGACAGATTCGACACATTCCATAGTAAATATGTCTCATATTAATCCATGTAGCAAAGTTAAAAGTGTAATAATTGAAAAAGAAACCTGCTGTTTTCAGCATAAAACAATACTGACCACAACCCTTTTTTTATTAACCACTTTTATAATATCTCATTAAATGTGCATTTCAAAATAAGTCTGTTGGTCTTTCTTGCACTTGGTTTCTTGGTTAAGTGCATACATTAAAGTTTGAATGCATCATTTCTTACTTTGTGCTGAGCACCTGAGGTGCAAACATTAGGCTAGCCAAGAACAGTACCTTTCAGTGCGGTTTCTCTCTTTTAGCGCCCTAAATTTATACCTTTGTGATAGCAAAGCCAAATTAACATCCCCATAATTATCAATTAAGATGGAGAGATATGCATCTGTGATTACAGACCAATTTTTAAATTTCTGATGAAACTTGGCTGATTGTAGAATTAAGAGCTGTATTGTGATAATTACTAAGGGCGCAAAGCATGTTATCTTCTGCTGTTTAATTAGTGGCTCAGCACTCTGGACTGGAAAAGATAGAGGTAGAGAAAAAAAAAAAACTGAAAGAGCTCTTGAGAGAGAATGAGTGTATGATGCATAGAGTGCACACCCTCGCTGGGTGTGTCTGACAGCATTTGCATATGACTGCATCCTGGTTCTTATTCAACACACCCTGTGAAGTGAAAACAAACTGCAGGCAGTGAACTAACTCCAGATAACTATAATGTCAGGCCTGATAACCTCATTTATCCAGGTCTGCACAAAAAGCTCCAAACAGCAAGGCCGTAAGCTTTTTCACCAAGCACTATCCAAGGCGAACACAATTGCAGTGATGGGCCAATTTTGTAGATTTGATTTGGGACCTTTCTTTACCCAGCTGTAGGGTTCATCTATAAGCCATAATGAAATTCTTTTTCCTTTCCTTATTTGTTTTTCACTTTTTTATTGTTGTGTGCAAAGCATTTTGGAAAGGGCACAGTTTTCTCATTCATACTGCAATTCGAAAAAGAACTGGTGTAATTGCTTCATCTTCCAGCTCTCCCAGAATTCATTTGTGATGTGTAATTACTGCAAGTTATTATTAGGCAAAGTTTTAATTAGCAACTGAGGCCAGAGTAATTACTCTTTTTCATTTGATGTAGCTGCACACACACCGTCATGGTTGTCAGCAGGAAAGGAGGACATTTAAGGGTCTTGTATCTTTAGTGACCTACAGGCTATTGATATCCACAATATGTTCATTTGCATTGTCTTTTTTCCCCCCGTTTCACTGCTTAAAGGTTTAACTCTCAGGCTTAAGTCATTAGTGTAGTTCAAGCGGATATCCAAAACATGCTTGTATATTACACGTGAGTGCTATGAAAACTAAACACCTGAATTATAAAACTCTAGAACTATTGGAAATGTAGGCAGTTTGAGAAATTGTGTCTCTTTTGGCTAGGTATTATCTAGAACTTTCTTCCTGAACTGAGAGGTTGGGGGGGGGCAGTCTATAGAGAGCTGTTATACTCAGTGGAAATGTACTCTGGATTGGAAGTGATTGAGTGTGTGACTGTGTGAATGAGAGTGGCGGTGCTGATTTATGAAGGGTGTGACGAAAAATCCAGGGCTGTTTCCTCCCAGGCCTCTGTCAGGGCTTTAGGGCTTAACACCAGTGCAAAAAAAAAAAATCTCTTTCCACAACTCACACTGGATTATCCTGCCAGTGGTGCTGTTTTACAGAAGCCACAGTTGACATCTTTAGCACAGAGCATTAGTAACACCACTTGTGTTGCACTAATTGTTTTACTTAACACAATCGGTCTGTGCAAGAATTCTCTGGAAGATCAAGTGGTACGAATCACATGATAGATTGAGTCATGTCCTGTCTGTCTTCTCCCTTGTATGTCTCTCTCTTTTCCCACCCTCTTTCTCTCTTCAGGCAGAAGGAGACTCCAGTGATATGGGAGTTATGGGGGAAATCTGGTCACGCTCTTGGCCCGGTTGTTCGCCAATGTCAAGCCTGCAGAAGTGCAAACTTGTGCTGACAGCAGCCAGAGCAACTCTCCAAGCCTCAGCCTTGCAGATTTATACCTTGTGAAGGTCACTGGCAGTGTATTGAGATAGCAGGCTTTGCCCTATTAAAACGCAGTTGCATCTGGGCAGTATAAATTCCATTTCCTGTCCCCATATCAGTCTAATGGTAACTGGAAACATCCACAACAGCTGTTTCCCTTCTGAATATGTGCCCGCTCCTTACCCCATGACCCCGGCTTACAGTATGGAGATAGAGAGAGCTTTGGTTTGTGGTTTGCAAGCATGCGTTCTGGGATTGAACAGGCCGGTCTTTGTCTCCTGAATCTGGCCCACATTCCTGGGGCCACTGTGCTTCTTTACTTCCTGTGTGCAAGGCTGGCTGCCAGGGGTCCCATGATACAGGTTCAGCCAGAGGATCCCCAGGGTCAAAGTCAAACCCACATAACGACCCCACAGCGAGTTTTAAGATCCTTTCACAAGCATTTCTTAATGCATTTTTATCAGTCACATTTCATTGTTGGATCTGAAGGAAAACTAGACGTCTGTATAGCCTCAGAGCACTGACGTCTGCACCTGAGCCGAGCTGGCTTTCATTACATTTCACACTCATCGTCAAACAGCGTTATTTGTGACGGGATCAATTTGTTTCACAAAGCTGATTGCTAGAAAGTCTCACTGCTACATTTCTCCATTCTTCTCAGATGCGAAGGAACGGGAACAAATTGACTTGTATTTAGAAATCAAGCCAGATCAGCCCTGGTTTGCTCATGCCTCGCTCATTCACTTGCTTCCCCCCCCACCCTCCCCTTTTCTCCCTCTGATTGTTGTGTTGATAATCCAGCTATTTTTCTGGAATTGAGTTTGAAAGAAAGTGGTCCAAATAGTTCCAAAGCTCTTTGCCAGAGTAGAATAATGAGACTGGCAAGCAAGGCAGCTTCATGCATTTCAAATGGTAGATGAGTGAAGACTCATTCATCTCTGCATTTTTGCTTTTTTTTCTCCATCTCATTGGAACATGAAATGATTATTAACTGTGTTTTTGTTTTCGGCTGTGATTATCTTTTGTCCATAGAAGGTAAGTAGTATTATAAATACCAGACAGGGGTGAAAAGGGTTTTTGCAGAAAGGTTTCTCGACTGCATAGCTCTTCTCTGTCCCTTTGCCAGCAGAACCAACTTTGCCTGCAGGTGACAGAGGTCACACTCCATCTGCTCTTACTGTGCTGGGGATCTGTGCTGTTCTGTCCTGGGCTGGACGTTTACTACACTGTGTTTAACCACAGCCTAAATGTTTTCGCAACATGTTTTTGGAAGTTCAGTCATGTTTCGTCCAGCAGACACTTCATCATTGCTGTCCAAAAAACATTCATTTTCATCAATGTAGAGGGGTCAATGGAGATTCTTCCCCAGAAGGACCTCTTCGTCTATGGTGACGTACAAGCAGCCTGCTCAGACATGTGTTAGCACTTATAATGGTTTTGGATTAGGGGAAGTTAAAGTCTAATCCAAACCCACTGAAGTGTCCATGCGGAGTGATTTGGAAAGGCAAAGCCATTTGGATCTGCTCTTCACTGATACTGAGCATCAGAACTGTGCAAGAACTCACAATTTGAACAGCTGGCAGATCACTTTTATTCTTCACATAGTTATTTGAGTGAAGGGAAAAACACAGAAAAAGGATTTTCCACCACAAATAATTTAGGACCTAGATTATGAACATGTGTTTGTGGCAGAGCACGATAATGGAAATAAATAATGAAATGGTGAATGGAAATAAATAAATAAATAAAACCCTGAATCTAAGGCGTTTTATCGTAACTCAAATGTTCTCCACAGCTCAGACGAAGAGGCAGAGTTGTGAGAGAGAGGGAGAGAGGAGTGAAGGAGACGGAGACGCTTAGTTAACGGCTGGCATGGTGAAGAAGCTCGTGCGGTGTGACTCGCTGCCACTCATCACTCTGTCACACACTCCACATTAATCCTCTGTGTTGTGGAGAGTTATCCGCTTGTTAACAGAGTGTAAATTCAAATCCCTCTTCAGCTGGAAAGCACAGAGTTATTACTCTCCTTCCCCATATATCCACTCCTGCTTTTTGGATAAGTGAGAATATGAGTGTCACATGGACTTCAGGCGATGCCAGCTAGCATCTTTCAACCAGCAGTCACCATGGAAACCACACGGCCACTATAGCATGGGTTAGGCCTCTCGTTTGGACTGACCAGTGTGAAGGCCTGGAACACTGGCCGCTTGTTGATCATCCGAGAGAACGTGCTCAGATCATATTGGAGCATCATGCTTGAAAGGCTCCAAGTGGATAAATGGATGAAAAAGTTTGAATCTTTGTTTGCAGGAGGACTTTGAGAAGAAAAAATCTTTATCTCACTCCTGTTGACTAAATCTCCAGCAGACTGGCCTGCAGGTTCATGGTTTCAGTGCTGTACAGCACTCTTGTCCTAAGATTTACCTCAGCAGCTTGGAAATGTTTAATTTGTGTAGAAATTAGGCTCCAGAGCAGACACAATCTGCCCAAGTGAACTCTAAGACCATGCAGAGACTTACACTTCTTCACGCGTAATGGTGTTTATGACCTGACACACCTCAACATTCCTTTCACGAAAATCCAAACAGACACATTGTTATTCCAAAATCCACTTAATTTCACTGCTTAGCAGACTAAAAATAGTCTGCTGAGAGAGAGGTTTGAGGACCCGTCCATGTTTGGTGCATCCACACATCAGTATGCTATTGGTTTTTTCACTGTAATGGATGTTCAAGAGGATTATTCCATTTGGCTGAGTGTATTTGAGGATTCATTTTTGCACTTGAATCCTTTCAAAGGAAATGAACACCCTGACGGCATTCCGAGAGGTGGGCCGTCCATTTTAAACAAATGGACAGCTGAAGTCAAACATTCTGGGACTTCTACTCTCAAGGTCCATCCTTGTGGAACCTGTCGGCCTTGTTGTTGACTCACCACTGGGAAGAATTGTCTGGGAGAGAGATAAGTGGAGAGAACATGCCGGCTCAGTGTCCTGCAGAATGTAAACAACATGACACCTAGCTCAACAATGGTGTGCACATGTTTCTCTCTCTCTCTCTCTCTCTCTCTCTCTGTCCCTCGGATACTCTTGAACGCTCACACACTCTTTCAGGTTCATCAGCTCCCCTGCTGTGTGCATATATGTCTCAGTTAGCAGGTCTGAGTGGGTTGTCATGCTACACAGCTTAGCCCTGATCCCCGGAGAGTAGCCTTATGGCGTCTCCACTGCCAGCGGCGTGTGTAAGGAGCAGTGGGGTGTGCTTTTACACACGTAGAGCAGGTTTACAGGACCCAGGGTAGCCGCTTAGAACATGCCTTTGGGTCTGTCAGTCTCATCTAGAAGTGCAGATGTACCATACTGCAATCAGGGCAGTGATATTGCTCATTACTTCTCTCCAGTACAGTCGCACATATACCCTGCGCTTGCACTTATACAGCATTTTATTTTTACTCAAAGGCAGAGACACCACTTTGCTCTGAGGCCAGAACTAAATTAAATGGGACATTATACGGCATCTCCTAGCTGCTGAATTTCAGTTCTTTACACATACTCATTATAAGCTCTTGGCTGCGATTTTGGTTGCTGCCGTTTCCCTGCAGATGGCCCATGTCACGTGTTACACCTGTCATCCATGCTCTGCTTCAAGTGTCAGGGTTGCACATGGTCAGTTTCGGTGAATAACTCCTCTCACCTGGACAATGACTCAGTTTCAACTCCAGAGTTTTTTATGGGCAACTTGGCCCTCTTACCCCTCTCACTAAGCTTGTTTTGCTGGCTCACTCTCTCCAGCTCGTTTTAAATGCCTTGACATTCCAGCAGTTGCTGTTTCTTGGTATACGGTTACTTGGGAAGCCATTATAAAAGCCTTTGAAGCATTCCAGATTGAGATTTTTAAACAAACACTGATGTGTGTGGTGTGGAGGTGCGGGGTTCTTTCTGCAAGTGAGGATGATTGGAGTTCGCACAACAAACACACTGAGACCTCCTGTGCCTGACGCTGTCATGCCGTCACCCCTCATACCCTCATTATGACTGAAAAATATCTCTCTCATTAAAAAAGGCTATTTGACTCAATTGAGGCCTAAAGTTAAAATAAACGCCGGGGTCATGTTTGTTATTTTACTTTCACCTCAAACATTTCTCAATCCACCTCAATTTTCACAGAGAGATATACCTCCTGCCTGTGTTTTCTTTAGCCTGGCATTTTTTGTGCTTCATCTATAACTTTTTTAGTTGTAGGAACACATTTGCTACTTAGACACTCAAGCATCATTCATAAAATTGCCTCCCTCCACACCTTAAGTTCTGTATTCTTCCTTGTCTTGTATTTGTCTGTGATTTATATATCATTTTTGGTTTTTTTCTTTTCTTTTAGGACACTGATCATTTAGAACACTGATGGACAGCAATGCTTATTAAGCTGTTTCCTCTACTAATCATAACCTTCTGTGAAACAGACTAGAATGATCTTCAGAGGGTCTCCATAAAAGTGAAAGTGATCATTCTCGTCACTGTAAAACATGGCATGAATTTACACCTCTGCATTTAACCCATACACTTCACACACACTTGCAGCTATTGAAAGTGCCCAGGGAGCAGTGATGGGGACGGTACCTTGCTTAAGGGTACCTCAGGGCAACCTATTTGAACCCACAATCTTCCGATCCTGGGGCCAAACTCCCCATAATTGCTTCTGAGTTGGTTACTCCTTTTTTTTTTTTTTTTCCTCCTGCTCATCCAAGTGCCACAAAGTCTTTGAGAGTAAACTTGACTTTATTGGGAATTTTCTGTAACAAGTGATTCACAGTATCAGGGAGGGTCTCAGCACTCAACAAGCATTTTCCCAAATGAGAAGGTTAGAAAATATAAGAAAAATAGGTAAAATCTTAAAAACAACATGAAATCTGTTTGTACTTTAACACATTTCATTTGAAGTATTTTGACTTTATATAATTATTTATTATGATTTTTAAAATGTATTTAATTTATATTTATTTTGTTTAAAAAAAAATTTCTCCAAATTTTGGAACTGAAACAAGACATACAATTAAGCCTGGACCTTACAGCTCAACTAGGCTTTGTGATTCGAAGGTTGTGGGTCCAAGTCCCAGATCAGGAATTGTAAGGCTGCTCCCTGGGTGCTGGATATGGCTTCCTACTGCTGCACTTAGGTGTGATATGCTAAATGTAGCAAGCATTTTGTTGTAATTCACAGTACGATGTGCTGTGGTATCTTGAGAATGGAAAAAAGTCACTTTCACTTCTTTCACTGCTCTCCTGCCCTCAGCCCTGTCCCTCCAGCCCTGCAGCGCTGACCAGGTAAAAGTGCACGCAGTCCCTAAGTTCTAGAGGAAGAAAGAACAAGTGAAAGGTGTGTGTGGGTGTGTGTGTGTGTGTATGTGTTTAATGGTTCAGGTCTTATCCCTTATCAAAGTTTCTGAGCCACTGTTTACCCCTGCAGTCAGCAGATGAATCTCTCCTACCTTTTCTCTGTCTTACACTCTCTCTCTCTCTCTCTCTCTCTCTCTTGTCTTATCTTCCAGTCCAGTCATGGCCTCACACACACAAATCATGCTGTCCTGTGTGTGTGAGTCACCGGGGATGGTTTAGAAGAGTCACACTTCACTTGACAAAGTTGAATTTCCTAATGGAGCCTCTCTTTACTTCTCTGCAGGAGAATTGGAACATTAAGGCAGGAAGCTCCACATGAGGCAAAAAAGGAGGAGAGGGCAGCCACGTCACAATGGAAGCCCTGGAGCTTCGTGTGGAAGCCAAATAGAATGTTCAGTCACAGTAGTATTAACCAGTCTAAAACACTGCCTCCAAGAATGACAGTCACTGACATTTTGAGTTCTCAGTTCTGATGCTGTTGGAAAGCTCACATTTCATGTTGCATATTCTTGTCCAGTATTTACCTTGTCCCATGGACCCCTGTAGGTGATGATGGTGGGAGGCAGTAAAAATCACTGGCCCAGGAATTCTCTGGAGCAGTGCACAGCCCAGCCCAGCCATTAGCACCACTGTCCAAGCCGCTCCACTGAGCAGCCAGGAATAACAGACCAGGCTAACGGCAAGCTGGGAAAGGCCAGAGGTCGTAGTGGTGGCGCTAAACCGCAGCTGTGCCGACACTGGAGGAAGTGTGGTAAGGCAATCATCCCTAACACCACCTCTCTTCATCAACTCCCATCACACTCAACACTGGGGAAAAAAGTAAAAATCCAAACCTTGATGGAAATTTACGAGCAGACTTAAGAATGTAATACCTACTATAGAGTAAAGCCTTGTAACTGTCAGATAGAAAACTATTACAGGAATGTAAAGTAGAGACGCTGATCCATAGAAACCTTAAACAGTCAGTGATGTTAACCCTTGCGTTGTCTTAAGGGTCAAAAATGACCTGTCACGGTGTTTAACAGTGGATAGAAAACTCACTAAATGATTGTAGATGATTTTTTTGATGTCATCTAAACAGTGACATCTACGTTAAAATCTCCATGTAAGTTGAGACACTAATATGAAGAGAAACTGAGACCATGTTCTGCTTATTTAACCCAAAATAAAAAGAATATGACAAACAATAACTAATTCAGAGGTGTCCTAGTGGTTAGGGAGTTGCCCTGGATCGGAAGATTGTGGGTTCGATTCCCTCACCAGTAGTATACCTGAGTAGTATACCCTGAGGTATACCTGAGCAAGGTACCGTCCCTGTCACTGCTCTCCCGGCACTTTCAATAGCTACCCCCTGCTGTACGTGTTTGCATGGGTGAAATGCAGAGGTTGAATTTTGTTGTGTTTTGCTGTGCTGCGTTTCACAATGACCGTAATAGTCACTTTCACTTTTCACCTCACATTAATTCAGATAAACAAAATATTAGTGAAAATTTCAGGTTATGTAGTGCTGTTGCCTCGGTGAGAGATGGGCCTGGCTTTGGTTTTTGGTTCAGGGAGTCCTTTCTGCATGGAGTATGCATGTTCTCCTCATGCCTGTGTGGGTTTGCTCCAAGTGCTCTGCGCTTCCTCCCAACGACATGCACGGTTGGTGAATTGGAGATGCTAAATCGCAACCTAAGTGGGACTTTGTTTATTTTTCTTCATGCCTCTAATGGACTGGTAATCTGTCCAAAGTGTTTCTCCTCCTTTCACCCAATAAGTGCTGGGACAGACCCTAATCACGGTAATCGACTCAGATTATGAGTAAAAGATTGATTTGTGTTCTTGATGTTCTTGTTTTGTACCTATTCATTTATCCTTGTATTTTGTTGTTGATGCATCTTGTGGGCGGGGATAATGTTTCAGATGAGATAAGGGGAGAAGACGTCTGTAGTTCCTCAAGTAAGTTACTTTTACTTAAATGCAACACTTGCTGCACATTTCTGTTACTTTCTTTCAAGTGCTGTCTCTTGCTAAAAAAATTATGATTTCACATTAACCAAAAACCTCAACTTTAGTTAAGAAAAGACAAGTGTATTTTAATAAAAATGAGTGATGGCCATTGATTAAATACAGTCTTCACTGTGAAGAATTAAAACCTAGACATTCACCTTGTGTTCAATGACAGGTTGTTTCTTCATGCAAAATAGATTGAACACTTAAACCATTTTACTTTAGAGATGTAGGGAAGTCAGGTAATTTTTTTATCCTTTGAATTTAATTTCATTTTAAATTGTTTTAAAAATAAAGCTTTTCTTTTTTAAGGACAAAGAAAGGGCATACTCTTTATCAAAGCACCTTCACTGAAATTGTACAAAGGATTGAGTGTTCTTTGAAAAAGTGAAAATGACTGTTCTTGTCATTGTGAAACACAGCACAACACACAGTGAACCACAACAAAATTACACCTCTGCATTTACCCCATACACAGAAACACATGCAGCAGGGGGCAGTGATGGAGATGGTACCTTGCTCAAGGGTACCTCAGGGTATCAAGTGCAAAAAATCATCAAAAGAGAAACAAACTCCAATCCAAGGAACTTCAGTTAAAATGCCTTTATTAGATTGACATACCCTAAGTGATATTAAAAGGAAACAGTGCCCATGCATTTGTTTGTTTTTAATGAAATTTGGATAAAATGCAGTTCATTTTACTCAGAATGGTACTGTTTCAGGGAAAAGTGTACTCAGGCACTATAACAAGCATGATTAGTTACTTTATTACTTGTGGAAGCGGCTCCATCACTCTCCAGAATGCAGGAAAGCTTTGTAGTCCTCTTACCAGAGCTTGGCATTAGGCATGATGACGACAGGTTGTTGCTCCAGAGAGTCTATTGACAGGACTTTTCTGCTGAACCCATACAGTGTGTGCAGGCTGTTTATTCTCCATAAAGGATTATGGGACAGGTCATGGGACAGGAATGCCAAGAAGCAACTTGGGTTATGAAGTCAGCCTTTGAAGTCAGCCTTGAAAAAGCTATTTCTATTATCACGTAAACCACCAATTTCCTGTCAGCTATCATTTCCTTTATAGAACATCTACATGCTCCACATATCAGTCTACATGAGCTAATTACAGCAAATCTAATTCAGGAGGGGAGAGATGGCTAAAAAAACCTTTGTAAATTTCAGCCATATTCGGTTATGAAGAGATAACTTGCACACAGAGACAGCGAGAGTAGATGAGCTGATGGGTCGTGTGTAGATTTTTTTGTGTGTGTTCTGTTAATCACTGAAGGACAGTGCAAGTTTACTGTGCCCCTTTCCTCCGGCTGGCGATGGGTCACTATGGCAACGGACAATGAATAGTAATCAGTGTGTTGAAACCGAGCCCTGAGTTTGATGTTCATTTTAATAAGCTCACCCGTTGAAGAAAGACTGGAGAGATCAGGATAATCTAAATTGTCTGTGGTAAAATACTAAACTCATGACATTTCAGGTCTTTCCATTGATTGATCATTTTCCAACGCTTTCTGTGCTGTATTTGCCTGTTACGGCACAGAACAGGCGGCTGTAACACTGCGGCTATCCGTCGGTTGAATGTACTGTATGTACCGTCTATTGTTCTGCCTGTTGTCTGCAGTTGTCTGCACTTGTTTGTTTATCTTATGTCGTGTCTTATGTCGTCTTATGTGCAGCACCAGGGTCCTGGAGGAACCTTTTCATTTCACTATGTACTGTGTATGTGGTTGAAATGACAATGAAAAGCTGCTTGACTTGACTTGTTATAGAACATTCTGTTGCTCAGGCATCTCGAGTTTAAAGAGAAAAGAGATTGTTGGTTTTCCCAAACACATTTACTGTTGTTCTTGCATTCAGCCGAAGAATTCTGAAGAACGAAATATTGTTCTCTTCATTTATCGGCTAAAAGTAATGTCTGTAGCCCGATGCACATATGCTCCCAGTCCACATGCAGCACAGCCGTAAGCACACACCACTTGTTCAGAGTGCTTGTGTGATTTCTGTGTCCTCCATTATTTCAGGACGATTGTAGAACACCAAACAACAGCAAAATCTGCTCTTGAAACTGAACTTCCATATTTCTACTGTGTCCCCTAATTGTTTTAAGATATTTGAAATTCAATTAGCCTGTGACTCTCGTACTTGTGCTCAGCCAGCAGAATGTTAGTGACAAGGTGTAAGTGCAGGAAATTCCAGTTCCCAGTGGCGCCCCAGCTCTAATGAATGTATAATAGCTATGTTTCCACTCGAATGGACTAGTTTGAGTTTTTAGTACATAGCGCACTAATGCCTCATCACTGGAGACACTTGAAGATAAAGAATTTCTCTGGGAGCCTTTTTGTGGAGCGCCTTGACAGTTTGATTGATCATCATTTAAGACCACTAAAACAAAAGTTCCTCAGATGTGACCCCCGTCTTTGTCTGGGTGACTATTAGCACTAGACTTTCTGGACTGTGGACTGTGGGCCTTCAGATAAAGAAGTTATGTGTGTTGAGTAATGATTTGAAGGTCGATTCTGATTGTGTAATGATATTATATTAGCAATCTCCTCTAACCCACTCAACAACTCTGCCATCCATGTGTGGATTTCACGATGGATGGGTGAAGGCTCTTGCAAACAAACATGCTCTCTGACCTTCCTGGCAAACATAACTGAGAGTTGGCTTATATACACACCTCTTATCTCTCTCACCATCCCATGTCTGCCCATTCCCCACCAGTGCAGCCAAACACACTTGACTAACATGCTTGAGTGAGTGTGTTTGAGGACGGGTGTTCAATAATGGTTTACACTGAGCACTATGGTCAGTGTGAATGTGGCCATTGAACCCCAAACACAGAGAGATGTTGTTCAAAGCTGCCCCATTGCACAAAAAAGGGCCAGCTGCCCCCCGTACCTGGCTGCAAGCCCCTTTAAGTGCTCCATGAAAAGCACTCTTATGGTTGATTTTTAGACTTGCTCACAAATAAGCTGCAATATTTCCTTCTCCTTGGTCTGGATCAAGATAAGTGTGGAGGGAATGAGGTATTTAGTTCCACAAAAGGACAATAGAGCCTTTCTAACATGGCCTGTCGTTTGGCGTCTGAGCTGTAACAGGCTGCGTGTGTGTTGTTGAAGCTGTATGATCACAGGTTCATTAAAGCAGTAGGAATCTGGGCTAAAGCTGAATACCTGTGCTTCCAAACACCTTGCGTGTGTGTGTGTGTGTGTGTGTGTACAGTCTGCAGTCATTAAGCTCCTTAAATCCATAGGTTATAGCTCTAGTATGAGGTGGTGTGTGAGCACTTTAATGTTGTGGGATAATTCTCCTCCCCAAATATCTTCCGCAATTCTGTCTGCTCTGCCGCATTCAGAAATCCTCTTAACGCCGGAGACTGCTGCATTTATTCAAACCCTCCCTCTCTCTTTTTCCCTCTCTCTTCCTCTCTTGCATTCTGTCATTTTCTTTCACTCTTCCTCTGCCTTTCTCTCTCCCTTTTTCTCCCTCTCGCTCACCTTCTCCCCCCCCCCTCTTTCTCTCTCTCTCTGTCCTTGCTTTTCTCTTCTTTTTCTTTCTGCTTTACTCTTTGTTTCTTCATATTCTCCTTAGTAGAATTAGTAAGAGATAAACAGGCGCACCTTGCCTCTTCTTTGTTTATTCCCGAAGCAGTTCAGCAATTGTGTGCCAACCTAGATGTGTGTACCTTTGTGTTTAGTTTACCTCTTCTGAAAGGTGTGCTTCAGTATTTCACATCCAGCCATTAGCAGTAGATCCTTTAAACCCTTTTCTAAATCCTAAATTTGTATGGTGGGCTCCACGGATCAGGCCACTTTGTCCAACACATCTCACTGATGCTCAGTCAGATTCAGAGCCCCAGATAAGTGACACAATCCCACCCAGCCATCCACGTGATTTAAAATGAAACATGAATCTTCAGACTATAGTCCAGATCTGATGCTCACTGCAGGCACCAGTGGACACTGACAGGGGAAAGGTCAAACAACTCAGCAGTGTGTGTTACACTGTATAACACCTTTATGTCATAATCAGCATGAGCATTTTAAGCTCCAAAAATGGTCTTTTTGGTATGAACACCCAATCAGACCTACTAGTTTGATACTCTGACCCAGAGGTCCAGCCATCACAGCTTAACTCACTCACAATCTTGTGTGTCTATATTTTTTCCTGCTTCCAGCACATTTACTTGCTGTTAACTTGCTGCCTAATATCGCATCCCTATGTCAGATGTAACGGTAATGAGATAATCAATGTTACTCATGTCACCTGTCAGTGGTTTTATTGTTATGGCTGATCTGTGTACATCAGTCAGGCGTTACAGAGGTCCAACTGTCTAGCTGCATGGTTACGTCTTGGTTTCGACAACATGACAGTTTCTTTCACTGCACTGTAATTGACTTGTTAGAGTGGTTGCCAGCTGCACTGACACTCACCTGTTGAGGTCAAATCAGGGAGTTTCTGCTGACAGCTCCAAAGCAGCTATCATGTGCTTAAGCTGGTACACACACACATTGCATTTAATTACAGTAGTAATGTTCTGACCTGTTCCTTCTTTGATTCGATGTACATGCATGTACATAAACATGCATGCACTAGGAGAGCAGCTCAGACAAACGCATGAAGGAAAATGAAATGTGAAAAGAAAAATGATGAGGCTCCACTAACCAGTGCAAGACTAGAACTAGATGGAATATACAAATCAATCTGTACAACTCCCCAACACTTACGGCCACTGTTTAATTCCCATCATACATGAGATTATACTTTATGAATTATTCATGAATAAACGCTTGGTAAATACGTGCATTAATGCTCAATTCATACACACACACACACACACACACACACACACACACACACAGATGTTGTCAGTAAGATAAAGTGAGGCCATTCAAGGTGCCCATTTAGCTTGTTTATAGCTAGGCGGATGTAGTTTGTGCTCAGAATGGCAGAATAATGAGGAGGCTCTTGAATTATGAAACAAAGGACAGTGTGCATCAATTAACAGCCATTTTACGCACACACACGCACACACGCGCACACTGTGTCTCACTATGCTTCTTGTCAGAGACTGAGGATTTATTTGTTTGTATATGCATAAAGACGTGCGTGTATGTGTGTGTCTGTTTGTTTCTTACGTGCATCTATGCATCTAAGTGTGTGAGAGAAACAAAGGCAGACGGTCGGTCAATTAGCCCTATTTAAAACACCATCAGAGCTCTGTTTGATATTAAAATGATCTGGCCCTGGTGAGAATGAATGGGTTTGCCAAACAATTACACACACACAGGGTTATTACAGTGGGGGGCGGTGTATTTTACTTTGTCTACTCATTGTAGTGCCTCTGTGTGTTTGGGGAGGGGGTCTGATGATCTGATCTGATAACGAGAAAAAGTTGTTTGTTTTCTTTCCCTCTTAAAGTTGAGCAGGAGACGAGACTCGGTGAAGTCCTCCACATGCTGGTGTTTAAACCTGCTCTACACTGAGTGGTTCTCAGACTGGTGTTCAGGGACTCCCATGTGGTCCACATTTTCACAGAGTGACACCCTTGCAATTTTTATGTGGTATTAAGATGTAGTGGAAAATGAGAAAGATTCTGGGGTTCATAAGGATGAGGCCAGAAAGATTTGGTCAGTTTACAGTGACTTTAAGGGGAAGAACCTGCATCCCCTTCAGTGTTAGTCCAGTACATTGACCAGCTTTAGGTAGATCCACTAGTTGTCACTCTCATAACTTTTTCCTTTATATATTATTGTCATGGACATAATAAAAGATGTTTATCATTTATATGTTTTAGCAGACATTTTTTTTTAGAGCAGCTTATAAAAAGTTTTTTTGGTAATGGAAAGATGCACAGCACATCAATATAACATGAGACAGTTTAATAAGTATAATGTAAATTTAAATGTAAGTTTATGTAAATGCTGCTTTTTTTTTCTTCAGTCAGCAATAAAACCATTTTTGTCATCACAAAAAAGCAGGTGAACTCAAAAATAACAACTCTGAATTCAATGAGCCACTTTTTAAATGTAGTCACAGGATTAATCAGCCTGGTAACTGATAACTGAGAAACGATTCCAGTTAATGAAAATTTCAGTTGCATTTGGGCAGAAACATTGTTTATGATTAGGCCTCCAGTAAATGCCCCTTGCACACTATTGCTGCAACATTTCAGTCACTTTTATTCTCTGTTAAGTTTTAGATGATGGCGAACTGACTGAGTTGCTATTAAGTTATGGATGAAAGCTTGCATCTGAAAGTTACCTGATAAAGGAATAAAATGGTCCTCTTTAAATTCTCATAAAAAATGCTTACAAAGTTCTGTATGTGTGCTCAGTGAACTTAGAAATCCTGTAACAGCCTTTAATGGGTTGTGTTATCCTTGTAGACGGGGCCTGTAGTGACTGGCACCAGCCTACTGTCTTGGCATGGCACCAGCTGCATGCTTGCTTTGAACAGGATGCTGAAAAGGTCTCTAAGCATTCCGCAGCCCGCTAATCGTTTTAAGGTGGTGAGCATGGTTTAGTTACAGCGCTTTGCTGGAGTCCTATCTTGATGAAAGTAACAGGGTCGGGGGAGATGGGCTGATAAGCAGGCTGTGAACCCAGTCCGCCCTGTGGCTATGCCAGTCAGTCAGGATGCATTAGAAGTGATGGCGTGAGGCAGTCATGCTGGGTAGAAGGGGGTGGGGGTGTGTGTGTGTGTGTCTAGATTTTGTTGGGGTGATAGGTTTTTGGGGTTGAAAGGGGATGACACCCTTGGGTCAAACCATTGTCCTCTCATTTTAGGGTTTGTCTAACAAAGTAACACACACCTCCCTCCCTTCCTCCCTCACTCCCTACACCCTGGCAGCGCTGTGGAAATGCGGTAATTTACTGATGGCCATTTGTCTTTTGTCTGCCTTTTACAGCAGTGTTATAAAACTTGTGGTGTTACTGATGCCATAAAAGAATGGAGTTTGTGTGCAGAGGCGCTTCATTAAATCCATTGTGATCGGCTCAGGGGCTCGTTCGGCTGCTGTCCTGTAAGATAAAGGAATGGCATGGAGAAGCTGGAATTACAGTCTGCTACTAGTTTCCTGAGCTCATCAAGCCCTCATTCACTCCTTCAAATAAATCACACTCTTTTCAGATAATGTATCAACTACCTGTCAACCTTCTATTTGTCTACCACTTGCTTTTCTTATGGAAAATGAGCTTTACTTTTGCTTTCATCACACAACACAAGTCTCTCTCTCTCTCTCTCTCTCTCTCTCTCTCTCTCTCTCTCTCTCTCTCTCTCAGCATGTGTGAATATATAACACAATGCAGAAGAGTCTTCAGGGAGAGATCATTTTGGTCCCAGTTTTGTGATGAGGGGGATTTAGGTTAATAGCAGTAAGACTGGGCTCAGGAGGATTAGTGTATTATTATCATTATATGAATATGTGAAGAGTTGATTTTTTATGTTGTGTTTAGTGAGTAGAATGTTGCTCTATTTTTTTTTTTTTTTTTTTTTACATCATTTTTCTCTTTATACTCAGTAGCTTGTCCACATACATGGAACACACTTGTCAAAAACAAAAACTTCCAATATGCTTTACACATTTACGCACGTTTTATACCACCGTTTTTATAGAAATTGCAATCACCCTCCTACCTCCTAGGTTCTAAGACTAATAGAGGGACATCAAAGTATGCAGTGAGAAGCCTACTCCTGCGCTCATTCACTCAGCCGGCCACACATCAAAGATCTCCCAGCTACCACGCTTGAGCATTGTACTGATCACAAAAGCAATGGGGGCTTAAATGGAGTTACATTGTGTATGAGTGTGTGTGTGTGTGTGTGCGCGCGCATCTGAATATCTGACATTTACAACAAAACCATGTCCAGTGCTTGTTTGGTAACCAAACACAGTTAGCACTGAACTGATGATGTGGTCTTATTTAAGGACATGCATCACTCTTACCCGTTATCTCTGCATTAGACATCTGCGTTACAATACGGTTTCCTCTATTGAACCTTCTGTTATCAGCATCTCCTTCCAGGATGAGATGCTTTGATGATCTGTTCAGAGTGAAGCGGGAGCCACTTCCCCAGCCCACTGGCTGAACCTTGATTAATATTGTCAGGAAGATAAATTTTGTTGGTTCAGCTGAACTCAATAATCAATAACTTTTCATTTATTTGCAACCTAAGTTTCTACACGGTGTCAAATGAATCTCAATGTGTTTAAGCAGGAACTTTCAGCTTGGGAAAATTACCTAAAACTAGAAAAGTCTATAAATACAAGATTTAAATAAGATTTAAAGAAAGTCTGTAACTTCATTTAAAGATACGTGAACATTTTCTTCATGAGAGTAAATGACAGTATTAGAGTAATTTCCGTGATAATCTGTAGTTTTGTGTAGTCACTAACCTAAATAAACCACATTCGGGGATGTTTAAACAAAGATTATCATTAGTTGGCATTAGCAACATTCAAGGGTTCGGTGAATCTTGCAAATAAAGTAAAAGAAAAGGTTTTTGCATAATGCCATGGAAGACCCTTTTTGACCCTTAAAGAATTTTTCAGAGGTAGTACTTCCCAGGATGGACCTTTCTAGGTTTAACATCAGACAATGTTTATCCAGCACACTGAATCTCTTGAGGGTGACATATGTTAGACTTTTTTCTTTTGCCCATTAGGGTAGTTTTGTAATATTCCAATGAGGTTCCATCATTTCCTTTTCAGAAACAATGTAATCTTGCCCTGAACAGGACTGTCTTTCTGAAGAGACCGCTGAACGTTTTGGGTGATTATTATCCATTTGTACATACCCATTTTTATTCATTTCTCTGTTTTGTAAACAGTTGTCATCTGATCTGAAAGCACATTGCTCAGTGATTTTCATGAAGATCCCATTCTCTTTTCTAAGGATCTTCAACTGAGCAGCAACCCAAATCACTGTAAATGTAAAACATTGTGATTAATTCCCAGAGGGTTATAGAGATCAGTTTGTAATTGTGATGTGAAAATGAGAAAAGCATTTTCCAAGCTTTAAGAATCATCACACAATACAAAAGTAAAAAGAAAAGAAAAAATAAGGAATGAAAACAGCAGAAACAATTAATTCAGAAAGGTGGTTTAAGATTTACATTCATTTCAATGGGCTCTATAACTAGGGGAGCCGGAGCCAGAACCAGAGATGAACTCCCCTGTTTCAAAGTTTTCATTGTCATTAGTATCTTGAGGGATTAGGTGGATAGGGCTGCATTTTCCTTTTAGCCCTCTGTGTCCGTCCTCTGTTTGTCTGTTTCCACTTCATTTCCTGTGACTCCGGCCAGCTTTTCCATGTTTTGCGCGTCTGCTGGAGACTTAAGCCCCACAGTCGAGCTTAAGGTCTTGGTGTTAGGGTTTAAGTAAAGGGGGTGGAGGGTGTCTGGGAAAGCAGCAGATGTTGCCCCTCGTGCCTGAGATTGGGCCCATCAGCGCAACGCTTCTCTATCAATTACGGCGTGTTAATCAGTCACCCATATGAAACAGCCAGTGAGTTGTCTCACCGAGACTCCAGTGCCAAATCAAATCCGAGAGCCACACACTCCCGTCTCATTTCCCATCCTCATCTCCTGTTTCCTCTCACACAGACACAGTTCCATCCATGGTATAAATCAGTCTTTCAAATGCATGTATGTATGTGGGGGGAGCTGCACACTAATAATAAAAGAACAATCACAGCCCACACAGCAACGGCAATTCTGCTCCCACAAGATTGAAAACTTTGCTGAATTCTCAAGCAACCTCCACCTACTTGAAATAAATGTGAAACAGGATTATTTTAGAAAGTAAAATTCTGTAGAACAGTGCCCTAAGACCCTGTTTGATCTAACTTTTTGGCTAGCACATCACTAACCGGATACTGGCCCGATTTATCCCACACTGTGCATCCCATCATCCTGTTTTCATGCTTAAATGAATATTGATGCAATCACTCTCCATTTGTCCAGACCGATCTCTCAGTTTCTCTTTTACTCCTGTTCCCTCCCTCCTCTTTCTCTTCCTAATGGTTAGAGAGCAATCACACCCTGCTTACCCCGAACAATAGCATCTGAAGATTCATTCCCCTAAAGTGCAGTTTATCATTAACGTGTCCTGTCCTTCATTCTTACGTGCTGTTTGTTAGGGCCACCCTGTGAATAGAGGGAGTTTAAGATAATAACGGAGCTCACAAAGAGCCAAAGCGGCCTTTCAAACTCCCCCAAGTTAATTTTCACTCAACAAAACACCAAACACAACTCTTAAAATGCTCCGTCTCTCTATAATCTTGTAGCCTTTAAAGCAGCATGTTCTTCTTAATGAAAATCTATATATGGATTTAACAACTTATAGTTCTGAATGCTATTTCTTTTCAGAAATATGAGATTGTTTTAAGGAAAGATTGTGTGGATGCCAGACCAAAATAATGGGTCATGAGCTGCAGGGCAGCAACACAGCATTTATTGATTTAATTGCAAAATTAGTCACAACAAAAACAGTCATAAGTGAAACCATGTCAGCAGCAAAACCAATAGCGTCAGTTCTGACATGATTGTTTTGGTATTGACACCCCATCCATTCCTCCTTTCTTTTTTTTTTCAGCTGAAAACCCTGGCATTTATTGTGGAGCTGTGAAAGCTTCTAAACCCCCCTGATTTAATTTCCACTGCACAGAAACAACAAACAGCTCTCACGTGGTCCTTCAGACACCCAGTAAATCTGTTTTTACTGCTCAGAGACACCTCAGCCCAGACACAGTGAGAAATAGGCAGAAGGAAAAGGAAAACGCAGATGTAAGCTTTATTTGAGATTTTATTAATCAAATCAATTACACAAATGGTTACTCAGCTTGATTAAATGTAAGGAACACACAGCAAAAATGTCCCTAGCACTTTATGAATAGCTGTTTTTAAAGCATTTTATCAGCCATTGCATGATGTCTGACCAACACAGCTTGTGCAGCATAGTCCATACTATCCCAGACTGTTAATAGTCTGTCATGGATAATGCCGTATTGAGTTCAAGATATGCAGTCTGGCAAGCTTAGCACTGCATTATGGTGCACGTATTACTCAAAACCAGCATTGCACAATCACCACTATCCTCAGCCTTTCCCATAACTCCAAAAATGTTTCATAAAAAAAATCTGCTGATATTGACAGTCTTTGCTCTTCCATCTCCCATATCTGCTATAAAACATGACATTGTTGTCAGGGTTTTTTCTCCACTCATCAGTAGCCTTGGCAAAGCATTGAAAGATGCTGCCAATATAGCCATTTAAATCAGAGAGATTCTCTCCCACCTTATGCAGAGAGAATTGACCCAGACTGTGCCAGTTGCTCACTATCAAATATTTTAATGTTTAAATGGGCTACACACTATCCCTTTTAAGTCCAGCATAGCAAGCTAACTAGCTCAGCTTATTCTTATGCCTATGTGGGACAGTTTCCCAAACACACATTAAAATTAGACTAAAGGAATTTTGATGGTAAAACACATTGAAGCTGTCTTTTAACTCAGGCTTTCAGCTAACTCAGCATAAGTGCATTTAACTGTATAAGTCTGTTTTCATTATTTAGTTCACTTTTACTCTCATGAAAGTGCTGTTTTTAAATAAATGAGAGAAACCAAATCGATTTTCTTGTTTAATTGAGATGTGAAAGTGACTATTCTTGTCATTGTGAGTACACAGCACAGCACACAGTGAACAACAACAAAACTGGACTTCTTCATGCACACAAACACACACCGTGCAGCAGGGGGCAGCTATGAAATCACCCGGGGAGTAGTGACGGGGACGGTACCTTGCTCAAGGTTACCTCAGGGCAACCTACTGGTAAGGGGTTTGAACCCACAATCTTCCGATTCTGTGGCCAACTCCCCTAACCACTAGGCAACTGCTGGCTGAAAGTATGTTTTGCATTCTTCAAGAATGCTTGTTTGGTCAGTGCAATCTTTTATTTATTTATTTATTTAGGTGATATCGTCTATTTGAATTGTGTTTGACTTGTTTTACTCACCTATTTAGTGGTGGAGTCGCCTGATCCTCCTCTCCGTGAGTGCATCATTCCCTAGTTAATTGCCTGGCTTTGTTTGTTGGGACTTGTCATGTATCCTGCTGCTAAGGGTGATGACAACAGCTAAGTAGTTCAGTAGCAACTTGACTAAATCTCACAGTTTCTAAATTCAACCCATAACATAATTTCCTTCTGCGGCTCATTTCTACTTGAAAATGGCCATGTTAAGTTATACGTTGGAGTAATATACGAGAAAAATCAGCCCAGGTGCACTACATTTACTCTAGTCACTTTTGAGGGATTTATTTAGAATTTGTATGTTTTTCATTCAGGTATCTTCACACATGCAGCATGGCGGTGTTGTGGGTAGCCCTTTGCCTCACAGCTAGAAGGTCCTGGTTTCAGTTCCTAGACAGGATATCCAGGGTCCTGCTTGTGTCAGTAGTCTGTATGTTCTCCCCATGTCTGTGTGGATCTCCTCCCACAGTCTGAAGACATATCACGTTGATTGGGGATGTACAGTTATTTGGGTGTCTTGTCCCTGTGTGCTGAGTTGGCTTTAGCATTCCAGCAACCCTACTCAGGATAGGCAGTTGAAATAATGAATTTGAGTGTACTGTGAGGCTGTTTGGGCTGCATTTCACTAGGAAAAATATAAACAATAAATAAAATAAAAACAACACTGAACAATATGAATTATTATTACTCGGTTTAGATTAAAGTAGACTTAATCTACGTCCACAAAATTGGCCCCTTATTTGGCAGATCCTTTTTCCCTAATCAGGGACTCAGAGATGGAAAATAAATATGGGGGAAGAACTTTGAGTCACAAGATTTACTTCCCTCTTTCTTTTTCGGTGAAAAGCTTTACTGTAAACAAACTAACGGCCTGCATACAAAGGAGCGAAAGAAGGCCACTCCTTTAATTAGGAACAGAATGCAGAGATAAAGGTGCTGGAACAACACCTTTATCTCCTCTCCTAGAGACCTGGGGAGTGTGTTCGACTAGATTAGCATGCTGTAGTAGAGAGAAACAGGCAGAGAGAGAGGTAAAGGGGAGGGTCTAGGTCGCTCTGACTGTTTGATCAGTGTTCCATCACTGCCCTCAGTCTCTGTGCTTGCTCAGATCCCAATCAGCACAGTGGGGTTCCACAGACAGCCTTATCAGTGTTAGGGGCCCTGACCTCTGACCCCTTGGGCTTATCAATTACCTAAGCAATCCTGATGAAGAGAGCAGGACACAGAGTCACAGGATCTCATCAGTGAATACCATCACAGGCAGCAGTGCTCACCCTAGGCTCTTCAGTAATGCTGTAATGAGGATGCGCCTATGTGTGTGCTACCCCACTCTCTGCTTCCGCTGAAGAAAAGGCACATAATTAAAAGCGAGATTAAGAGATTTGTTTTCTGTGATTTGTGTATTCTGGAATGGAAGAAAAGTAAATGCGCCTCAGGTACCCATTTTTCTGTTGCCACCATCCCTCCCCCTTCCCTGTCCCTCATCATAATTACCCACTGTTTATTGCTCTGAATCAATGGACAAGTACATCAAGGGACTCCAAATGAAATCCCATATCAAAGACAAGAAAACTGCGTTTGACAAAGTACAGGCAGATGACTAGGAGAGCAGAAATAGCTGGAGGGGAAACAAAGAAAGGCATTGAACATGTAGTTGTGATTGAATATGAGATTATCATGGAAGCTTGCAGGTTGCAGTGCATGTTCAAAGACCACGTGATCATTCCCCAGCCATCTCTGTGAAGCCTGGTATTTTAATTAACTGTATTTGGCTTTCTGCTTTTTCGCAATATAAATCTGTCCAAAAGACATTCTACCAAAACAGCTTGGTAAATCATTTTATAGTTTGGTCCTTACAGTGGTGCTTTAGTTGTTCAGACTTCATCTTTTTGGCCATTCTTGACCATCCAGCTCTTATAATCTCCCTTGGCAGATACCTGCCCCCTTATGGATCAAAGGAGAACTGCCGTATATCCCTGAAAAGAGTCAACAGGACCAAGCTGAGGGAGTGTGGTCAAATGTGACACTCATGCATGTGATTACCTCATTCATTCACCATTTTGGTAAACAGATCTCGCAGTTGCATATAAATAGAAGCATATAAGCACAAGAAAACCGAAAATCAGAATCACTCCACAGCTTTAATTAGGTATCTATAAAGGCTGCAGTCATCCAACAGCCATCTCTACAGACACCTCGCTCTGCTGAGCGTGGCTGAGCCTGCGGCAAACACATAAGTTGTTTCTTCGAGCTGGCTGACTGAATGTAAGTGTACAGAGAAGAGAGATCTCAGGGGGGTCAGATAGCGCTGTAGATAATGAGCTGCTATTGTAGAGCATGAACCCCTGGACACCGCTTCATCCTACAGTGATAATCACGCTAGAGGCAGCAGCAATGACATGCAGCTGTAAATAGGCAAATAAAAGGCTTCTCCTGCAGAGACCTGGCCCAAGATCTACTGTGCTGTGATCTAGGCCTGCTGCACACACCACACAGCCTGTGTACTCTGATGAATAGATCAGACGAGAGCAAGGAGGCGTTTGGGGCTGGGACGTGAATGTGCTTGGTGGGTGGGTTTGAAATTCACCAGCAAATACAGCAAAGAAAGATTACTGAATTTGAAAAAACACAGCGGTAGTCTACTGGAGAATGGACTCAGGAGCACAACTGTGTGTTTGTGTGTACTATACACGAGCAACCATATTATCAAAACCACCTGTCCAAAGTTCTGTAGGTGCCCTTTATGCCAACAACACAATTCTGTCCTGGCAAGAAGTAGATTTCACAAGACCTCTGAAGGTGTGCTGTGGTATCTGGCACCAAGCTTTTTCAAATCCTTTTAGTCCTGTTAACTGCAAGGAGGACCTCAATAAATTGGACTAGTTTATCTAGGACATCCCATAGAAATGGGTTGAGATCTGTGAATTTTGGAGTCAGCACCTTGGACCATTCCTGGACAAATTTTGCAGTCTGGCAGGGAGCGTTATCCTGCTATTTGAGGCCACTGCAGTTAGGGAATAACATTTAGATTGGTGGTACGTGTCAAAGTAGCAGCCAGGTGAAAGCCAGTACCTGAGATTTACCAGCAGATCATTGCACAGAGCATCACACTGTCTCTGCCACCTTGTCTTCTTCCCAAGGGGCATCTATATAGTTTCCATTTCTACCCTGGAAAAGCAGTGAACATGCATCCACCCATCCACATAATGTAAAAGAAAATGTGATTCTCTAGTCCAGGTAACCTTCATTCATTGCTCAGAGAGGAAATGCTGGTGCTCTCTTGACCATTGTAGACTATTTCAGTGAGGGACATGGACAAGCTGCAACATTATTCTATTATAGTTAGAATTTTCCGCAATTTGTGATACAGTAGCTCTTCAATGAGTTCTGACCAGAGCTAGCCTTGAACCTCTATTGGAAGGTACTAATCACACACTCACACACACACATACAAATGTATATATAGTGTGCGTGGGTGGGTTACATTGCGTAAGGGTTTTCCTTTTTTAGCTAAGGCAGAAAAACATCTATCAGCAGAGCTGGGCTGTAAATTATAGGGTCACTCATGTCCATGTGCTTACTGTAGTGGTATGGTGAGGTCAGTAGATCTTTCTGGTCTAGGATGTATGTGTGTTGTGGGGTCAAATAAGAATATGTTGACACCAAAAGCATTCTTAGATAAGGTGTGGGGAGCTGAGCAGCATCTGGAGCCATACATGCTCTCTGGACCATCAAAGAGAGAATGATTGGCGTTATGTTTTCTTTACAACGCTATTCACCGAGCATCCCACCCTTGCTTCGGCATGAGCGAGCCTGTGGGCATGGCCTGTGTCAATAGCATGCTTGAAGCCTCTGAGATAAGAATGGAGAGCAAAACAGGGGGCACCATGTAAACACTGATAGGACTCCTTTGTATCTGCCCTTTGCCCTACCAGTGGAATGTCTGGAACAGAATTCCATTCCAGAACAGTTCCTTTCCGCTGGATACCTGTTTATCATCAGTACAGAACACTTCAGGTTTTCCAGCTCAGTGGTACACACGAGAGCTTTGACAAGTTGCCTGTCCTGTTGCTCAACACAGCTGCCCTATACTGTAGCATACCAAGCACCAGGCTCTGCTTAGCAAAAGCAATTGGATCTAGGTGCTAATCTGCGTGATACCTCAAGAAGTTAAGGCATTTGGGAACAGCTGTAAATACACACACTTTCCACCCATACTTTTTTTTTTTTCCAGTTACAGTGATGTCAAGAGCCCACACAGGAGGAAACTGGTCCACTCAGATGTGTGTGCTGAAGCTCTCAGACTGGCTAACACACCCATGGCAGGCCTCTGTGCTCCACTCCCTGGGAGGCTGGGAGTGCAGACAGCTCCATTGCCATGCACAGAACCTCCACTGTTCTTAAGAGGGATCTCCATACTCAGCCTGCCATTGGCCCTAAAGATGGATGATCTCAGGCCCATGCAGGGTCATGTTGTGTGTAGACAGCCCAGAGCAGAGCTGTCAACGCTCAGAATGAAGACTCTTTTGCACTGACCATGGAGCAGCCTCTCCAGACCAGATCCTGACTTTAACGGTGTCAACAGACCTCGCAAAACCAATCTCCACACAGTATACATAGGCAGCTTCTATCAGCACTTCAGCTGACAGCCTGAAGCTCTTAGGTCAAACATCACCATTGCCTCCTAAGCTGAACACTCAGTCTGGGAAGGAGCCAGCACTCAGAGATATAGATAAGAGAGTTAGGGTGGCGATAGGACCCCCTGAGGAACTGTCCCACAGACTTGCATTGCGAAAGCTAGTGTATTGTTCATTTATCTCAGTTCCTCTATGAGTGAAAGCAACTTATATAAAATCCTGTGTACTGCAGTCCTGAATTAATAGTTCAGCTGCTCTAAATCAACCCACAGAGAAAGAATCATAGCACATAGAACTTACAACGAACAGTCCAGAAGATCTGAACATTGCGTCAGTTTGGTTCACATATGGGAAAGTAGCAATATTGCAGTTCCTGCCTTCTTGCGAGCGCATCTGTCACATGCAGGTCAGGGTGCTCGAGAAGGATGGAGAAGTTTATTTTGGGCCCTACTCGAGATTGCTGTGTCATTAAGGTCTCTGTGTGTGTATAGTTAGAGGGAGACTGGGGGCCTATGCAGGGCCTGGATTGGGTGTGTCATACACGAGCAGATGATGGGCGGTTTAGGTTGCTCTTATGGATATAGAATAAGGGCTTTGAAGTGTGCAGTGTGGTGTGCAAGTTGTTTTTTCATCTATTTCTGTTTCTTTAGAAACTACAGCTTTCCCCTTTCTCTGTTTACTGTGCAGACCCATCACCAAAGTGTTCTCTCAAAATGCACTTCCCATCACCGCTTGGTCTTAAATTAGAGAGGTTGGTCATGTGGACATGTCTTTTTCTCAAGTGGTAGGACTTCACTACCCCTCTCAACAACTTGAAAACCACCAGCTGCAACTGCTTTGCTGCATTTTGTAGGTATTTTCTTGAATCTTCATTGAAAAGTCTGTCTTAGGATTAGTTGAAGGCTCTGTGTTGATCATGACTGTGTTTCTCTCTCGCCATGGCCTGGTTAACTTTTGTTTCACCTTCTCTCGTTTCTTTCTGGCATCTGACACCAAACATCCCTGTTGCCTCCCTCTTTTAGTTCCTGGCCTGCTGTCAAACACACTTGCATTAATTCCAGCTCAGCTATTCATTTCCATACCCATTTCCTTTACCTAGTGCATAAACCCTAGCTCAGCATTTTTAGTTTGTGCTATATCTGTATTTTCATCAAAGCTCCTTTAGCCCAAAGGCAATGAGGAGGTATCAGAGATGTTCCCAACTCCAGGCTGCATTTAGGATCAGGTTTATCTTTTTTTATCAGGATTTCCCAGTTTAACCCAGTTTTGCAGGATTTCAAAGTCAAGTCTGCCTAATAGATGACCTGAGGGACGTTTCTTTTTCGTCAATCATCAATTCTAGACTTAAATTATCTGGCTAACTCACAAATCCTGCTTTATGAAAAAGCCCCTTTTGGTTATAACAGTACTCTCTCCTCATGGCACCACTTTCTGAGCAATCCTCAATGCCACAAGTGTTTGACGTGTGCTCCCCTTACTCTTCTTTTTATAGCCTGTCTTCTCTTTAATCAGTCTAGATGGAGGAAATTCTAGGTGGACTTTTTTCTTCCCCCATCTGTAATTCAGAAGCAAGCCACGCCTCCCCGCGCTGGGATTGGCCGGTCGTATCTTTATAATGGCCAATATTAACGCAGAAAAACAGCCTTCACAAGCTAATGTCCACTTAGGGGGCGTTTCCTCTACCTCCAATCCCAGCCCTGGGGGCGTTACACTAAAAACCAGTTCCAGCGCCGAGGGGCGGGGCTTTAGCGGCGGGATTTTTTTCCCCGAAGGCGGGGCAACCTCACTTCCGACCAATCATGCGGCGAATGGGCGTGGCTTAGTGGACAGCCGGTGGGGGGGGGGAACCAAAACACGGCGCCGCGCTGCTCACTGTCAGGCGGTGTGAAGCTGCAGACGGAGCCGAGCGGACACGCGGACACTGCCCGCTTTCTCTGCGCGCTCTCAGTCACGGAACACATGCACTAGACTCAAACTTTGCCTTTATATTCATTCCTCAGATACGACGCCTCTGTGCGCTTTTATCTCTGGCGGGGAAAGTGACCGGACCGAGATCGGGGATTTGTAGAGAGAGAGAAGTGTGTAATGACTGAGTGCAGTTTTCTGTGCTCTGAGCTGACCCTGGGTCAGGTGTGAGGAGTGTGATGAGAGGGGAACTCTTCAGGACAGTGAGAGACAAGAGCAGCATGTGTGTCTCTCTCTGACTTCAGGAAGAGCTCAGACAGCGACCCTCAGCTCTGACCTGCCCTGCACTCTGGGATTCACACCGGGACCCCCGACATGGATGTAACTGGACTGAGTGGATGTTTACTGCTGCTGTGCTTCTCCGCGCTGATTCACGGGGAAGAGGGTGAGTCCCGTTTCACTGCGAGTGTCACCGCCGCTCACTTTCCTCCACACGGCCTTCAGCACTGCCTTCTCACTCTCCGAGCCGCAGTCCAGACCCGCGGCTTCAGGAGCGCGCGCCGGGCTGGGAGCGCGCGCCGGGCTGGGAGCGCGCCAGCACGGCCGGGTTCAGAGCTGCAGAGCAGAGGAGGCAACTGGTGTCCCCCACCTCTAATCCCGTTAAACTGACCAGCAGGACACGATTTCCACACGATCTGTGTTTGTGTGAGCTCTTCACACACTCACACACTCACTCTCACACACACATTTATACATACATGTACACACACACACACACACACACACACACTTTACACGCAAACATAGAAACAGAAACAAAGAAAAATCTCCTTTTTTACTTTACTCTCCATTTGCATCTCTTTTCTCATCTCGAGCTCTTAATAATAATAATAATAATATTGTTATTAATAATAATAATATTATTAGTAGTTATTATTATTATAGATGTTGTTCTTAAACATGCTGTTGTTGATCAACAGCAATTACAATTATATTAAAAACAAAAGCCTTTTTTTATTAACGTTATACTGATGTTGATAACAGTAACAATGGCACTACTACTAATTATAATCAGCTACACTATTATGAGTAGTAGTATTAGTGATAATAAGGAAAAGATAGCAACCCTTGTGTTTTGATAGGACCATTCTCAGTTAATTCTCTTTATTAATTAGCTAATTATTAGTCTGTTTATGATCAACGGTCCGGCAAAGCCCTCACTACCAATTCTCCACAGCAGAACGAGCTCTTAATCTCCTCCACTGTTCATGTGCTGTAGCTCTGGAGAATGTCTCGTACAGGATCCCTGCTTTGCTTGTTTTCCTCCTTTTTGCCTCCTCTTCCCGTTTGTGGTTCCGATTCGGAGGTCACTGCGCTCAGCAAGGACAGACACCTGGTTGGTGGTAAATGAAGAGATATTCCACCGAAGCGCTGTTTGTGAGCAGAGCTCATATCTGCCCATGCAGCAGTTTACTCTCACAGTGCTGAACTCGTGCTTAGTCCAGTTAAAGAAAAAGCTGAACACAACTGACCATGTGAAGAAGTTCATTTTACTGGAAGCTCTTAGTTGCTGTTCTCCTTTACCAATCCGGTGGGTTTTTCGGTGTGAGATCCCCTCACTCTCATTTCACTTAGATACCATCACCATGATCCTACAGACGGGAGGTGCTTTGCTGGAAGTTTTTCTGTGATGTGTGAAATCAGATTGAGTTTAGGTGAAAATGGTAAATGCTGTGTAGAATCAGTTCCGTAAGCTCCAGAGATGGCAGGGCAGCTCATGATGGGCATTAAACAAAGCTCCTCATTTTAGACCTCAGTGTAACCTCGCAGAGATGCAAAGCATAATCATTATCAATTATCCTGCTTAGTTTCTAAAGGCTATTTTGTAGCAAATTTCTAAGAAAGTCTAATTGAATTCAAAACCAGTCCAACAATGATCTAATCATAAATACAATTAGTTAAAATTTATAATATCATAATTTGATTATAGTCATAAATATAATTTTAAAAATCTCTTTCTTTCTTTCTTTCTTTCTTTCTTTCTTTCTTTCGTTCTTTTCTTTCACCAATTGTGGGTAGTCTGGCAGTTAGTTTGAGCTGCTGTGTGTAATCCATGAGGTGCATCTCCTCAGGGGTCCATCTGAAAACCCGGCTATCACACTATCAAAAACTACCTCTTCATTAGTCCAGTTATGCTTTTGATTGGCTGTGTTGAAAGCATGAATGTGTGCACACGCGTGTCTGTGTGAGACAGAGAGGGGGAATTTTTTGGCCATCTGCTTGTGGGGTGGTTAGGCTGGCTCAATACTGGAGGGCTGTGATTAAGCCCCTTCCACTCAATTCCATCCTTCCACAAGTCTGAGTGAGCCCTGCTCAGATTGGGCTCATACGGAAGAACAGCAGTGAGATCCAGGAGAGTAGTGGTCAGTCCAACTGGCTGACGAAGCTATGGAGAGAGACTGGAGTAGAACTGAAACTCCTTATTTCCTCCTATGTTTGCTTTTGACTAGTAATCAGTTCTAGCATGTGTTTAAATTGCACAATAAACTGTACGTTAATGGTTATCACAGTGTCAACCCATTCTGTTCTCCCTTGTGGTGTTTGCATCTTGACTTATTATGGTTCCAAACATTTGGATGATTTTGATGAGAGAATGCTGGAAAAGTACATTCATTTTCTGCTTCACCATTTAAAATATATTTTAAAGCTTGTTGCATTAATAGTATAGAGCACTTAAATTGCAAAAACAGTATTTTTTCCATGCTAGCACCCATAGTGCAATATTTATTTTACCCATATTTATTTCTGCATGTCTGTACTTGTGCCCTGATTCGAGGGTTGTGCATATTTGGCGCAGCGTTTGGTCACCCGTGCCTGGAGGTCATGCTTCTGCCGGTTACACGTTTCCAGCTGCACACTCTCACCTGGCCACCTGCAGAGCAGCAGTGTTGAAAACAAGCACGGATTCAGCGCCTGAGAGCTGCTGCAGATACCATCCTCTTCCAGCACAACAACAGCACAGCACTGCTTTAATATCTGCTACATTTTATGTGTGTTTTCTGTTGGCTGATAGGAACTTGGCTGGGTTTTCGACTTGCCTTTCCGGGGGAATCGGAAAATGTTTCTGCTTTGTGGCCGGGCTGGCTGGTCCATGGTGTACAGAGTGGATAGGATCTGTTTAAAATTTCATCTGGTTTTTTTATTGAGGGTCCCTGCTAAGCTCATTTGTCATGTTCTGTTTTTGCAGTTTCTAGGGCCTAGGGGTTATTTTACTTTCCATATGCTCATCCATGCTTTTACTACACCCTTTGCCCTTAGTATCACTTCACTTTTCCTCTACGGTGCTTCCCCTGGTTCCACTGGTTGGAGGTCTTCTGGAGCTTTCTGTGCTCCTGAATGTGTGTGTTTGTGAGAAAGAGGTACATAGTTTGGTTGTCTCCAGCACCGCCTCTCAACCCTTTATACCGTTGACACACTCGCATGATGATGAGACACAGATGTTGGACTTTGGCGGCTGCCGCACAGCAACAACTTGCGTGTGTGTGCGCTTGTGCTATCACAGGGTTTGATGGCAGAACCACAGAGCAGAGCGGATCAGTGCATTCCGTGCTTGCTGAGTCAAACGTCAGCCAAGTTTAGGCCACGGAGCAGCCCTGGATCTTGAAGAGGCCGTTATTCCGTGGAAAAAAAACTGCTCCCGCTTCACATTGTCTTTCCTCAACGTGCTTGCCACCCACAGTATCATGTCGCTATGTAGTTAAAGCAAAAATAAATGCTTTCATTTGAGTGGCAAGCCAATTAGAGCAGCATCTGTTGCTGTCAGATCTAATAGAGTGGAAGTGGATAAATGTGTGGTATCTCTGAAAACAACAGAGATGGCAGTTAGTTGCCTTATTTTGTCATCATGTTGTTTTGTTTTTTGCTTCTCTTCTCTTGCATGGAACAATAAAGTCCCCTTTAGTAAAAGATAAGTCTGTAAATCTGCTGCAGAATAAAGGTCAGCTGTGTGCATTCGGGCCAGTAAACGAATGTTCCTTAATTCATTCAGTCTGTGTGTGTGTGTGCACGTGTATGTGTGTTTGTCTCCTCTTTCTTCTCAGGAGGCACAGGATGAAAAGTGCTGAAATAGGGCTATTGCAATGAAATTCAAAACAAGCAAGAGAGCCATAAATAATGCAGCCTCATTCTCCGTCTCAGCCCAGCTGCTTAGCACCGTTTACTCTTCCTCATGGCTCAAGGAGAGGGGATAAGCGAGACAAGTTCGGGACGGGGCGGCAAAATGCTCTAACTGACAGGAAGCAAGCTAATAATGCTAGGTCAGTAGAATATTGCCTTTCCGAGAGAAGGAAATACAAGAAAATGATAGAGGGTACTTCTACAGTGTGTCCTTTATCTCCATTCAGAAAGACAAAGAAACAGATACAGCCCCAGTTACAGACACTGTAACGTGCATCTGTGAGCATTTGTGTGCACATGGGTAAAAAAAACAAAAACTTTTGACCTGAGCATGAAGATCATTCATTGATCCGTTAGGCCTGAGTATGTTTTCAGAAGAAACCAGTGTTTAGACCTATTGGATGCTGGTGTTAGAGTCCGTGTGTGGTTTTTTTAATCTTATTTGTATTTTTGTTTGGAGGGGGGCTGCTTTTTGTGTGGGAGTTAGCTGCTGGGATGTGATGCAATGGTTTCACTACTGACAGCAAGCGCCCATAATATATTTGAATGCCCCGATTTGGAAGCCGTCCTTTCAGCTGTGTATCATCCTTTAATTCCACAAATCCAGTTTGGAAATGTGTGTGTCAGTCAGGATTTTCTAATGCTGCCTTTTCAGGGGAAATTTGAAGGCGCATCAACATTTTAGCTTTACAGCAGTGTGGTTACAAGAAAATGTACAAGAAAATGAATCTACCATTGAAACCTTCATGTGACTTCACCTACCAAAACACAATCACATCTCTATCAGCGTCTACACACACACACACACACACACACACACACACACACACACACACACACACACACCCCAAGAACAGAGTGTGTTCCTCCCCTTGCCCCAATCCCTGAGGGTGTGTGTCGCTCTGATAGCATGTGGCAGAGTGTGTAGATGGATCGACTCCTTTAGCAGCACAGACACAATAATTCATGAGGCAACCACACAGCAAAGCAGTAGCATCTCTCTCTCTCTCTCTCCCTCTCTCCCTCTCCTTCCTTTCTGAGCGGAAATGAATCCTCACACAGTGACAGGCCGCTGTTGCTGAGGCCCACAGCTGAGGGAGAAAGAGCACCCCCTAATGAGAGCCGTCAGCCTATCGAACCTGCACACATATGCACACTCTCTCAGGACAAGGCCTGATGAGAAAGTGTTGAGGTGGCAGAATTTGCTGCCTGGCTTTACTACCACAGCGCTGTGTACATACTAAACAGTCCTGATGGAACTATAGGCAGTGAGAGGGTTGGCAGGCTTCTTTGATTATTTTCAGAAACACAAGACTTTGAGGATGCTCTGATTTCCTTTTGGTCGAGCAGTGGTTTTATGTGTGTACATACACTGTGGTGGAGTGGTTGGAGCTGTGTTTTCTGAGGCCATGGGGAAATGAGAGAAGGGCAGCCTGGCATATCAGATGCAATGGAGCAGAAAGCGCACCTTTAAAGCTATAATAGCATTCCAAATGTCACCACTTGAAAGTCTATTACATTTCAAGCATCTAGTCTTTTTCTTCTTTTCAACATTTGGCACAAGGAGCTTTTGAAAAGGGAGGGCTGGTCAGGAGAGGCACGGAGAGGTTAGGAGATGGGTCCGTGCGAGGCTGTTGGAGTACCATATGCAGTGTTTCATTGGGTGTGAGAACCAGGTACACCTAGACTGAGCATATAAGATGTCAACGAGAAAGATCCTGCCCACAGGCTTTAGATCCTAAAAGAGTGCTCGGTGCATGCGAGCTGTAATTGTTCACAGAACATTATGGAAACCAGCTGCAGACCCCAAACTGTCAATCAAAACTTTCACTTCTTCTGAATCTTTTCTCAGCATCCCTCAGCGCGCCTCTGTGTGTGGCTATGATACAACACTAGAACAAGTGCGGTAGTGTGTGTGCATGTTGTTCCTTTCACCTAACAAGCGCTGAGTTGGTGTGCATACAGTATGTTTGCCCTTGTTGAGGCATTGAAGGTTTACAGTAACGGGGCAGCTGTGTATTTTTAGACCAGAATGTACGCAATTTGTTAAGTCATGCGAGTCGCCTGCCTTCTATCAGGCAGTTTACTGCGTCTGCTGCCAGGCATAGAACCTGAAACGTGAATCCTTCCCACTCAGTTAAACTTTCATATGTTAATGTGCTTCCTCGTATGCTTGCAATATGCAGCGGCTCTGCTCGGAGCCATTGCATGGGTTAAATAACCTGAACACTACACTCGAGCAATAATGAATGAGAACTGTATTAATTATTAGGGCTGAGGGAGCTGAAGACTTGTGCTGAGTGTGTGCAGTAAACGTTGAAAGAGGGAGAAAGAGAGAGTAGGAATAAAAGAAAGAATAGATGAAAGAGTGCCCTATCTGCTCTCTCCGGGCAGAAAGACGTCTTTGTGACCGATTGCTGATCTCACAGCTTAGGGTTAACCTTCGACCTAAAGCCGACACCAGGCTTGTCTGCCTTCTTCCTGTCATGGGATAGTGGCTCTGTGTGTTAGAGGGGTTATTATTCTAAAGATGTGCAGATCATATCTGGAGAGTGTGTCCCTATGTTTGTGAATGGCCTATCCCTGCTTCCTCTGCGTGCTAGAGGATGCTTACAAGGTACTGACAGAAGACTAGGAGAGAGAAGAAGTGGCTTACCTGACTTGTTCAATGGCTTTCAATAAAGCCTGGTACAGGACAACTTTAGGCTCTCTTCTTAGGTTATTATCCATGGGAAAATGAAGAGTAGACAAATGCAAAGGAAAGGGATTAGTTGGAATATTCCTATAAGCTTGTGTTAGATAAAACAGAAACGTGTAATAAGTACAGCCCTGCAAGCCCTGTCAGGCCCAGCGGCTCAGTCAGAGGTCAGGAGCACCTTTCTAGTCCTACTTGTTCAATCCTGTGAAATTTCTTGGAGAATGAGTTTAATTGTACTTTAATCATGCATCTGACCTTCTGTCTTTTATTCCAGAGAAATGTGGTGGACACCGGAATGCAAGTGATGCAGGCTATATCACCACACCTGGTTACCCTCAAGAGTACCCACCGCATCAGGACTGCCGCTGGATTGTCACAGCACCCGAGGCGTCCCAGCGCATCGTCCTAAACTTCAACCCCCACTTTGAGCTAGAGAAGCTTGACTGCAGGTGAGTCATCAGTCATGCCACACAAGCATTCCGGTCAAATAAGACTTGGGACCTTTTAATAAATGAAACATTACCAAGTGACTCAGTCATTTAGATCATGTCAAGCTATACATAACATGTCATGTGAAACATGCATGCTTACCATGCCATCCTACTTGAAAGTTTTTATATAGCTTTGTATAGCAGGGTTTGCAGCTCAGAGATGGGCGTTAGGAAGCCTTAGATTACGCCTCACTGTAACTCATTTACTGAGCTGTGAATGCTGTGAATTTTGGGCTGTTAAGCCAATGGAAAATGAAATCTGGCAGAATTTGGCCATTAATGTCATAGACATTCAATTTTATTTGAAGATATTCCCCACCACTATTAAATTCCTGCCACAAGACCATAGTGCTTCCCTTTTGAGAGAACTGAATTCAGACAGTAGAAGCTTCCAAGCTGTCTCCCAGCTACAGCTGGAGTATCTCCCAGTGCCCAACTGGAGACTATTGAGCATCAAAAAATGCCTCAAGGAAGCCTGTGTTGCCTTCTTTTTAATTAAATATCCAATAAACAAAGATTTACCTCATCTCAGGGATTTATGAAAATGTACCATCTGAGGGCATTCCTCAGGCATGGCAGCTGCTGTGGTGATTCCTCCCCCTATTGGTCAGTAGTGGAATTGCAAGGGGTTAATACTGACCGACTAGACAGACAACAGATTTAATTCAGATTTTTTTTTTCTATTAAAAACACAGTTTTGTTGTGTAGACTAGAATGAAGTCAGTAGGGATATAGACTTACTAAGCTGTGCAGCTGGTGACATTTTGAGTCATGTTTCACACACTGTTTTCCGCAGACTTTTGTAGCAAGACTACAAAGCCTGTCACAACTTTCCACTTCAAGCTTTCTCTCTCACTCTTGCTCCATATCACCCTTTGTCCTCTTGCCATTTATTAACATTTTGGCTGTATTAATTATACATAGATGTGTTTTTAACAGGAGATTTAGAAAATGGGTTCTGACATCCCTTTGTTGGAATTGGAGCATTAATATTTTACAAGTTGTTGTTGAAAGTCTTCTCTCTCTGCACTCTCTTACTCTCTGCTTACAGCGAAGGGTGGGTGAGGGGAGGCTGAGACTAAGAGTTTGATATATTTCTCCTTCCACCACTTTGCTTACTCCTCAGTGATTTGTTCATTGCTGCTGTTTTTTGTACCTTTTCTGTGCTTCTGCTCGATTGGCAGAAGAGTCTGCACATTCCATTACATCACACGTCTCTTTCGTGGAGACCTCTTGAGAGGAGCTGCCTTTTACACGAGTCCATTAGTAAACAGAACTCCATACTAAGGCTCTTATTTATTTATGGCGACCTGCTGCGTGTCACACTTTTTTGGAAATGAGTTGAGCGGACGTTTTCTCCCTTCCACGTTTCTGGGAGAGGACGTTTGTGGGTTCAGACAAACAAATCAAAGACCAGCGACTAAGAGCAAGGAAATTTCTTCCTGTCCTTCGTCCATCTGCCTCTCAGCTCCCTAAGCCCCCAAATGTTCTTTTGCAAATTTACATCTTGCCCACAGAGGAAGAGCTTTGTTTAAAACTCAGCATGCTGTTGTTCCTGTTGTGTGCCTCAGGAGAGATGGATTTTAAAGCTGACAGAAATGGTCCACATTGCAAGGGCAATTTGGTATGTGGTCAGAGTAGAATTGGGCTGAAATTGAGCTGAAAGCTGTTAGCTAGTGTGGATATGGGAAGGGGACATCTACAGCTCGTCCATAGCTTTTTGAAATGAAACCTTGACCTTTCCATGACCTTCTCTTTTCCAATATGGGATACGGCTCAATACGTAGGGTCTATGTGGTGTAGTCCAGGCCTACTTTTACCCAATAAGGGCTCTGTGAAAGTACAGTACAGTTGTTTACCTCTCTCGTTTTTCGGTGCAGACTGTCTGTAGGCAAGATTAACTGAGATCAGATCTGCTACAATGTTCAAGGATCCTTGATTCTTGTTTTCTCAAATGCTGTGTTCATTTTTTTTTTCCTTTCCCCAAATGATTACTGTTTCTGTTCCACAGCCAGACAGTTGAATTAGGGACAGAACAGCGTTGAGCCTGTTTTAATCGTTGAGCATGATCTTAATTGCGAATTCACAGTAAACACAAACGGATCATTAAAACACAAGTAATAAAACTGTTTGCCGCTGGTGCTTAGTAACACTGTCTCCCTTCAGTGCTCTTTGGCTAAGGCTTTCCTGCTTATTTTGCCGGACGCCTTCATGAGAGTAAATAGTATGTCCTAGGGTGAGAGATAGGAGAGGGAGCTGCCATGTTGGAGATGTGTAACAGTAAAGCCTTTGTGAGGAGGACAGACACTTCTATTGTAGCATGCAGATTCACAGGCTGACTTCAATATGCGATATGTGTTTTGGGTTAGATAGGAGTGTGTGTGAGTGTGAGTATGACTGTGTGTGAGTAGGGGGTTTTTGGGGATGAATTAAGAGCAGTGTTGTATTGATGACTCCTGTAGTGACAGCCCCTGAGGCAAGCATCCAGACTCAGAGGAGACTGCAGCACAGCACGCTCTTCCAGACGTACACACACACACTTTCAGGACAGGGATGGGGAGATTCCCCTACATCACTAAAAGGAGGCTTCACCACCATTCAGCCAGCAAAGGCCCTTTGGCCTATGACAATACGCCTTAGACGCTTATGGTCACTTTTACTCATAAACCCTGCTGTTTTAAAGTTAGCAATCAGTAACACAAAATTAACTTTGGTGCAGAGACATTTATAAAGTGGTTTAGATACGCAGATTATGCTTGACTGAATTGAAAAAGTTTGTGAGTAAAAATCAGGGAAAAACATTGTCTAGAATGATCATCTCACGGAAAGCAGTATAACAGAGAACACAGAAAACGAGATTAGGATAAAATTAACATCCAGAATGGCGAAATCAAATCACAAAGCAGACGCATTGATGAAACATTGCTAGTTTATTGGTTTTTCTTTTAATAACTTTTTAATGTTTCCTGTAAATAATATACTGAGTTATTAAATAAGGCATCTAAAATACCTTCTGGTGTCTAGCTTGTATTTAAATTTCTCCTGGAAAGATATTTTTAATAAAACAACACTCAGTAGTATGGGCGGTGGGGCGGTAGGGGAGGGTAATATGATATTTATCTCTTTTGTGATAAATTATGTAGTGATCTGATTCTCTGAGCTACACTGATCAACTTTTTCATTTGAAAGATAATATAATTAGGCCTTTTTAAGTAGAATTATGGCATGTGAAATGTTCATCTGTATTTCTAAATGAAGCACAGTTGGTCATTTTCTTCCTTTCGTACTTATCAGAAGTCCAGAAAGGTGGCATTTCATGCTTGGGAAATGTACTACCATGTTTAATGCTATCGTTTAAAATAAATAGTTAATAGTTATTTTTTGTATTTTTCAAAGCACTAACCCGAGTGTATGAAAGGCACTGAATGAATAAGCTCTGCCTTGCCTCGACTGATTAGATTTTTGCCTCATTGCCCTATTGGCAAGTGATTCTCATTGTCTGGTGGTGTACATGTGCAGCCTTAAGCAAATCTACTTTTGCTTTTTGGTTTGTGTATGTGGGTAAGCATATGTGTGCATGTGTATGTGTGAAATACACCAGTGCTTATTGAAGAGGGTCAGGAAAGACGCATGACTTGCTGACCCTGATATCACACTGGACCATATGATTTTACGCTTTGTGCTTTTCGCACTGAGCAAGATCAACAAAGTCCAGCTGTCTTCTCTAGGTGTGTGTGTGTGTGTGTGTGTGTGTGTGTGTGTGTGTGGGCTGCCCTTTATATGAATCATCCCAACAGCCTCCCACATGCTGTGGTGTAGACATTGCGGGAAGAGTGTATATCTGATCCGCCCGCTCCACTTAGCTCGCTATCTTTCAACTGGCCACAAGGCCCATCCATTGGCAGCTAAGTGCCATATTTAATTTATTTAACCTGAGGAGTTTGAACTGTCAGATATGATTACAGGGCTCAGCCATCATTTCAGAGCTGGCCAGACATGTTTCACGCAGTCTGGAGTTAATGTGAGCAGTGGTGTGGTCTCAACAGTCACTTGCACACACACATACCCAAGAGAGGAGATGGCCCAGGACAAGGGTGTTACCCTGCTTTATAAAGTTTAGTCTTAGTGATGTGGTCTGCCACCACTCCCTTTTCCATTTTGTCCTCCTTTCATTTTCTGGTTTCACTTCACATTTTTCTCCTCATCTCTTAAGTGAAGTGAAAGTGACTTTTTGTCATTGTGAAACAAAGTAACAGCACACAGTGAATCACAACAAAATTAATCTCTGCTTTTCACCCTTGCTCACCGTACAGCAAGGGAGCAGCTATATCCAGCACCCGGGGAGCAGTGATGAGGACGCTTCCTTGCTCAAGGGTACTCAAAGGCAACCTACTGGTCCAGGACACAAACCCACGACTTGCCGATCCAGGCGCCTTGTCCCGAGCCACTAGGCCATCACTGTCCCAATGACTGTCAAATGTAAAGTGCTGATTTGTAGTTTTCCCGAAAAGACATATATGGTGTCTGAAATTTGCTCTTTTTACAGTGGAATGATGAGGTGAATGTAGCTAAAATATCATACCCATATCATCCATAAAGGCAAAGTTATAAAAGTGTTTGCTTCTGGGGGATAAATAGAGTTTGGAGAATTTTCATATAAAATGAATAAAGCTCTTTTTGGTGCATAAAACCACTCAAAAGTGAAAGGACCTCAGGGGAAAATAAAATACAAGAAAAATGAATGGGCCCTTTAACCATGCAGTGCACTTTTTGTTCATTTGAATGAATCCATTTTGTCGAAAGTAGAGAGCTAGTGGCTGGAAGCTTTTGTTATTGTCGCTTCATTAGCTTCATGGCTTCAGTGCAAAACTGAAGAAGCCAATTTCATCCCTTGACTGATCTCCGAAAACTGTATTTAAATTGTGTGAATTTGATTTTTGGCCTACTTTTAATGAGTCATCTCCAAAGACAGGCCACTATATCACAGGCCCCCCCACCTCTCCCTTTTCTCTCATCAGACATAAACAGTGTTGGTAGTCCAGCCACACTGACTCTGGCTCTCAAGCATTCAGAGTGCTTGGTTTGGAAAACTGCAGCTTAGACTGTCTGTCTTCTCCTGTGAAGGAGTTTAGGCTGTGAATGTTGTTTAGAAGCATTTTCTGAGTTTTGCCAGAATTTGCCTGGAATGGATGAGAGTGCAAGGCAAAGGTGAACAGCATTAACAATGCAGATAAATGTTTATCTGCCTAACACCATGGAGGAGGCCAGAGGAAGCAGAAATTGAGAAAAAAGGAGAAGAGCTGATCAAGTGTGTGAAGAAAACGAGAAAGGGAAAGGAGGAAGTACTAAGAAAAGGACTCGGCATCTGTTCAGCTGCCAGACAGAGATAGGGTTGAGATCCTGAGCTGCTGTGTAAATGACAGAGTGAGAGAGGAGCATGACAACAAAAGCAGTTGGAGAGGAGCTGCAAAGAGAGGAGTGTTGGTGTTTACTGTGTGTGTCTGCTGCAAGAGATCAGGTAATGGGGTCCACATTAAGATACGTATCATAGCGTGTTGATATATTACCAGATTCAAATGAAATGTAACATATCTTTAAAAGCAGTATCGGTTGGGAGTAACTGCGTTTGCAGGAGAGGAAAGTGCAGTGTCAGGGTGGACATGCACTGCAACCAGTCAGTGGTCAGCTGGAATAATCCTCACAGCTTTTCCTGACCATGCCTTGTGCTGCAGTGTGCCATGCTTTATGGGCTGCATTATAATTCAACAGATCACTCTACGCGAGCTTGGCCCACTGCCGAAAGCCTCTCACTCCTCAGGGTTATAAATAGGTTGATGTTGAATAAATATAATAAGAGTTAGATGATTTATTTTTATATATCTGTAATTCAATCAACAACGTCTCCGTTCTGAATGACATGGATAATAGATACAGACCAGGGGATGAGCAGGTTGAAAGAGCTTTTCCCTCTCTTTCTCTCCAGCTCTCTCCCCATTCCTGTATCATCTTTTTTATTCTCTCCTGGAACTACCTCTTCCTTCCTCCCCCTCTCTCGAGACCCCCACCCCGCTGGCATGATATTCCAGTTTGATGTTATCTAATTGCTATATTAATATGCAGAAAAGTATAATCCATTTCCCTCCTTAGGTTTCCTAAAGGATTCTGAGTGGGATCGCTCTGTGATGCACAGGGCTGCCTTATTGTTATGTGACTACAAAGCGTGTGTGCGTGTCTGGAAATTAGTCATTCCCATAATTTAGAAATGAATGTCATGCACCTCATATTAAGATTGTTGACTCAGTGTTAGTTGCAGAACAATCGACAGCTGGAGTTCATTATTTCCTGTGTTTTGCAGTGTGTATGCCACTGTGAGCGTATTTACCTTGGAGATTAGTGTTAGTGCGTCAGTTTACGTGTGTTCAGACAGTGCTGAGCTCAGTGTGCAGAGCTGAGGATTGTGTGTATCATGATGGCCCTGTTGTGACATTCCTGTAGAGTAAGCACTGATTTTGACAGTAGCCTCCAAGCATCTTTAGCGTTTCAGCCGCAGGTACATGCACAAGCTGCAATCACACTCCCGGCCACTGCCCCACACTCTTCATCCAAATACAAGAGACTACTGTGTGTGTTCTTGGACCATCAACAAATCCATGTCATCGCTTGTTTTTCCCTGAGGCAGCGGGAAGGAAGCAATGAATGTGAACACCCAGTGATGGACACATTGCTTGATTTCCCTATTCTTGATTATGTTTTCAAGATTGCTTGAATCAGTAGCTGTGACAGATTTGCTGTGAGTGAGCCAGCATCTCTACTCTCTTCGTGGCACATTGTAGAGGTACGTGATGATAACCTCAGCCTATGCCACTCCCTGGGGGTCCTCCTGATCAATGGTTATTTTCCGCTTGTAATGAAGAATCAATGGACAGTGTAGAGGTGAACTGGACTCTTGGGGACTAGGCCAGTGCCTGCTCATGCATCACTCAGGTTACAGACACATTCGTTACAGACATCAGGAACTTGATTGCATCACAGAGACTGGGGGTCACTGCCTGGTCTTTCAAACACGATTGCTCTGGGAAGAAGAAAGTGCTGGTTAACAAACTAACCTTTAAATCTGTCCAACCACTGCACGGTCAGTCAATCCCACAAAAATGGACATTTTAGAGATGTTCTGACCCAGGCAGCTAGTTTACATGATTTGGCCCTTGTCCAAGTTGCTCTGATCCTTTTGCTTACCCATTTTTCGGTTTTCCTTGGTGAATCAACTGATTCACCCCATGACAGGTAACAAGGAAATAATCTATGTTATTAGCTTTTGTGTTTTGTATTCTATTTGCCCTTTGAATTACGATATTAATATGCCTGAAGAAATTAATGAATAAGGGTATTAAAGGCTGATATAATAGTTTGAAATATTTGTTAATGGTTTTCAGTCTATTTTAATTCTTTATTTTTTCTTTCTTTTTTATTTTTTTGGTAGGCAGTAACAGACTAACATGACCTGAAGTTGTTATTTGTTTTCACAGCAAAACAAATGGCCAACGTGAGCCCAGGCTGTGAGATCACTCAAGCATTGAGCTAATATTATAGGGGCACATTCAGCATATTCATTTCTCCTCGGGGTCATAAGAGGTCTCTTTTTGTTCCCTTTCTATTTAAATGTGCAACTTTCCACAGTTGGAACCGTCTAGGAGATATTTGTTGTAGGACTTTCGAGTTTATACCATGGCATCTTTCTCATTAGTCTTTAATTTTGCTGTGGGAGGTTAGGCTTATAGACATTTCTTACTCTTATTTATTGGTTATTGCTTTAAAATGGAAGGATGCACTTTTGTTACCTGGTAACATTACCAGGGTGAAGTGTGTGTGCGCTTGTGCGTGTGTGTGTGTTTGTTTCTGGATCTGCTGGGGACCTCTGAAGCTTGGTACAGGTGTGAAAATGTTTCCCGCTTGAAAGATAGAATGTGTGAAAGACAATTAACAGGCTGCTTAGAGAGGAGGGGGGTGGTTCACATACACCTAGCTGTAATACCCTGGAACTGTCAAGCACAACCAAAAAAAAGCAACAACAAAAAAACTCACAAAGAAGAAAATAAAAATAATTGAGTAAGAAAGAAGGGGAAAACAGATCTTCCTCTTCTCATTGATGGAGAAAGGGAGGTAAATGCATGTTTTCATGGCTGATCACGTAGCTTCACAAAAGCCGATATTTCCCAGCTTTTTCATCTAATCGCTGAACCATGGCAACAGCATCCTGTAATAAAAATCTATGAAAGTGTATATTATCATTTGCATTTGCTTCAACTCTGCTGGCCATGTGACTCTAATGACCAGAGACTGAGTGAAGCACCGCATGTGTCCCCATCACTACATGAATGCTGCTATTGTAGCAGTGGCTGTGTGTTAATTGAGAAATGGGTTGAATCTCAGCCTGTGGGCAAGATGAAGTGTCCTGAAGTCACCCGCAGCTTCCCCATCCAACCAAACCAAATAACACGCACCTACTTCCTCCTGGCAATCAGCATGAAAGAGATAGGCCACAGTGAGAGTGAGAGAGTTAGGGCCGCAATTGTGTGAAATTCTCTATTAGTCAGCCACCAGGCATGAACAAATCGCCTGAATGCATCGTTATAGTTTCCTTCTTTGAACTTAATTGGCAATTGTTGTTGAGCATGTGTGTATCTGAAGGGAATACTGGACATTATTATTAATAAAAGTGAATATCAATATTTCACTAGTGTCTCACAGTATTCTTGTATATCTACATGTTGGAAGCTGGCTTTATTTGCTTTTCTTCTATTGGCCAATATACATCGTCAGCCATAATTCTAAACCCTTCTCCTTAAATTTGGTCCCATGCATGCCAGCAAAACAGCTTTGACATCCACCTTCTTTTATTGCTTCTTGGTTCAGTTCTGATTCTGAATATGTGCTCACTGGGGATCAGTATGGGCACTCTGACTAGTCTAAAGCTGTTCGCTCCAATCTCTAAGCAAGCTGTGATGATTATTATAGTCATGTTACATTTTTCAGCAATTTGGGCCACGGGAGCTCTTTTGAGGGATCAGACCATATGATCTAGCCTTTACTCCCCACGTGCATCAGTGACCTTGTTGCCAGTTCACCGGTTGTCCTTCATTGGGCCACTTTTTGTAGGTTCTTATTGCTGCATACTGGGACCTGGTATTTTGGGGGAGCCCCTTTTTCTAGCCTTGACAATCAGTGAAGGTCACTCAGTGTTCCTGCTTTCATATCAGCCTCAATATAAGGCTGCTTACTTGCTGTCTCATACATTCCATGAAAGTTGCCACTGTGCTGATTTAATCAATGTTATTTATTTATCTTTTTAATGGTTTTAATCTTATGGAGGATTATGGTTTGACTGTGCTTTAAAAATGGGTTTATACAAGTGTAATGGGTTTCCTTATGTAAATAAAGTGTTTGTTTCTTAGCCGGTTGCAGAGTTCATTACTTTGAGTGTGTGTGTGTGTGTGTGTGTGTGTGTGTGTTAAAGAGCTTTGAAAGCACCTGGTGGTGTCTGTCTTACCGAAGGCAGTGTCAGGTTTCCGTATCTCTCTTCCTGCCTCCCCTCTTTTCACACTCTCTCTAGGTTAAAGTCTCTACCTACCACTGAAAAATGTCTGCCATAATTAATCTTCCATTAAGCCAAGCTTGGTTATTCATAAAAAGACAAGGAATAAAAAGAGAGCGAAGAGGAAACAGAAATGATGGAACACCTCCCAGAGGTGCAAGCAAGGCCACTCTAACACACAGAGTGATTGGAAAGACTGATAACCAATCTAAAGCTCAGAAAGAAAACAGGACAATGTAGCATTACGAGGATATGGAGTATTATAATAATAATAATAATAATAATAATAATAATAATAATAATGATAAATATCACCATATTGCTCCAAGGTACATAGTTGTATTCTCTTTAACCCAAGAGCTTCATGTTTCCATTCCTCATTCTTAGATATTAGTTCATTATGCTTTTCAAATAATTCATTGTAGTTTTTGAATAAAACGTAGTAATGATTTATAGAAGATTATTAAATATTGAAGTTATTTAATAGAAATGAGAAATAATATGTAAATGGTGATCTTTACTTAAAAAACAAAGAGGTCCTTAATGTGTCAAATCTTTTGTGCATTAACCTCCACTTACTTTGAAGAAGTTCTCACTGCCCTGTCTTTGACCAACTGCAGATTCACAGGGTGCTGACCTGTGAACTCTACAGCCAGCCAGGACAAACTGAGTCATGTGCAAATTCCAAATATGGAACTCATCTATGGGTTGCAGAAGCTTCACATTACTTTATCAGATGTCAAAACCACTGGAAGTGTTTCAGTGGTTGGAACACCTCGCCCAAAAGCAAACCTAAGCACCTGCTATCAGCAAGAACCTAAACAACCAGAGAAATTTTTAGGGCATTATGCATGAAAACAGGACCCGAATACAGTGCCTACACCATAAGTGGCCTACATGTTGTGTGAGCAGAGTGAAGAAAAAGCAGAACCTATGCTGATTGATGCTCATTGACTTTTCCTGCAGATCACCCTAGGCTCTTCAACTGCAGTTGTTTATCAGACAATGTCTCTTACACTCAGGGGCTGTGATCCAGTGAGGAGCCATGGGCTCATTAGAACAGAGCCCGAGAAGGCTCAGCAAGCCAATAGGAATCCCGCTAGCATCAAACGTTTTTTGAGCACAGCTCCATAAAAATCAGTTCAGATAGTTTGACAGCAAGGAACTAAGCAGAACTCTTAAATTAATGTTTGGTAGTTCTCTCCATTTCGCTTCATCTGCGTTCAGATAATGGCTGTTTTAATTCTACACAAAAGACAGCAAAAGAGACACCACTCCCTCTCCACCCGTCCCTCTCTTTAGGTATTTTTAATTTACTTGTCATTTGGGGTCAGCTTTTTTTGTCTTTGAAGAATGGAGCCTATTTTGTGGAATCAGACAGGAAGTGCTGGATGTGTATAATAGATGTGTTTCTTTCCCCCCCGTAGTTAATTGAGATCAAGCTTTCTTTGACCACAGTGTGCATAAACTCCTCAGGCAAAAGCAGCTTATAACCTGGAAACAGAATGAGAAAAACAAGAGAGAAGAAAACTCATTATATTGAGGTGGTGCTGAAGTAAAACAGACTTTTAAATACACAGTCCAAGTGTGTGTGTGTGTGTTGAGATTGGGGGTATGTGCATGTGTGGGTATGTGAATGTGTGGGTGTGTGTTCGTTTGCAAGTGTATCACTTTATTCCGTTTGCTGTGTATATGTGCCTCCCAGCGACCAGTGTCTGTTATAATTCAGCGATCTTAATAATCATGTCTGAGTCTGTTCTAATCCTATTAACACTAATTGTGCTTGCACCTGGGCCTCTGTGCTGGTGTCTTCTAGTGTTCTAATTATGATTTTGAAGACAATTGAAAGTCTGAGACTTTGCCCAAGTCTTTGTCTTCTGTTTCTTTGCATAGGTTGCATTTATTGACATTGTTCACTTCATTGACAACCAAGAGTCTGAGTTCAGGACTGATCCGAGGCTTTAAGAAGCTATAAGTATTTGTTTGAAAACTGCCACTTCCATCAGCTGGAATCAGAGCTTAAGTGTACCTGTTGTCAAAACGTAATCCACTGACAAAGAGTTGTTTAGGGCAGCTCAAAAGGTTGGACAGGCTGCAATTAGACATGCGTTGGCCCCTCTTGCCCTTAGAAATGTCTTCAGCATTGTGGTTTGTTTTACAGGTACGACTTTGTTGAGATCCGGGATGGCAATTCGGAATCAGCTGACCTCCTGGGGAAGCACTGCAGCAATATCGCCCCAGCCACCATCATCTCCTCTGGCCCTGTGCTCCACATACGCTTTGTATCTGACTATGCCCATCAGGGGGCAGGCTTCTCGCTGCGTTATGAGATTCAAAAGACAGGTAAGAGTGCATGCGGCACCCCATAGAGCTGATTGTGATTTATTGAAACAAAACCACATCAAGGCAACAGGCTCCATCTCTTTTTTAAGTATTTCCCGTATCACTTTTCTTTGCTAGGAGCGTTCCTGTCTTCCAAGGCTGATACACAGTCACTCATTTGAAGGTTTTCAAGTTGTCTGTTTTTTTTTATGTCAGATTGCTAGGAAGACTCTGTGTCAGTGAGTGTGTGAAGATCACAGCAGTTATGAGCTCTGATGGAACTGCCTGTATTATCACGTTGCACAGAGCATAGCCTTTCACACAGGATCCACACACCTCAGCCCTTCCTCTGATCAGCCACCTCTCAAAGCGGCAGCAGCAGCAATGTGCCAAGTCCCACCTAACTGACAAGTGTTGATTGGCTTTTGTGAAATAGGAGGGAAAGCCTGTCATTGGTCAGCTTGGTGTGGAAAGTAGCTGATATTTTTTATGGAGGGAAATCAGTTCAGTAGTTGGCTCAGTAGTATGAAGCTGCTAAGCTGACTAACCTGTTTGGAGGGAAAGTTCTCCATTGGTCAGGTCTAGCTTAGTAGCAGAAAGTCACATTAGAAAATGGCCTATCAGTGCTGTTCTCCTCAGGCAAAGCAAATAACTCTGGCTGACCTTACTGCCAGCCCTTCGTGATCCCCCTATCTTTCATGGGTCCTGTTCAACATGCACCATGACAAATTCAGATCAAGGCAGCAGCAGGCAAAGAAAATAAACAGCGGCCAGGCATCTTCTGTTCTCTTTTTCATCCTTCTGAAAGCATTCCAGGAATGCCTATTTAATTGAGTCCTGATCTCCAGTCCCTGAAGGCAGAGAGGTGGGCGGCAAGGGAGCCAGTACTACTAACACAATGTGCATTTAAGTTTGGTTTGTTGTGTGTCTGTATATATATGGTGGTCCAGATTGAGTGGGAGGGATCAATGGTCTTAGAGAGGATTGTAGGCAAATGCCTAATAGAAACATAGTCAGTGTGATGATAAATCGTAGCTCAAGGAATGATGTTTAGACTTTCTCTAGTCTAAGTGAATATTTTTGTCTTTTAGTGGGTATTTCTTAAAATATTCTCATTTCAGCTTGTATGGCTTTGCCTTCTGATGTTTGCGCAGGTTGCGAGTCCCTCGCCCTAAGAACGTGCTAAATTAAACTGTAAATGTATTTGTAAGAATCTGGAAAGTCAACACTCAAAGACTGGTAAGCACAGATCCTGATGAGACCCAGCAGATGACACAGAAGCCTCACAGTCCCATTAGTGCTGACGCCCTCCGTTCACAGAAATCATCACTTTAACACCAGTCCACTGTCTCTCACCTCCTTCTCTTGGGAGGCAAGCTATACCAGGTTCCTTGAGCATGCTGGGAGTGCGAATGATCTACAGCAGCCCCTCAACAGACGAGGCAAGCAAACGTTGGGAAGAGCGCTATCATATCGGCAGGTCATACGCCTTGTATCATAAACAAGCAATAATGATGGGACCCGTCAGGATGTGGAGGATTGTGGTTGCCATGGCATTAACAGGATCTTGTTATGCTTAGAGGGTTTGAGTGAAATTATGTGTAGCAATGTGTGTGTGGTGGTTCCTTGTGCAAAACACAAAGAGAGCTCTAGAATATGTGTGTGTGTGTGTGTGTTTGTGTGTGTGTGTTTGTGTGTAAGAGATCTTAGTTTGATGATGTGTGAGGGATCACGTCTCCTCCAACCACTGCTGTTTAATTTGAACTTGCCAGACTGTAGCCAGAACATGTCGACAACCCATGTTTTATGAGATGCAAAACAAGCCCGGGGAAAGGGAAACAAAGGGAGAAGGAGTCTGCGAAACAGAAAGAAGTGAACGAGGGGCTTAGGGAGAGGCATAAAGGAAAGAAACATGTAGACACCAGCGAATGCCATGAAATGCTGGAAGAAAAGGGTACAGGAAGTGCTGTTCTTAAACCTGGCCCATGAGCTTTGCTTGTTTGCTTGGTTGTTATGGTGGCCGTACGCTAAAACACTTAGTCCAGCATTCTCCAGGAGTGATAGGAATCTTGAGTAAATACACAGCCTGGAGGTGTGGTCTAACCAGTAGTCACAGCACTAAAAAAAAAACCCCTATCAATCGGCTTTCTCCTGTGGAGAGGAAATCAGCATCCATCCGACCCCCAGGCCCCATCTCCCTCACTTCTGACCAGGACTGGGCCACCTCTCAGCTTCCAGCACTGATCTCAGCCACACCAAACTCAGCCTCGCAGCAGGGCCTACATGAGGTAGCAGTCAGTATAGACTGTTTACCTGCTATTTTGAAAGATTTTGTGGAGATAGACACACACACACTCTAATTGTAAATGGCAAGAGTAAACCTCACAGATCAGATTTTTGTTTTTTTGACAATACCAGGTGACCTTTGCATTATGTATGCATTTAAGAAATGGTGCACAGTTGCTCTTAAATAGGAATGCACTGAAAACTCTGGGTCAATTTCAACAACTGGTATTTTTATGTCTGCAGTTAGTGCTCAACAATAAACATTTATAAAATGTAGAAATTTATAAAATGTAGAAATCGATATTAGATGTGCCTGGATTGTTATGTCAGTGAAATAAAGCATTTATTTGCAGAGTGTTACAAATGCAGTTAAAGGAATAAAAACCAGAAAATTTAATGCAATAGACTGGCATCGCTCAAACTCTCAGCTCTTTTGGAGTATAATCAATAATACCTTTTTTGGAAATACTTTCAGACCTAAGCATCTAACTGATATTTTTTGTAAAGATTATCTGCTGATATTGGTGTTCTTCTGATATCATCATACTTTTAGGTTTTAAAAGGAAATTAACAGATGAGCATGTCAACACCAACAAATGAAAATGCAAAGTATGTCGAAAGTGATCTAAAGCTGTTTTTAATAGATTTTGCAAGTTTAAAAGAAACATGGAATTTAATAACTTGGGGTCAACGATTGTGATCGTCCCACTCTGTTTTGCCCAAACCTTGGGCACAAACATGCAGTAAACAAACTTAAGCATCTCTCTCCCATACCCTACTATTACTGCATGCTCATTCACAACAACATGTTAGTTTACTCAACCATACTCATCACCCCATGCTGCTGTTGCCACGGCTACAGCTGGAAGACTCTCAGCCAATCTGTGATCCACCATTAGAGTGCTGGAACAATGGACAGAAAGAGCCAATGAGAGTTCATTATACAACTGCCCCCAGCTACTATGATGCCACCCAGTTACCCCTAATCTCTGCAACCCCCTTCACCCCCAGTTTCCTCCCCCAGGCTGTACAGTCTGACAGTCTGGAAGTGACTGTATCTGGGGTATTATGTGACTTAACGGCTGTTGACAGATGATGATCCTTCCCATGAGCCATCCCATTGACATAGTGGATCACCAATCTTATCACACTATCCACTCATATCAGCACCGAGTTGATGTGACAATGAAGGTAATTTGTTTTATGTGTTTAATTTGGTCCACATATTGTACGTACGGGGCACACTGTGAATTTCAATTATAATCACTGCGCACACAAAAAACATCCATTGGTTTATGGAAGATGGTCAAGACAAAACTGAACCTAAGAGTGTCCAGTGCTCTGAGTAAGGGTAGAACAAAGAAAAGTGATGCATAAGTTTGTTTTATTGCAGACACCTGGACTTAAAGTCTGGACATAGTGGAGAAACAGAGGTAATTGAATTTCCATGAATCATCGATATAGGAATTCTGAATCCTTGCTTATACATAATATTTTCCACACATGCATGGTTGTTATTGGAGTCCAATTTTGAAACACCTCTGCATGCACACTCTAGCATGACGGGAGAATCTATATGTGGATGAACACTTCATCCACATGCTCGTTGCCCCAGACACATGTCCACTTACACATATATTACATTAAGATCAAAACCCTCTTCGCACACATGCTGTTCACTCAGCCATGACATCCATCCCCTGTTCTACCCAGCAACATTCCACAATAACAACCCCCCCAACATGCACTCACTTCCCCCGGAGCCCCAGACATGCCAGCCGCATGCTCCAGAATTGGGACTGTGGTCCAGAGCCTTCTGCTGAGGAGCGAAGAGAGAGCGCCTCCTGGCCTTCGCTGCACTGGGCTGTTTTTGTCGTACTCACGAAACGTGAATTAATGGGCGTGAACAAAAGGCCGCCGGCATCAGGTTTACTCATGCATACATGGTGCAGTACAGTATCTCAGTGGGGGTCTGCTGTCTGCCTGTGAATGTTTGCGTGTGTGGGTCACACCATGACAGCCAAGGTCATGTGCAGCTACATACACATCCTCAAAACCAGACTGAAGGCGCGCACACACACACACACACACACACACACACACACACACTCACGCACTCTAAGAAAGTTGTAGCAGCTGCAACTGAACAGTTAGAACCTCCACCGCAGGCTAAAGCAGAGCCTGGCTGACCCACTAAACTCAGAAAAACAGCCAAGGCCAGCACTAAAAGATCAGTGTGTTTTTGTTGCACATTTTCAGCACTTTAAGGGAAGCCCAGATGATGACCGTCAAAACACACTGTAACAACCAGATCTTATTGGCTTTGTGAAGTGCTTTTTTCATTTGTATGCAACTCAAGGAGAATAGCCTTTCTTTTGGGTGTTTTCTGATGAGACTATATATAAGAGTGTATGTATGTGTGTGTATCGTCTGTCTGATAGGCACAGTGCTAATTCTACAGCAGCAACTCTAACCACATATATATATATATATAGTACGGCTGTAGAATTAGCAATGTGCCTATCAGACAGACGATACACACAGGTTGAGTACTAAAGCTTGGACGTGCATTATGTACAGGCATGTGGTATGCAAAGACGTGATAGAATAGCTCTTGTGTTCAGTTCTTCCAGTGCAGACACTTGTAATGGGTTATTTATACCTGATTACTGCAGAAGTGAAGGGCTTGGCGCATCAGAAGTTTCTGTCTGTGAGTGTGTATGTGTTGAAGGAGGAATTAAGATGTTTAACATTTAACTGGCCTGGTAGTAGAAACAGACTTCAACACCTGATGTTCATTGAATAAAAATGTATCACTTTCCATAAAGGCACTGAATACTACTACAATGGTGACTAGCCCTCCTGCTGGAGATCTGGTTTCTTCCTGGCTTTGTTAAGGTTAGGCATTAATGTTTACTTGGTATGCAATTATAACTTCGTTATTAAAAAAGAGGCTGAGAAATGTAAAAATCTCATGCGAAGCTTTGTTAATACAGTATTTTGTAAATTAATATATGTTGGACATTAATCTAGGAATATGAACACATAATAATGCTCTATATATAATGATATAAATTCAAAGTGACTTTAAACGGTAGTAAATGTTTTAGTGGCTCTGATCAAGAGGACAATTGTTTAACAATGATTTCAGATTGGTTGGCTCCTGTGTTTGAAAGTATAATACTAAATCTCTAAAATGTGTAGTACTGAAAAGTTTACTGAAGACTGAAAAATACACTACTGGATAAAGTCTTGAGCCACCTTACATTTATTTTGTACATTTTGTTAGACAGTCACCTTGTTGCAAAAATGCTTTTATGCCTGTCAAACTGTCTTATCTTTGCCTTAACGACTAGATTAGATGGGGGAAAAATGACAGAATGACAGGCTGCAAAGTGCCTGAAGATACAAGGTGTCTATATAAAGGTGGTACCAACCACTCAGAATTCAGCATCACCAAACATCTGCGCCTGTTTATTCACTGCTTCATGCTTTAAGTTAGATGGCTTTGTTCTGATTGAATGAATAATTCTCAGGCAACTCATGTACAGTAACCAGACAGAAAAGGAGAAAAAAAACTTTGTCGTTTAGGACATCTGGAGAACTGATTTCACAACAATACATTAAGAAACAAAAGGTCTGGCTCTTTGGAAGCAAACTAAGAAGAAATGAAGGATGGCTCAAGTGTTTTGCACAGTATGTTTCCCTAAGGTTTTAACAAATGGTAGTAAAACACATTAAATTGTTCATATTAGACCTAAAACTACCTCGACGACCCTTACAATGACTCAAGTAGGAGCTTTCAGATAAAGATGACAGATGAGTGCTAATGCTATGAAATGGATCTTACGTGAACATAAATCCAAGAGGACAGGATGGTTCTTTGTCTCCTCCCATCACTTTGGGGGTTGCCAGCCAGGGTGGACATCTCTTAGCTGATTTAGCTAAATTGGTTGTTAGTGCTTATGAATACAGATGCTTGATGTATGTATAGAGGTGTGTGTGTGTGTGTGTGTGTGTGTGTTAGAACATATGTGTGCATGCAAACATGCACGTACATAGCCACAAACAGATGTATAGCATGGCAAAGGTGCAGCCATGAGGAAGGGGATGAGTGTGTGTTTCGAGTGTAACATTAACCCAGGCCAGCTGCTTCAGCACAGCTTCTCTATCTCTCCATCAGCTGCTGCAGCACCACACTCAGCTACACTCAGGCTCCAGGGTAGTGTGTGAATGTGTGTATATGGGTGTATTTTACCCCAGAGTCTCCGTGGCAGGCCCAGACTTGCGCTTGCGGGGGCAGTGACCCCTCATTAAGTCCTCAGACAGTGGGTCATGCAGTCTCTGGCTGTAATGCCTTATATAGAGATCTATTAATCTCCCTGTGGTGCCAAGACCCCTTTAAGGAGCTGTTTGGGAGCAGAGGAAGAACCAAACTTGTATTTTGTGTGTGAATACATCCATATTATGATTATAAAAAAAGATACACATCTATATGTCTGGAATGAAAAAAGCTAAATATTATTAACCCAATTTTAATAGAATTTTTTTCTGATAATATTTTAATGTGACATTTATGTGAGACTGTATTATGTGATCATGTGAGTTTAACCATTTCTGCAGCTCAAAACAAGGTCATTCTGATGTGACAAAATTATGTATATGCACTTTTTTAAAAGCAGCTTTCATTTGAAAACTCAAAAGTGCAAAAAAAAAAGTGAAAGATTCTCTGACTGAGGTTTAGTTTAAGGCTGTGTGTAGATGGAATGTGTTGCATTTATTTAGCCACAGGAGTACAGGTGTCCGAGGAAATACACCACAAAGATGGAAACACAAATGGGTAAATGTTTAAGGAGCAGTTGTTGCTCCTTCTCTGGCTGGTCATTGTGAGAGTGCGCATGTGGTGCTGCAAGGCATGCAGATGGTCAGCAGAATATAAATAGTTTAAGTATTACAGTTATTTAAGAGTTAAGGGCTGCAGATTACTGACCGTTTGTTCTTTCATCCTGTGATATTTTACCCCCTGCCTGAGCCCACACAATCTATTCCAGGCCCCTGTCAACAGACCCCCCCACCACCACCCCACATACACACACACACGCGCACACACACACACACACACTCATACAAACACACACAGACTCTCTTTCCATGTTGCATCCAAAAGTTTTAATGGTAATGCATACAGACACACATACACGATACACTGATGTGCGTGTTTATGCAGTAATATTTAAACAATGACAGTACCCAGTGTGAGAGAGAGGAAAAAAGAGAGAGAAGTATCTGACATTGTGTTAAAAGTATCAATGAGTTTACAAACTGAAAGTGCAGCCCTGTGGGATTGCATAGTGTGTGTGTGTGTGTGTGTGTAAATGAATATTAAACAGTGAATCTGTATTTCTTTAGAGTTAGTAGATGGGTACACTGCCTGATGGTGTTTTTGGGAAGCAGGTGAGATTTGGCATGATGTTTGTGGAGCTTCGGAGAGTGAACCATGACTGGGCATACGTTTGCATAGCAATGCTGTGGGAGAACAGACTGACCCTTATTGTGGCTCCTCTGGGGCTCCTGCTTGTTTTCCCTACTACTATTTTCTCTTCTTCTAATTAAGAGACAGCTCTGCATGGGAGAGAGAGAGAAAAAGAGAGGGAGAGAGCAAGCAAGAAAGAGTGTAGAAAAGAGCTGTAAGGAAAAAGAAGTAGTAGAGAGAGAGAGAGAGAGAGATACTGTGAGGACACACAACACTAGAATGAAACATGAATAACGCCATGGCTGTGTGCAAGGTGTGAGCTGATGTCAGTCGCACATCTCTGACAGAGGCTTCCTGGAGTGTGCTCAGCACAGATTCCCCATACAGCTGTGCTGCAGCTGCGTCTGGAGCTGAAGCACATGCACTGCAGTCTGGCAGCAGAACTGAGCACCAGTCATTCTGTATTGTCTGCCTTTACCTCTAGAGAGAAAAACCTGGTGGCAGGGAAAGAAAAATGTGATCTTAGGAAGAGCAAAGTGAAAGTGTTTTGTTTTATTTTCCGGGGTCAGATGCCCCAAAAAAGTTCTGAACCTTGTTTTTCAGAGACATTTTAAAAGATTCATTTTGGGTTGGACTACTTTAATCATATTGAAGTCTAACCAGGCTTAAAGTGAGGGGGGAAAAAAAGGGAATTTATAGCAATATATTATTCCATTGCTGTGATGTCAGCCCTCATAAGCACTCAAACCATTTACCAGCTATGGCCTAATGGAGTTTAAATATATGCTTTTTACAGCGGTTTGGAAAATAAAACTGTTAAGTAATTATTTAAACCAAGCCTGCTCTTCATACAAAGCAAGACTGAAATGAACACGAATCCAAATGTTGCAAAATATGAAAATATAATGAACTTTATGAATAGCTATTTTCTGATTACAGATCACTATTACTGTTTAAATAACTGCAAGCCTAGAAGAGTAGCCTGTGGTGTGTTGGGCAGGGAGTGTATTGCTGTCCTGTAAGACAGCATCAGTGGAACGTATGAATGCGAGGAAGCGCTGTAGCAGGTTTTCAGCTCAGGCAGTGAGTGAGTATTGACAAAAGCTCCAAGGCCAGGATATCACTCTCATTCAGCACTTTTGCAGATGGAGGCCTTTCCTGTATAGATTGAATGCTCTGCTTTGATGAATGATCTAATATTCACACGCTTCAGTGTGTTCTATCAGTGAGCTAACTCGCTTCTCACTGTCAGTCCAGTCATGTGTGTCAGTGTGATGGGAACGTTTCGGCGGTTATAATGCTATATATTTATATATAATGCTATATATTTATATATTTATAACTATATATATACATGGAGTATTTTTATGACAATAAAAAAATCTTATTTTCAATGTGTTTTCAGGGTCAGACTGTTCAAGAAACTTCACCAGCCCATCAGGCGTGATCGAATCTCCCGGCTTCCCTGACAAGTACCCTCACAACCTGGAGTGTACCTTCATCATCATTGTCCCTCCTCACATGGTTGTCACCCTCACCTTCCTGACTTTCGACCTGGAGAACGACCCCCTGCAGGGCTCGGAGGGCGAGTGCAAGTATGACTGGCTGGAGGTGTGGGATGGCCTGCCGCAGGGTGAGTCTAGATGCCTGTAATCCCCAGTACAATTTTCTGGCACTGTTTTGGGATTAGAACCCCTGGAATTCCAGAGTCTGGAGCAACCAGTTGCCAACAGCAATGTGCACTTAAGAGGATTTCAGCTCCACTGTCTGTTTGACCCCATTGCTTGGTTCCATGCCAATCTGTAGCCTATAATTCCACATAAAACCATAATTCACTCATCATGGCATTATTATGGCCAAATACCAACACTGCACCACTGCACCGTCTAGTCTGCAGCTGGTCCGAATCCAAAACCGAATGTCCATTCGTGCTCAGGTGTAGTGTGGCCTCCAGACTGACACCACAGCCGCAATACACTGTTGTGGCACTGAGGGTGCTAGTCTAGATTCTATTTTAGAGCAATGCGTTGGAAGATGAAAGCACCGCCCAAGGCCTCGTTTGCCTTATCTGCACCAGTCGGGCCAAAAAGCCGCTGCACCCGTATTATTCTATAAGGAGGAGAGCAAAAAAGGGAGGGAGACAGAGGGGAGAAGCAAGACATAAGCTGAGAGGAAGTGTAGTTGCGTTAACCCTTATCAGCAGAGCAAAAATAGGGCGTGAATAATACTGCAATAGGATTTAATCCTTGTCTGGAAAAGAGTGTGGTGGAAAATTCTCTCTTCCCCCATCTGTCTTAATAATGTGGCATCCCTGAACAGACTAAATGCCCCCCCCAACTCAAAGATTTCCCACAAACACTATACACCCTAACCCCCTTCGGTAGCTCTGAGTTTTCACTGTTTAATGGGAGTGCTGTTTGTCACAACGACACACACCTACTCCTTCTGAGTAATGCTTCAATATATGGTACCAGACTCACACACTAATGCTTAAGGACTCATTTGAAGATGACTGACGAGGGCCTTTAAGGTCTAATATGACTTCTAGCATCTGTCGTTCCTACTTCATTACAAGTGTTTGTCCTTTAGCCGTGCTCATGGGCTGTAGCTGTGCTCCTCCCCAGCACGCTGCAATGGATCAATGGGCTGTCCCCACCTATTATGTGAATGGAGTACATGCTCAGTTATGTTCAGAGATCTGAAAGCTGGGAGTCTTTTGAGAACAGAGCTCAGCACTTGTAGCCTAAATGGCTCTATTGCATTTACACCACATCTAGATATGCTGGCTGTCCAAGATGTCATCAAAGAGAGCAAGAGTCGTTTCAACCATTTGTTCAAGAGACATTTCTGTTTCAGATCTCATGTGTGCTGTAGAGAGAGGAAAATCAATGCATATGATCAATACAAGGCTACTACACCCCTGTGTGGGTATTTCTGTGTCTGGGTATAAAAAATAAATTCTATTTTGTAGAGTAACCCCCACCTACACACACACACACACACACAAAAATCCTAAATCACATCTGTTGGGATGCAGATGTCAAGGAATTAGGACACATTGAGGGAGAGTGGCAGTGAGAGTTGGTCTGATTATGTGGCTGGGCAGCTAGAAAGGAGTGAAATGAGAAATGTGAAACACCTCATTAGACCTAGATCCCTCTGCATTTCAATGTGACTACAGTAGAAACACATAGCTCCTGATCCACGCTGTTCTTCACAGAGCTCTGCTCCCCCCGGGGACCCCGCCAGTCTGACTTCTCATCTGTCTGTCTGTAAAATGAGGATTTAACGTATTAAAAGCCAGACTGGATTGTCTGAGAGTTCATTATGGGGGGTGGGGTGCCAGGGGTGTCTGTTGTTGTTGAGTAAATATCTGTGGAAACAATATGATTTCGGATGTTGAGTGCTGAACTAATGACTTTATGAACCTATATGTATATTTTGACATTCACGTTATAGATGTGGAGTAGTATTATTGTGTAATACTTTTATATGTGTAAAAGTACCAATTATTAAGAACAATATGGAACAGCAAGCCTTAAAATGTGAACCCTTTCTATGTGTGTATTCTGCAGTTGGACCTCTCATCGGCAGACACTGTGGCACTAAGATCCCTCCTGAACTCGAATCATCCACTGGTATCCTTTCACTCACCTTCCACACGGACATGGCGGTGGCTAAAGACGGCTTCTCAGCACACTATAACATGACGTTAAAGGAAGTTAGTGACAGTGAGTGTCTACTTCTCTCTCGCTCTCTCTCTCTCTCTCTCTCTCTCTCTCTCTCTCTCACTCTCTTTCTCTGGCTTCAGTGACTGATTTATTTTGTGTATGTTCCTAGATTTTCACTGTAGCAATGCTTTTGGGATGGAGTCGGGCCACATCACAGATGACCAGATTACGGCCTCTTCCTCGTTTATTGATGGCCGCTGGGCTGCACGGCAGGCTCGCCTGAACTACGATGAGAACGCCTGGACGCCAGCTGAAGACACAAACAAAGAGTACATACAGGTGAGCACCCAGAATTCAGATCGTAGAGGGGCAGTTTCAGCATGGTTTGGCATTTTCTCCACTTCCTCACACTCAAGTTGTTGGGAAAATCATTAAAGCCCTGGCATGTTGGCAGTGCACTTCTATGCTGTTAATTCAAGCAGTGTGTCTATAGTTGAATACCTGTACCAGCAATGGGTGCTTACACATCAAAAGTCCAAAAAAATATCTAAGGATCGTCTTGCTTTAGGAGTATTTCTGAAGCACCCATAAAGCAGCATGCCAGTTTATAAATTTCTGATGGGCACTATGTAACCCAGCACTGTGTGTTTGGGTCAGCATGTGTAGACGCTGGCCAGTGGCGTTCCTACTGGACACCCAGCTGCTGCACTGTGTTAACACTTAGCAACTGTCTAGCTGGGAAGGCATTTTGGCACACAGCTTTTGTGAATGTCAGGAAGCCTCAGGACCATGCCTTACAGCAGTGTTCACTCTAACCTGAATAAAGGTTACACGGAGTAAAGGAGTGCACTAATACATGCATTATTTCCACAGCAGAGAACATACAGTTATTACCATAAAGAAACTATCTGAATGTTTAAACTGTACTGACATCCCACATGTAAAACAAGCACGTTCAGTGTGTATGGGCATTTTCAGTGTGAAAGTACTGCACTTCACTTGTTTCTATATTAAGTGTGTGTGTGTGTGTGTGTGTGTGTGTGTGTGTGTGTGTGTGTCTAAACTGAACTGAACTGTCAGCAAAAGACATTAAGATCTCATCACACCCACTGCTCCTCCTGGCTGCTTCAGCGATGACACATAGAAGGCACAATCTCACCTCATCTCCTCCCTCTCTCCCTCTCTTCTCTTTTGCTCCCTCCCTTTCTCTGCTTCTGTCTTTTCTCTGCCATCTCCTCTCCTTTCTCTCTCTCTCTCTCTCTCTCTCTCTCTCTCTCTCTCTCTCTCTCCCCCCCTCTGTTCTCCGGGTGGAGGTTGATGATGCATGGCTGGTTCTGATGGTAACAGCCACTTGATTGATGAGGGTCCTTTGCTGAGAATAAATAGTTAGCAGCAGTCCTCTGTGCTATTGATTTTTTGTCTAGGTGCGTTTCTCTGTGGCCTTAAGCAGCCACGCCAAGGGAGGTGTGTGTGCATGCAAGCACACGTGTGAGGGTGTGAGTGAAAGCCACACCTGCCTTCCTGACAGATAACAAACACTGCAGTTTTCCTCCTCATGTTCAGATGACACCTTGCTGAGAGGATAGAGTGGGGCGTCATGTGTAGAAACCTGTGGCTACTGCTGCTGAATCATTGATGGGAAGCCTACACTGAGAAGCAGTGACCAAAGAGCAGTGCCTTCCTCATCTTTAGCAAGGCAGTGATGGAGGTGGTCTAGTGGTTGGATATGAACCAAAAGGTTGCAAGTTCAGTTCCTAAGTCCAGCACTAAAACATGGTTTCTGAACAAGGCCCTTAACCCCAAGCTGCTCCAGGGAGACTCTTCCTGTAATAAGGATAACTATGGATAAGAACATCTGCTAAAGAGACAGGCAGAGACCGTGATGCTGTACCTTGAAGATATCTTATTTATATGAATACAAAGTCTTCCTGTTGAAGATCACTACTGATGTTGGTTAGATCATGATCAATTTCTTGTTTTCCTCCAGTGACCAAATGTAAGGCAATGCAAGGAAAGTAATGTGCAGTGTCCAAGTCAGAAACTAGTATTTACACTAACTCCCTTTCCTCATGAAGGCAAACATAAGTCTGTGTGCATGGGGGGGTGTTAGGCCCGAATTGATCTGAGCAGGAGTGATTAATGTCAGGCCTGGCGTCTGCAGGGAGAAAAGCCCTAATATTCACCCAGCTCGCGTATCACTTTCATCTTTCTTCTGTTATCTTCTGCCTTATTACTCTCTCCTTACTCTTTTTTTCTCTTTTGTTTCTCATCACTCCTCACACTCATTGCATACATTACTGCCTCTGCCTCTTCATTTGTCATGCTGCTATCTCCTCCACCTTTTGTCATCCTGTTTTTTTTTTTCTTCTATAGGTGGACCTGCACTTCTTGAAGGTTCTGACAGGAATCGCCACCCAGGGAGCAATCTCCAAGGAAACACGCAAACCCTACTTTGTCACCACTTTCAAGCTTGAAGTCAGCACCAATGGAGAGGACTGGATGGTCTACCGCTACGGCAAGAGCCACAAGGTAATAATGAGGACTTTGTTGGAAATGAAATAATAAAATAATAATGATAATAATAATAATCATATATATACAGCCATGGCCAAAGGTTTTGAGAATGACACAAGTATTTGTTTAGTATTAGTTTGCTGCTTCAGTGTTTTTAGAGATTTTGTCACATGTTTCTATGATAAACTTATAATTAATAAGAATATAATTACAAATATAATTACAAGCATTTAATAAGTTTCAAAGGCTTGTACTAACAATTACATTACGTTTTTGCAAAGAGTCAATATTTGCAGTGTTGGCCCTTCTTTTTCAAGTCCTCGACAATTCGCATGACGGAGTGATCTCCAGACTTGTCCTCCTCAGCACTCTCACCTGTGTTAAGAGGATCACTGAAATGATGTCAGCAGGTCCTTTTGTTGCAGGTCTGAAATGCAGTGGAATAGAATTTTTGAAAAATAAATTCATTTTCATGGCATAGAGGGACTTTGCAAATGATTGCAATAATCTGATCACCTTTCATAACATTCTGGAGTTTATGCAAATTGCCATCATAAACAATGAGGTAGCAAACTTTGTGAAAATTAATATTTGTGTCATTCTCAGTTTTGAGACAAAAACAAAGTGCATATGTACATATTTTGGCCAAAAAAGTACGTATGTATAATATGTGAGACTACTTACAAATACGTCATGTATATAAAATACACTTGGCACATGATTTATTTATAGGTAGTTATATGCATTGTATACCAGTATATATCTGTGAAAGAGAAACAGAGGGCCTAATCCCAGTGCTATTTCATTTATGTGTTGGTTATTTATCATGGCTATGTTTGTGGTGTTATCAAGTTGTTAGTGTGTGCGTGTGTGCGTGTGCATGTGAGACTGCACTGCGGGACCCTAATAGAGCTGTTAGCCTTTGAGAAGAGAAAGATCTCTGAGCAGGGGAGGGCACCAGGCTTTGCTTTCCTCTCTCTTTTTTTGTCCGTGCTGCTGAGGTAGTGGCCATATGTGTGTTCTTCCTGACCGCCGCTGCGTCAACTCCTATGGAGTATCTGCCCCAGGTTAGCAGGCTAATAGAGTTCACTTCTAGCCCCTAATGGGTTCCCCGGTTTCGGACTGCGAGCAGAAACCAGAGAGGGGAAAGTAACCACATAGCCATCCCCAAAGGACTCAGTTTCCCACAAGCCTCCTGCACTCAGTCTGGATTGATGGAGTGAGCAGACGGGCAGATGTGAACGCATCAGGGTGGGTAGAAGGGATAAGGGGAAGAGGGGGTTAAAAAGGAAAAAGAGAGACAGAATTAGAGAGCTTAGAGACTCATAATGGATGTGATGTCTAGGGCATAATCTAGCCTTAGAGATGTGCCAGCAGAGTCAAAGGAGAAAGTTCAGGGGATTTGTCTGATTTCACAGGCCTGTGACAAAAAAAAAAAAGACTCAAAATCCTGTTTGGAGCAGATTGGTGTAAAATCTTTTTATTTTTCTTATTTATTTGTTTATTTATTTATTTATTTATTTATTTATGCTGTGTGGAGCTTATGGGTTGGGTGTAGGAGGAATGTGCAGGAGGAAATAAAAGCAGCAGAGTCAGATTCTGACCTGACCAACTGCCATTTGGTTCTTTAGGACTGGACCCCCTGCTGCTGCAGCCCCTACTTTAATCAGCCAACAGATCTCTGAATCCCCATGTTTCCTGTTTACCTTGCATACAGTTTAAAGTAGTAAAGCTTTATTAAGAAATGCCACTGCGTCTCTTCAGGAGACGTCTCTTCAGCAGGCGTTGCATAGCGAGCGTGACCAATCAGTCTCTATTTAAGGAGTGATAACCCACTATTTATGCATAAGCCTGGGAGAAATGTATATTTATGTCGACTGCTGTGTTGGGAGACACATGCTGCCACAGCCCCTGTAGATAAATTGTCTGTCTGCATGCTTTCAGGCATTTTCATATTATTATTATTCAAAAAACTATAATTTGGATTAACATAAAATAATGTGTCTTTACTGAAAATAGCATAGACAGGCACTGAATGATAGACACATTCTCCCTCTCTGTTGCACAGACAAAGAGGCTAGAGATGAATGGAGGGTGTCAAAGGCTGTTAATGTGCTCTGAGTTGTCTCAGTTGCACTGTGAATGAATTCTGCCTCTGAGTCAGTTCTTTCAATGCCAGTTTACAAGCCTCAACTGAATCAAAGTTTTGTGTTGTGCCTATGTAAAGTTTACATCCATGCTTTAGACTTCCAGAACCGGCTGAAGAATGATCTTTAGCATTTTGGCCTCATGAAATATAAACATTTCACAACTTTCTTTAAGTGACTGGGAAAGTAGCAGCCATGGGGACACTGATGTGTGGACCTTGGCAAATTTAAACATAAGGTTTGAAAGTAAATACTCACCTGAAGTTGGAAAAAAAATGAGCAGATCAGTCTTCAAATGTTCATAAGCTTCTGCATATAATCATCCATTTCCAGCCTAAAAGGAAAATGACAAACAGACCTTTTGTATTCATCAGTGCTTATTTCATCACAAGACATAATAAGTAATTGAAAGGCTGCCAAGCTCGTTCTAGGATGGCTGTTGCTTATTTTGCAGTTTGCACAGATTCAGAGGTAGAGTGTTCGTACGTGTGCATCCTCAGGAACTGTTGTGCACAGCTGGGGAGAAGCACCGTGGCGTGTCATTGGGCTTGTGGTTGACCTGTGCATGTGTGTATCACTGAAAATGTGGTATCAGCATTGTTGTGTTTAATGGCTCCTCTAGCTGTCTCGCTCTCTGTGGCAGTTCAGCAGAGATGACCTTACTCTGCCTCCCTCTCTCCCTCTCTCTCGCTGTCTCTCTCTCTCTCTCTCTCGTTCTCTCTGTCCTCCACCAAATTACCTTCACCAGCCTCATTCACCAGCCTGCTAGTGCTAAATCAGTTCCGATAAGAACACACACACACACACACACACACACACACACACACACACACACACACACACACACACTCGCACACTCGCACACACACACACACGTACAGACTCTCCCATTCTGCCCCAATCACTGGCTCATAGGACAGGACAGCTTAACATGCTGAAAGGATATGTACTCCCAGATCAAGACAAGGATTTATCCCCCTATCTCTCACACACTAACAACACACACACACACACACACACACACACACACACACACACACACACACAAAATGGGTGAAATGCTTTTAAATCAATAATCTAGGCTATAAGTATATGCAATAATGAACTTAATCGAATTTTTTGAACCAAAGATTTATGTAAACAATTGTATTTGTATTGAAGTTAAATAAAAATGTTTAAATCTGATGCTTTATCTAAGCCTACCTTGACTTCAGTAGTCAAGAAATGATTTTGCAGTTTTTATTAAAAATGAATCATGATATTTAAAAACTTGACAAAGTTAGGATCGTTGTAGTCCCTCATGCATGGTTTTACTCTGGTTTTCAAGCAAATATTGCATACGTCTTAAAAGTATAGAAATACACACACACACACACACACAAACTCTCATGCTGGTTTCTCACGTTTTCTGGTGGCCACTCCTTCTCTCCCGTAAGAAAGAGCGAGTGCGTCTGATAAAGCCATCAACACAGCGACAGGATGAAATTTATGATGTTTCTGTAAATGTTACTTTGTTCCAGATCAATGGGAAGCATGTAGACTTGAGAGGTCTTAATCTCCCTCCACTCAGCTGAAAAAAAGAAAAACAGAACTCAAGCCAAACATTTGTCTTTCCTTCTTGTGTGATTTACAGTTGAACTGTGCCTCCTTCTCAAAGCGCCCTAACACCCGTGTGACAACTCCTTCAGGCTCTGCCGCTGTTTCAGGTCGTTAGCTGAATCTGCTGGATGCGTTATAGGGTTTAATATGCTGTTAGGGCAGAGGGCTGTGGGCCGTTAGGAGCATATGCTTTGTGCGTTAATGCAGAAGGTTCCCGAGGCAATTGCCGCTCACAGAGAGCCGTCATAGGAGATTTCATCATGAACGTGCTGAAGACTGAAGTCTGACAGCTCTGTCCATCTCCTGGAATTTCCTGACAGCTCAAGGAATGGGCAGATAAAGCACAACTGAGGCCAGATCCCAAATGGCAGTGTCTTGCCTGGTGTCCTGCCCGTCATGTCATTGCACTACACTGTGGAAGGAAACTAATTCAGTAATAATTTATAATGAGATACATATTAGCACATTAATATATATTCTACCTTTTCATATACAGATATTATCTTGCTTAACTTTTTGCAGTTTGTGAAGTGAAAGTGACTATTCTTGTCATGGTGAGTACACACAGCGAAACACAATGAAATTGGATCTCTGCATTTCATCCATGTGCAAACACACATCGTGCAGCAGGGGGCAGCTATGAAAGCAACTGGGGAGCAGTGACGGGGACAGTACCTTGCTCAAGGGTACCTCAGGGCTACCTACTGGTAAGGGGTTTGAACCCACAATCTTTCCATTCTGTGGCCAAACTCCCTAACCAATAGGCCACTGCTGCCCTTGATGGTTGCTGTTATGATAGTTTACTAGGTTTCCATATATTATTTTTTCCAAAAACTCCTAAACATTCTTCTCCTACACTTAATATTTTCATTTTTGTAATGCAGGGCAAGAGAAAGTATTCTGTAAGCAGAGAATACTTTCCCTGAGCACTGATATATTTTTCCCATGTTTGCTGAAGAGAACATTCCCACAACATTCAGTAGTAACCAGCTTTTCTTAAAAAATGGCTGTGTAAACATTTCATTCAATACATTTTTCAGATGCTTATTACTGTTGGGACAGTAAGGTGGTGAAAAACAAAAACATTATCATTCCTCTCCTGTCCACCAAATTTAGAACAAAGCAGAGAATATAATCTGCATCAGTGGTCAGATTTTTTCAGTCTGCGTAAGGATTTGGTCGCTCAGACATCTGTAATCCACAAAGCAGTTCATTTTTGGATTTATGAACTGCCTAATGTGCAAAATAATCCCAGCAATAAACAGCCAACATGTCAACTGCAGGAGCAGAGTCTTCAGAACAGAATGCAGTCTATTTTATTATCATGTAGCAATTATATTAAAGTGGAGGTGCACAAAGAGAATGAACTCTGTGCAATGATTCGCATTTAAACACGATGAAGAGAGTAAATACTGGGCTACGCATGGCAGTAAGTAGTCTCTCTGGATGGTCTAATGTACATGAATTATATTACATCCTGTTATCACTTAGTGGCTGAGAGGTATTATGTAATTTTACTATACTGTTAACATAATGTGTTATATGAGCATTAATTGTTTTATTAAAAGACATAAGGCAATACCACAAGAACACAACTATGTGCATTACCAGGAATGTGGGAAGTGTGTTTAAAGTTGGGGTTGCCAGAATTTCTGACACATTTTGATGACATAATTGGCCATAATGTTATAAATCATTTGTTTTTTGAATGATTTTTGAAATTAATCAACGGAACATTGTTGTTGTATGGAGGAATGGCATATAACTACCACATCCAACCACTGATGCACATCCTCACTCGGTTGCTAATGAACAGCCATTATAGGAATCAGCTTGTTTGTGATCAGTCACAGATATGCAGCTACTTGTTCCAGTGAGCCCTGAGTGGGAAATAGGCTGTAGATTGGCAGTCGCTGTGAGTCAGGAGCCAATAAGGTTTCTCTGCAAAGTCACATGGTGCAGCAGTCAGCAGGGCTAGAAGGGAGCAAGGTCAGGACTCCAGGGCCACTGCTGAGGGAGATATAGCCTGGAATTTACAGATAGAAATAAAAGACACACGACAGCAGACGAAAAGAGAGAAAAGAAAAGGGGAATAGTTGAGCAAGAGTTGAGCAGGGGTTGAAGGATGGACTGATGAAGTCTGCAGTACACAAACATCATCAAAACCTTATCATTGTTTGCTCCTCTCTCACTCTCCTCTCTCTACCTCCTTGTCTCCCCTCCTGAGTCTGCACTGGCCTCCAGCCAACTGGAACCAGCCTGCTCTGTCAACATCTTCATCAGAAGCAGCACCAGCGTGTGCTGAGTGAGAGAGAGCAAGAGAAGGAAAGAAAACAGCCCATAGAAAGAGACAAAGAAAAAAGAAAAAGGGAGAAGGGAGGGAACGAGTGGAACAAAAGTGAGGATTAGACAGAGAGAAAGAGACACAGAAACAAGAAGAGAAAGAGCAGGAGAATGAAAAAGAAGACACTCGCAGACGGTTGGATGGAGATACTTGTTGACTGAGCAAAGAAAGAGTAGAGAAAGAAAAAGAGAGGAGGTGACTGGGGAAAAAGCGAAGGAGGGAGTTGGTGTGAGGGACTCGGGGAGAAGAGATAGAGATAGAAGAGTGATAGAGAGTAATTGCTGGAGCAGAGCTGTGAGTGCTGACCACATTTCCCAGCGGTGCCATCAGTTTGAGGGGAAACAGCAGGGCAGCATGCCAAGGCAAAGACTGAGGGACAGAATGAAAGAGGGAGCATGAAAGAGGGGTTGTAGGCAGGAAGGGGAATGTAGATGTGTCCAGTTTGTTGTAGCCCTGTTGTGGCTTTTTGTGTGTTTCTGCTTGTCCTGTATTGAGCCAGCCTTTGATGCTGGAACCCCTATGATATCCCCTTTTCCTTCACGCGCAAAAATGTTCCTGCTCGGATTTTACAGCCTTTTTCACCCTCACGAGGACTCCCCAGAGTTAAGTTACCAAATCCTAATGTAAGAGTCTGTCCACCTCTATCGTTTTCATCTCCAACCATGTACCTTCTATTTTCTCATCTCGCATCACTTTACAGGTCATCTTTGAATTTGTTTTGGGGTTGAACAATTTATCATTTTTTCAAAGTTTTTATGTTTAACTGAGCTACATTTCAGAACAAACTGGAGAGAAGTCTCACTTGAAAATCCAGTCACCATAAACTCTACTTGCTTGTTTTTTTTTTTTTGCGAAAGTGTTTTTATTTGCTGTTACAGTCAGTGTTTTCTTAAAGGGGAACAGCTCAGCTAAATACTGGGTACTTGGGTAAAAGACATTTAAACCCTTGGGTTTACAGATTTTAATGTATTTTTTGGTATCTATTGCAAATGAATCCTTTACTGCTGCAAACTGATAACGTTTAGAAGAACGAGGAACTGTGGGTTCACCCATATGTTTCCCTTTAAGGGATTAGTTTTAAAGGTTGAGACCTTATTTTCAAATTTTCTAATATCTAATTTTCCCTGTTTATTAAAGTTAATGGCAAAAAGATATTAGATTCCATTATATCAATAAAATATTGTGACAGTTGTGAGAGGTGATCAAAGAATGAAAATCATGACATTTTCAGGTCTACGCTCTCTCTCTCTCTCTCTCTCTCTCTCTCTCTCTCTCTAGATCTCACCCCCTCCCCACCAGACACAAGACGGACATGTAAATAATTCACATTGGAATTTCTGTACTCTGCACCCCACCTCAAATATTCCTCACCACACATGGCCTCATAACCAAGTGCTGGAGACCACACACGTACAAACACACACACACAATATGCATGCTAATTTCTTACCTTCCAATGCAAGCCCTGCAGTCACTGTCTGTCAGGGTTTCCCCAAACACCATGATCTCTCACCCTTCCACCATCCTCTAAGGGTTTATTCAGGGATGAACAAATTAAACAGAAAAAGAAGAACAACTTTGGGACTGACAGACATAGTTTTTCAATTATTTAGATGCCTGTTTACCTCTGACTGCTCTCGCTGCCCTGCCCATCTGTCTGAACCTCAAGAGAAACAGACCGGCTCTGTACATTTATAAAGACATATTTAACTCCATCAGTGAATTTAACAAAATTAGAAAAGGTGCCGAGATCCATGTTTTGCACTATTTCACATTATTACTCAATGAATAATAAAAAAAAGAGAAATATCTACATGATTAAATTTTGAAACTATATATGTTGCTCCCACTGACCAAATTTGTCTTGCAGTTCTTGACTCATGTGTGGATAAACTCTTCTGAGGGGAAACATCTTGCCTTTCAGAATGTAGTGTAAACGTGGCTAAGGCTGTAGATTAGAAGGCTCTGAATGATTTGTGGTTTTTTTGTGTAAATCTCCCGCCCAGTCCTCCAGCTCCAGTATATCAGCCCAAAGGAGCCACTGCAGTCGGGTCCTCTAATGAGATCAGCTCAGCACAAACCTGCACAGCCTTAAAGAGCAGCGCTCTGCTACCGGGAGCCATTACTCACCTGCGTGTGGGGCGGTGCACAGCCAGGGAGGGAGCGAGTGAGAGAGAGGAGGGGAAGAGAGAGAAAGGGGGGATTGAAAGAAAGATGGATAGAAGAGGGAAAATTTCTCTCTCTCTCTCTCTCACTCACTCACTCACTCACTCTCTCTGTGTGAGAGAGAGAGAAGGGGAAAGATTCCCCTTGGCTATTGCCACTCACTGCCTCTGTAATACATCATTTTAGCACTAGGTTGACTGTGGTGTTTGTAGAGTGTTGCTGTGTGTTCATGTGTAAGTTAGAGCTAACCCCCCCCCCATCATCGGAACAGCAGTGGCAGTGCGTGTGTGTGTTGTAGCGACCTGTGTTTCACTTTCCTCTTTTGATTTCACACAGACTAAGCCCTTGCTACACTACTGCATCACACTCTGCTTAGTCTGCTGAAACTCAGAGAGGATGTTCTGTGTCCTTTCTGTGTCATTAATAACAGCAGCAATCATCCTAATCATCATTATTTAATGAAGTTCATATTTTTTAAATAAAGTGTACTTTAGAAACCATATTTTATATTCTTCTAAGACTTTCTTTTTTTTCTGAAGTCTGATTGTGTGATTCCCCCCCCCCACCTTATTTTCCAGATGTAGATTCTAATCCACTGCCCCTTAGTTTTGGGAAGACTCCTCTGCGCGTATGGAAATACTTTCTGTTAGAAATCCTGTCTTTGCTTTTGCACCACTGCAGTTTAGCAGAAGCCTTCAAATGTCAGGGTGAGGTGCTGCAGCCATTTGTTGGAGCTCTGATGCTTCTGCACAGGAAGTGAGTGAGTGACAGGAACTGCAAAGCCTCCAGTCTTTGTGAAAGAAGGAGGAAGATAGATGGGAGGTGTAGAGAGAGTGAGGCAAATGAAAAAGGAGAGGCAGCAAGTAAAAACGTGAGGAAGAAAGATCATGGGAAAGAGATTGACGGTGAGAGGCAGAGAGGTGGGGGGAATGAGAGAGTGACTAATAAAGTAAGAAGAAGAGATAGGGAGAATGGCCTTGTTTCAGTAGGAGGTGTGCAGCTCATAGCAAGGCTGACAGTAGCTCTTCTTTTTCAGCATGTGGCAGTGTGTCATTACCAGCACCTGTGTGTCTGTCAAAACACCAGAGACCAAGCTTTTTCAAAGAAAGTAGGACCAGGTGTGTGTGTGTGTGTGTGTGTGTGTGTGTGTGTGTGTAATATATGTTTGTGTGAGGACAGATACTGTGTGTATGTGTGACTGGATAAAAGGTTGTAAAGAACATTATATAAGAATATACGCACCTTCATTTTTCATCTCTTTCAAAACAAAACCTCATAAATGGCACTTAAAGGAGCCATATCTTTAGATTTGTCATGTATTTCATTTTTTGGTGTATTAAGAATGTATAAGTGGTAGAGAAGTGCTCCTTGGAGCAAAACATGCTGCTAATTGTGCCGTAGTTATGTAAAGGAGCTCTGCAAAGTTTGGCACTTCATTCAAAAAGCAGTTGGATCGGAAACACTTGCAATAACTTCACTGTGAGTGGGCGGGGCTAACAGTGGCAGGCTGGATAGATATATGGATGTGGGCTGGTGTTCAACCACTTTTCTTTCTTTTATTTAAAAAAAGATTTAAAAAATCAGGACATGTTTTTTTAAGAATTTTAATAAGACTTTGGGAAATTTCTGTATTTACTGTATACACACACACACGTGTATATATGTATATTTATGTGTGTGTGTGTGTATATTTTTTTTTTTTTTTTGCTGCTGGAAGTCCTTATAAGGACAGTAACACCATTAGAGTAGCCATGCATATCTGTGTATGTGCTTGTAAATCCTTCAGCTTGTTTTTGAGCTCATGATGAACTGTGTGATGTGTGTAGTGCTTGGTAGGCAGCAATAATCGCATTACCAATATGTTCACCTTTAAGGTGTTCTTTAATTTGCTTCTTTTGCAAGAAGCTCAGGAGGCCATGATGCTCCATGATGAGTCGAGCTCCATGAGAAGTGTCTGTACTCTTGCATAAACTGTACGTCTCTTACTGAGCAGGGGGCGTGTGTGAGGTTATGTCACTGGAACGTGAGAAGCAGTTTTCTCCCACACATCTCAGAGTGATATATTACATGCTGCTTGCCCTTGGACCCAACACACACACTTTTGCCATGCTGTGATGGAAGTTTTTATATGTACACAGTGGGAAAGGTCAACAACACACAGATACTCACAGAGTCATTGAACTAAAGCAGATACATGGCACACTTGTGTGTATCCTCCCTATGACAGCTGCTCACTGTCACAATCCATAAGTGGAGAGAGAAAAACAGAGAGAGGGATAGACGTAATGTGATGTACAAAAACATCAAACCTCCAGCAGAAGGCCCCTCTCTCTCTCTCTCTCTCTCTCTCAACTAATTCTTCAAATTAGTTTTAACCACCAATTGGAGGCGTGATTAATGAATCATGAATCTAGTTTTTTGATTTCATTTCATGATGCTCCAGGATTTTTCTCCCAAAAAAGTAAGCATCTCATTTTGCCTCCTCCTTCACATCCTCCACCTCCTCCTCCTTTTCTTGCTGTGCTGCTTCGTCCTGCCTTCTCTGCTGCATACACAAGCAGAGCCAGGCCTGACCTGCGCCAGTCCCAGGCCAGCTGGCCCTGTGTCACCGGATCCCGAGGTGGGCCGAGTCCTGAGGGTCTACGGCTTTGTGTATGTGCACTGAAGCAGAACCTACCCTGGTCACAACTTCTCTTCTTTCTCTCTGCTCCCTCCAGAGAACAGCCCGACAAAGGCTGACACTTTGGTTGAGTGGGTGACCGAATGAGTGAATGAGTAAGAACCCAAAAGAGAGTGGGAGAGAGAAAGAGTGCGTGTTGGGACAGTGGGGGTGAGGGGTTGGAGATATGTTATCTGAACTTGTCATCTCATCACTTGTCATCCCACTGCTTTATGTACATGGTGTTGCTAAGTTAGCGCCAGGCTGTGGAGCAGAAAAAGAGCTTGTATTTGTCCAAGGTTGAGGGAAGCCAGTCTGATAGACTGGAAATCAGCATGGGTATTCAAAAAATCCATTTCAAATGGCTTAATGGTCCCATTTTCAAACAAGATTCTTTAAAGAACCATTCATTAATTGTTGTTGTTATTCATTAATTCATACATTTTTTTTTTTTTTTAGGGAACCACCTCTGTTTTAGTATGTGTGTCAGGTTAGCTTGGGCCAGATCAGATCATGTGAGGTCAGGTCCAAAAAGAAGTGTGTCAGACTATATTCAGATTTGGAAAGAAGTTTCAGGATGGTTTGTGAAACTCTAAACAGGAAACCATTAAGTGCATAGTAAGAAGCTAGAACACACACATTTAGAAACAATTGGCTCTCTGTCTTTGAGTGAAATGCTGAAGTGTGTGGGCTGGTTTGTGTTTATATGATGCCGAGTATTGCTGTAGACTGTGTGGCACTTAGTACTGTACTTCCATATGCATACAAACACATCCTCACACCCACACCCTTCCGTTCATCTCCAAACACTCTCATCCGTTGAGGCTCTGGAGCCTGATGAATGAACTGAGTTTATGCTTCAGCCAAAGTTCCTCGGGTCTGTGCGCGAGTGTGTGTGTGTGTGTGTGCGTGTGTGTGTATTTATACAGTGATTAAAGAGATGATCTCTCGCGGCCACATTAAAGGCCTGATTGCGTCACAGTGTGTTTATTTGTGGTGGTAAATTGCATTGGATAATTGGAGAAAACTGCTGTGACTTTATTACTCTCACTTTCATTTCTAACCTGCTTCACTCTGCCTCCTCTCTCCAGATTTTCCATGCCAACACAGACCCATCGGAGGTTGTGCTGAACCGCATCCCTCAGCCTGTCCTCGCCCGATTCGTCCGTATCAGGCCCCAGTCATGGAAGAATGGCATCGCATTACGCTTTGAGCTCTATGGCTGCCAGATCACAGGTGAGGGGAAATTGTCCTAGAACTTGTAGTCTGGCCACTGGACAAGAACAACTTTTTTTTGTTTTGGTAAATATTGCTACAATTCTATAAAATGCTACACTTAAATTGCTTCATTTTTAGTATTTTTATAGTTTCACACATTATGGAGATCTGACCCTTTAATTTCATCTTGAGTTCTTTTGTATTTCTCAGCTTTGAATGCACCATTATGCCTTGAAGTATATGAAAGCCTCACTCTCATTTTCCATCTGACTAGTTGGATGGAGTTTTAATGAAAGTTTAATGGGATTTTTACTGAAGCAGTGTCATCGTCAGTATAAATAAATGACTGTTAGGTTGTTGTCATTTTGCATGTTAGAATACCTGCATGTTGTATACTTAAAACCACTAATTGCCTTTAGAAATAGTTTTCCACTAAAGTGGGTAATGTCTGCTTCCCACAGGTGCATAATCAGAGCACAATGAGCTAAATGAACCTGAACAAGGGATTAGATTTTCTTCAGGCTTAAATTAGCCACTACTGATCCATTATGGCTTGATTGACTCATATTCCCGCAGTTGAAGCCCTCAAAAAACCTCAGGAATGTATTTGTATTGTTTCACGTCATCGTAACACAATGCAATGTGTTTTTGAGTTTTCTTTTGCATAAACTCAATAGATGATGTCTGTTCATAAATGGATTTGTTCTGCATGGTTCATTATTATTCACTGCTAGCATTGGTCTGATTTATGTGTAATTTCTTAATGCAGTTTATCTGAAATGCTAAATCCTAGAATTGCTCCAAAGTCCACAACTCCAGCTGCCATGAATGTACATATTCAGATCATGCATGAACCTGTCTCTTATCTCTAGAGTACAGTAGCGGCTGTTCTGAACTTAGCCGCCGTCCCTGTCACCCAAACTCAACACTGTATTTATCTGCTCTATTCCGGGCATATTATTGAGTTTGCCTATTTATGGAGATGGGGAGATTAGAGGACCTCTAATTTTGTTTGGTTCCTCTGCAGCAGATGAGAGGTGGGCTGTTTTTTTGCACTGATGCTATCACTGATCTCCATCACACATCAAATCATTATTGCGTTAAGCAGCGATTCGCTCCTATTTTTGTCGACAGTGAGCAGGACAAATGCGCTTTTAGGGACGGGGCCTTTTTCAACACTGACACAAATGACACATAAACATGGCACTTGCTGCCATATTAGCCATGCTGAGGTCCTGGAGGGGCCATTGTCTGTGGGCAGCCAGCCCAGAATGTCCAGCTTTCAGTGGGTTGAGTAACTGCCCTCTCCTCTCTGGTTTAAGGGGAACTAATGCCTACCTTGGACTAAAATGACCATGCCACGCCTGTAAAGATCCTGAAAGAGTCACTCAAAGTCCTGGCATTAGTCTCATTCAAAGTTTTAATGCTTTTTTTGTCTCTCCAACTGTGGGTGGACCTGGGGGTGTAAAACAGCAGAGATGTTCTGTTCGCTTCTCTTTTACTTTGTACTGTTTCAAAGCCACAGGCTACGATCAATCATTTATTTCTGGAAATGTCTGTGTTTCCACACCTTATGGCTGTGGATGAGTGCTGTGTACTGAAAAAGAATAGCAGCAATGGAGTAGGAGTGGGCAGAGTGCAATGTTCTGTAGTTGCTCTTAAGCGGAGTCGTCTCTCTTTTGGGATGAGCCTCATGACACCTGGAAACAGAACAATCACTAATAACAGAACAAAAAATCGCCCACACACAAGGCTCCCACAGAAAGGCTCCCACACAGAGACTCCCACTCCCATGCACGTTTCCGTACGTACACTCACACAGGCACGTTCAAAGATGTTTTGTAACGTGTTCTGTTTATTTATTATTTACACCTTGGGCTCCCTCGATGACATAACAGCATAAAACATTGATCCCCCTAGCCTTAAACTGTCAATCCTTCTCTTTCTGCATATCACTCATCTCTTCCCCTTCTCTCTGTTCTCCTCTCAGATGCCCCATGTTCCGAGATGCAGGGCATGCTCTCAGGCCTGCTGCCAGATTCACAGATTTCTGCCTCCTCCATGCGGGACATTCATGGGTCCACGGGTGCAGCCCGTCTGGTGGCCAGCCGCTCCGGATGGTTCCCCAACCCCACACAGCCCGTGGCAGGGGAGGAGTGGCTGCAGGTGGACTTGGGCGTCCCCAAGACCGTGCGGGGCATCATCACTCAGGGTGCCCGTGGAGTGGACGGCAGTAGCAGCGCAGAGAACCGGGCTTTCGTCAGGAAGTACCGGCTGGCACACAGCATGAACGGCAAAGAATTTAGCTTCTTCCTTGACCCCAAGACCGGCTTGCCCAAGGTCAGGCGTTCAATTCTCCCTTCAATACTCCTTTGCAACGTCTTACTATTTTCTACTGACTAAATCATTTTAGAGGAGAATCAGACCAATATGAGAACAGATCAGATCAGTCGATTCAAAGTAGAAACAAAATATCCACTCACATTCTTTTGGCAAAATAAGCACACAAAACACATTTCTACACCGTGACAGCACCTTTCAGCACTTTCTCCGATACAAAGTTGCAATTTGAATAACATTTTTTGGCTTTATTTGTCCTAATTGCCAAATTACATTATAATTTCTGATGTAAATAACAAGAATAAAGCAAATTGTTGAATCTAAAGTTGTAAGCACAGTGGGTAACGTTATGAATTACTCACTGTGCATAATCAAGTTTCTCATTTAACATAATTAAGTTTAAAAACTGCTTAGGAGCAGTATTCAGACACAGTGCACTCACTTCCTTATGTTATTTACATCACTGAAATTTCTTATAATCTTATAATAAAGATTTTATTGTATTAAAAATACTAATCTATGATCTTTCCCATTTTTTTTTTTATCATTTTGGATGCTGAAACAAAAAGGAAACAGTGGAATTGACTTGAACCTGTCAATCTTCTTTTTCTTTCGGCTGCTCTCGTTAGGTCTCGCCACAGCAGATCAACCGTCTCCATTTCTTCCTGTCCTCTGCATCTTCCTCCTTCAAACCAATCACCTGCATGTCCTCTCTCACCACGTCCAATAAACCTCCTCTTTGGTCTTCCTCTTTACCTCTTTCCTGGCAGCTCCAACTTCAGCATCTTCTTCCCAATATAATCCTCGTCTCTCCTCTGGACATGTCCAAACCAACACAACCTTACTTCTCTAACTTTGTCTCCAAAACATCTAACCTGAGCTGTCTCTCTAATATACTAATTTCTAATCCTGTCCATCCTCGTCACACCCAACGAAAATCTCAGCATCTTTAATTCTGACACCTCCAGCGCCACCTCCTGTCTTTTCGTCAGTGCCACCATCTCTAACCCGTACAACATAGCTGGTTTCACTACTGTCCTGTAAACCTTTCACTCTTGCTGGTACCCGTCTGTCACAGATCACTCCTGCCATTTGTCTCCACCCATTCCAGCCTACCTGCACTCTTCTTCACTTCTCTTCAACACTCACCATTACTCTTCTGAACTGCTGTCCCAGGTATTCAGAAGAGTACCAAAGTATTTCAAGTATTTCAATTCCTCCACCTTTGCCACCTCTACTCCCTCCACTTCCCTCCCTTTCATTCACACTCATGTATTCTGTCTTTGACCTACTCACTTTCATTTCTCTCCTCCCTAGGACATATCTCCATCTCTCCAGGTTCCTCAAGCTGCTCCCTACCCTGAATACAAATTACAGTATCATCAGCAAACATCATCAACATAGTCCACAGGGACTTATCTTACCCCATCCATCAACCTGTCCTTTACCATTGCAAACAAGAATGAGCTCAGAGCTGATCCTTTATGTAATCCAAGCTCTACTGTAAATGCATCCGTCACTCCTACTGTAAATCTCTGATACAATTCACAGTATACCTTATTTTTAGCCTTTGCCACTGCTTTCTTCGCCCACTAACAACATTCATTATCACACCTTCAGTTTCCAGCTTTAAACTCATCACACTGTCTGACACACTTTTCACTTCCAAAACTCTTTTGAAATACTCTTCTTTCAGGGTAACCCCTCCGTCATTCCTCCTTCCACCCACACCATGGTAAAACAATTTAAACCCACCTCCTATACACCTGGTCTTACTACCCTCCATCTAGTCTCTTGCACACACAAAATGACAAAATAGCCAACACCTGATGCCCTTCCTGACATAACCCTCCCCATTTATTTGGGCTTAGGACGAAGAAGTACACTGACTTGTGCATCCCTAGTGGGTTAGACCTGAACCTTTCAATATAAAATAAAAATAGAACCTCAGTGTTTCTGTGACTGTGTAATAATGTAATTATAATACTGCATTTATATAGTAGTGCTAAACCAAAGCAATTAAATTAGGCCTTTTAAAGTTAACCAACTAGTTCAGAGTTATGGTATTATGTCCATGTTCAATTACTGCAGTGGGACTTAATTTTGTGAATTAGTGGATCAGCTTATTAATGTGAAATTTAACTGTAACTTGCCTAACAATCTCCTGTATTCTCTATTACTGAATCAATAATGAGAACAAACAGTCGTTTAATTTGTGTGTATTCCTCTTAGCAGCTCTGCACTTCCTTTTAACAATTACCTCTTTTTCTGTCTGTTCTGAGAGCAGAATTCAATTATACTGCTGGCATTGATAACATTCCAGCAAAATCATTTAAAGCTGTCTTAATTAAAACTTCCCTAACAGAACTCCCTCCTCAGGCCACTGGAGGCTCCTAAACCAGGAGAAAATCCCCACATTATCATTCTCTCTCTCTCTCTCTCTCTCTCTCTCTCTCTCTCTCTCTCTCATATATATATATATATAGATAGATAGATAGATAGATAGAAAGATATAAATATATATGTGTCTCTTTGTATTAAAGCCTACTTTTTGTCCTTCCTATGCAGATTTTTGAAGGCAACACACACTATGACACTCCAGAGATCCGCCGATTCGATGAGATTGTGACCCAGTTTATTCGAGTATATCCAGAGAGGTGGTCACCTGCCGGCATTGGGATGAGGCTGGAGATACTGGGCTGTGACTTGCCAGGTTAGATCATGCACAACACTTGTCAATCACACATTAACACGTTCCTCAGTTTCTGGACCTCATTCATAACATCTAAATATAGCCTTACTCATTGCAGAGAATAAGAAGTGTCAGAATGTAGATATGCAGTTATTCACTGCTTGCAGTTATGAACTAGACCTCTGAACTGATTCCTCTGTAAGCCTCTACTCTCCTCTGCCCTGTGTCCTTCATCTCCCCTACTCTTCCTCCTCTGTCTTGCTGAATGTGGAACCTGTCGCCGTGTGATGAGCAGTTGCTAGGACAGGTATGTACTCCCCATGGGCCTGCCCAGCCTCAAGAAAGCTGAAGCCTAGGGCTGCCATCGACAGCCTGTCGCCCTGGTGCTTCGTCCGCATCACTGCCAGGAGCATGCTGGGTACACTTCCAGGGGTAGATGCCTGGGGCAGTGTCCAGTTTTAGCTGAGATTTATCAGCAAGGCAGAGGGTTGGAAAGAAAGATGTAGGCTGTATGATGTGGGGGAGGAAGCTACTGGCAAGTTAAAAGATGGCTTGTGAAAACTGTTATTCTGAGTGAAAAGTAATTGAGTTGAGTTGGATCCTGTAAATGCTTGTCTACTTGTCAGTTTAGTGAATGGAAGGCAACTTCAAATAAATTCTCCCTAAAATCTATTTAAAAGAAGCACAATATGCTTCTTATCTTGGCTAAAGCTCGCATGGCTCTCTATCAGGCCTTGTCTAAGGGACAGACGCTCTGGTCGGTCCTGTAGACATAAAGTATAACGTCATTAGAGTGGATTCTGATTGGAACTGATGCAGATTACAATTTCCCATCACCAGACATTCTTGAGGAACTGGAAGCATCTGCTATGATTGGCATAGTTGTTCAGCCATCTGTTGTTTTAACGAGATTTAGTTTAGCAAGGCGTGGAGTGGATTTTTTTTTAAAAAACTCAAAACAAAGTTGTACAGTTAATGTTTGTTTGAGGAAAAGAAGTAAATGCAAGTAAAGTATCTTTGGTATTAAACGTATACATTATACATTTGTATATAAAATATAAATAAACAAGTTGAAACACTGCTGTCCTGCAGATTTTAGCATGAAGGAAAAGAGAGCTGAGAAAGTTGAGACAGCATGTGTATGGTTGGTATAGGAACAGGTGATTTGTGTGTGTGTGTGTGTGTGTGTGTGTGTGTGTGTGTGTGTGTGTGTGTGTGTGTGTGTGTGTGTGTGTGTGTGGAGAGAGAGAGAAGCAGCGTAAAGTGTGTAGGGTTTGTAGATGCAGCAGAGTGACTGATTGAGTGTGTAATAAAGCTGTGCAGAGCTGTCTGTGCACCAGATGTGTGAGACACAGGGGGTTGAGCCTGATCCCACACGCCCAGCCCTAACCTCATCACACACACACACACACACACACACACACACACACACATGCATACACGCATACTGTTTGGCTTTTTCTACAATACTGTAAAACATTTTTGATATTGTTTAAAAATGGTAAGAATATTATTATTATAATAATAATAATAGTTGTTTAGCTTAGCAGTATTTCTAAAAATAATATTAGAATGAGAAATAGACATACGTACATACACAGAATGTGCACTTTAATAATTGCTGACTAGAATCTTCCATTACTTGTTAGTTACATTAGCCTTTTAGTTGCCATGCAAAACTACAGAAACTACAAACAAAAAGTTAACATTGTCAGCACTTTAAGAACATTGATCTACAGTATGTTCCATTACAAAGAGCATAAATACTCCTGCTTAGTCATAGGTGAGTGTAGTGAGTGAGAAACTTCGTAAAAAATTAATTCAATTTAGTTTTGAAAGTACTTTTTACATCTGGCACCCAAGGTTTAAAACCTCTGAATGAAATATCAAGATACATATTATGGATGTCTTTTTCCACAATAGCTATCCCTGAACAACAGCCCATGTATGATTTCAGCTTTATATGCTATAGAAATATATATATATATATAAATATATATATATATATATATATATATATATATATATATATCTTATATATATATATATATATGTATAATAATAATATATTATATCTGCAGGTAGTATGTACCAGGAGTTCAGCAGTTTGTGGGTGTTGTTGTAGATTGAGCTTGCCTGCAGCAGCCCTGAAGGACAGAGACATGGACGCTGAGTGAGACAGCACTAGTGCTCTTATCATTGCTGACTTTAAGCTGAGCTGAGATGAGCAGGGCTGGGCTGGGCTGGGAGTCAGAGAGAGAAAGAGAGAGTTTTTAAATATTCAGAGGGCGACATAAGCGTCAGTCCACTGAACAGCACTATTTACCTCACACACATCTGCTGCTACGTTCACAGCGTTACACTGACATCTGAGTTGCCACACATACACACACACACACACACACACACACACTCTAGCTGATGCATTTATAGTTGTACACTGACCTACATGTAAAGTGCTCCTACATACACACAGATAAGCTTCTAGCACTATCTGACTGGATTACCTTCCTTCTCTATATTTGCCTTTACTTTTTACTGATCTAACATACACTCCTGTATTTACACTCCTATGACATCCTCGCACAGTTATGAATAGTTGCAAAGAGCAACTTCTGTGGTCTCTGTGCTTTTGTGAGACACACACACACACACACCTGCTTAAATGACTCTCTTCTGTGGGAAGGAAAAAACAAGGAAGAAGAGAGGAAGCGATGGAGGCACTAGAAGGAGGGTGAGAAATAATGAATTGATGAATAAATGCAGGCCTGCAACCTTCAGTGTGATGAGCGTGAAAGCACACAGGACTCTGGATAATTCAAATCAGACCAAGCTCTCCATTATTCATGACAACCTCATGTTGCCACCACAGGTTCCTTGGCAGAGGAAGGCAGGAGCAAGC
>CM029369.1:11260840-11405840 GCA_017165825.1 Hepsetus odoe
TGGAGGCCGAATCTCTACAGCTGCAGTTTGTGGTTGGCAGGAAGCATTAAATGACTGTGGTCATAACATAAAATAGATCACATCATAACACCTGAGTAAGTGAGTCACAGTGAGCGGTCACAGTGAAGGGAGAGGAGAACAGTGTTTCTAGGAAAAGAAAAACACTTGTGAAACTCACTCAGCTCTTTGATGGTCCCACCTGTTTACTTCTTTAGATATATTTTATATCTCTGTGCCCAGATTATTTTATCCTGGAGAACAACTCGCTTCTAAAAGCTGCCCTGAGGTACAAGAGGATCCAGCTCACTGAGTATAAAACCCTACAGACTGATCGCTTTGGTAAATATCAGTTCACTCTCATATCATCATAATCAAAGCCTTTCATTTCTGAAAAACCTTTTGTGTAAGCATTTGTAATAAGATCTTAATTGAAATTTTCCCCCAGTAACACGTAATACCTTTTGAAGTTTGATGTTTGTGACACATCTTCATATTAATTTTTGAAGAATATTTCTTTCTATACATCACTGTATTCTCATCTTACAATGCATATGGCAAATGGCATATGGCATTTTGTGGCAAAATATAAATGCTCATTAACATTTTGATCCCACAGTTACTATATTTGCAGGTCATTGTGAACTGCATGGCACTCTCAGAACAGATTGCTGTAATATTTTGTGCTTCTTGTAGACCTGCCTCTGAAGATTGGCCTTCCGCCTGACTTCTCTGACTCACGCCATTACGGACTTCTGCTGATGATGTAAGCATAGCACTGCACTGTCCAGCCAGCATCCATCAGTTAGCTTTGTCTTCTTTATCATTTTTAGGTGTGAACATGATTTTAAAATAAAGTGATGAATCAGAAATATGTGTTTTTGTAGGCTGAAGCCATAAAAATGCTAAAATATAACTAAAAATATAACTTGGTTCAGTATTTTAAATAAATTCATGTTCACTCATATCTAACTGTATTAACCAAACTACCTTTGTTATTTTCTGTAGGTTTAACTCTGCCCAAGCATGTAATTTATCACTGAAAAGCTTGTTAACTGTAGAATAAAGAGAAAATTCAAATAGTTCATTAAATAGGGTTTGGTTTCTGAGATCTCGCTCATCTTATAACTTTTACATGTTAATTGCCGATCATATTTTAAATATAAATTTATATTAATAATTAATAATTATCGATATTAATATTAATCATTATTATTTATTACTATTAATATTGCAGTTTCTGGATTCATGCTAGATGCTGCACTACATAGAATGTTTTAACGGAACAGAGTCCACTGTTTACCTGATTAAACTATAAAACAAGTAAATTTCAATCTGTCCAATCTGTCCTTTCCCTGTCCTGTCCCACTCCCACTGTTCTCTTCACAGTGAAATTTCACAGAACACATTATATATAGATAACCGTACCTTATTTACTATTCACCTCTTGTGTCGCGACCTGTGCGCCTGCCTGACCTCTGCATTCTCGAGTTATATGTGGAGATTGGTCAAGTAAGTGGGTATATAATATCACTCTTTCAACACAACAAAGCAGAGGAGGGGGAGAAAAAGACAGGAAGATGAGAGAAGCAGAGGGCACATGAGGCTTTAGGAAAAGAGAAGAGATTACATGAGGGGAGGAAAAGGAACAACCGAGGCATCTCATAATGATCATCATTGTGCTGTGTGTTTATATTAAGAGCTGTTGTGATGAGTGAGAGTGGAACGCAACTGCAGGTAATTTTCCATTCAGAGATGAACACACTCTCGCAGGAAGGGATCTGCTGTATATATTTGTAATAGCTTGCCTAGAAAAAGCAGATTTATCCACTTATACTGATTGTGTTAAACACTGTAATCACAGTGCTGAAAGATGGTAAACTCTTAATGTGCTCTTCAAAGTCTTTGGATTTTAATTTGTTTGCCTCCCTGAAAGCAGCACAAGACATCCCTTAGGTGCTAATTAACTTGGCAAAATTACTTTTATCCTTACCAGTATGCGTTTATGCTTTTGATACCTGCTATGACTTTAGGGTTCACACCTTAAAAAGACCTCAGATGTCTAAGCTGCCATCTGTTCACAAAGTAGTTTAAGAAGCTCTTAGCGCTCTGTTTTTACAAATCAGCCTGAAAAACACTTGAAGTGAAAGGCTTTTTTTTTTGTTTTGCGTCACCCAGGTCATGCCATCTGGGGCAGCCACAAAACAGAGAGAGTTTTGTGATTTGCCAGAATATAGCAACTAGACTTGGCTTTAAATGTCTCGGGTTAATTAAGACATCATTGATCAATTGCCTGCTGCTCAATCAGGTCACTGTGGACTAAAGGGGAACTTGCAAATGTCAGCAGGTGTTTTTATCTCAGCCCCTGGCTTTAATCCATCTCTCTTAAATTTAGTGTAGCCCACTCTCATAATAAAGCAGGTTAGACTTCATTAAATATGGCAACTTTGTTTCTGTGGTACCTTATTTAATGGATGGCAGCAATTCTGGCCATCATTAACATTATTTGCATTATAATAGATGATCAAAGCTACTTGTTCTCTGTAAACAGGAATTGTATTAAGTGTATGTCTGCTTTAAACCGCAGGATGTGCTCTCATGTATAATGTTTAATGCATTCGTTTATGCTGCAGAGCTTATCTATACATAATATAACAGAACTGAACAGGGGTTCATAGGTTTCTTGTCTTAGACAACCTTGTTTCTGATCTTTGTGTTTTAGAGACAGTGGCCCTGGTGGTCAGCAGGTGGACGACCAATACTCAGTAGACTGGGACTCTGTTCTGGTCAGCTCTGACAATGTCATTGTGGCTCACCTGGACGGCAGGGGCAGTGGCTTCCAGGGTCAAAAAATCCTACATGAAGTGCACAAACGTCTTGGACTTGTAGAGGTCCAAGATCAGCTTGCCGCATTGGAGTAAGGGAGACTTTTGCTGTTTTTGTTGCATTTTTAAAATGCCTTTCATACATAATGATTGACTTTTTTAAAGCCAAAAGTGTGATTGCATAGTGTCTTGTGCTCATATGGTATATTCATCTGTGCCAGTTACCTGCTGAAATTTCCATACATAGATCGGACCAGGATAGGAGTGTTTGGCCGGGTAAGACTGCATTTTACTGCATTAAGCATTGTGTGGTAGAGTGTTTTCTGAGCAGTTAGAGTGTTTGCTTTTTTTGGAGTGCGTGCTTTTTCAGCAAATTGATGCTGGGCTTAGTAACAGTTGAAATAAAAAAGTGAATTAAAAAAGACTACAGTGAGTGAGGATATCAAACTGTAAATATAAATTGAAGATATAAGATAATATTTCCTATAAGATAATACTCCTTCTTTCGGGTGCTCCTGATATATCTTGATAAATATATATATATATATATATAATATATATATATATATATATATATATATATATATATATATATATATATATATATATCCTGATATACCATCTTTAACGCTGCCACCTCTAGCTCACTACCATCCTGTAAACCGTCCCTTTCACTCTTGTTGGTACCCATCTGTCACAGATCACAGGTCACTTTCTCTCTCCTCTCTAGAGCATCTCCACCTCCAAGGTCTCTCAACTGTGTCCATTTAGCTGGTACAATGTTTGATTTCTTAGTTATGAATGTTCTGTTTTTGGTTTGTGGCTTTTTTGCAGGGTTATGGAGGATATGTAGCGTCCTCCTGTTGAAATCTTCTGAAAGTTTGTTTAAACAAAGGCCATGTCAACAGTGACTGACTGGACTTTTTACACGGTAGCACCTTACCTAATCCATGACCTTAACTCAGACTCTAAGCCAAACTAGTCTTATCTGCTCAAAAAAACTGGTCGGTCATGGCTTTAACATCCCATCACCAGTGACTTATTCAGAAACTTGGCGCAGTAATTGCTTTGTAAAGCCAGTTGCACTAGAACATAAGAATCAGCTTCACTGCACAAATAATGTACTCACTAGTCTTCTCACTCTCTCCTTCTCTCTCTCTCTCTCTCTCTCTCTCTCTCGCTCTCACTCTCTCTCTCTCTCTCTCTCTCTCTCACTCTCTCTCTCCCTCTCTCTCCAGCCTCAGCATTCTCAGAGCGCTACCTAGGAACTCCGTTACAGGATGATAGCAGATACCAGGTTGGTTTGTTGTTCTTTGGTGTCCTTTCTTGTCACTAAAGGCAAAATTGGGTTACTGCCAAGACTGACTGCTGAAGTAATGTACTGTTTTCAAACAGATTCTTGTGCCCTAAAGTGCTATAAATTTGCTATGAGCTTTTCAAGATGTTTTTAATATACCTAATATACCTAATCTACTCTCCAGTCCTCCAGTGTGCTACAGAATGTCCAGGGCTTCAGAGACCAAACTTTGATGCTGGTACATGGAACTTCAGATGGTGAGAAAAGGAGGGAGAGAAGGAGGGAGTTAGAGAGAGAGAGAGAGAGCGAGAGAGAGAGAGAGAGATTGATATCTTTTTACTTACTCTTTTTCACTCTTGTTTTCTCCTTCAAGCAAACATTCACTTCCAACACTCCGCTGAGCTCATCAAGAATCTGGTGAAAGTGGGAGCCAATTATACGATGCAGGTACTGCAAATGCACTGGATGTAAAAGCAGTCATGCCACCCCATGTTAAAATCACAACATTAAGGTAGTGACACCTTCTAGTGGAGCATGTAAAAGCTGACAGGAAATAATATAGTGCAGTATGACGATTAAATGCAACAACCATAATACAAAATACACCACACCTTAAAAATGCAACAGTCTGGCAAACTCAAAGCTCCCATATATAAGACATTAATTATATTCAACGCCATAAAGGGATTTAAATCAAACATTTAACTTCACCAATTAGAGCACTCAGTGATTTATCTTCGTGTTTCCAAAGGCCCATATCTGTGGTTACTGCTATACTTGGTTCAGAAAAGAAATTGTATATATCAGTTACAAAATGGAGAAAAGAGTGGTCAAATGAGAACCTTAGATGAAAGAGACCAAAAAATAATTTACATTAGAAACAGCCTTATTTATAGTACTGTGATATGCCTTAACCTGAACTGATTTTCACATTCATATTAAACTACCTCAATCACACACCAAGCCATTACTCATATTTAAATGTGTCAAATTGTATTGACTTTAGTTGCTTGTTTGCACAATATTTTTTACTTATTACTGAAACTAAAAAGTGCAAGACCCTTAACCCTGAGTTGCTCCAGGGGGACTGTCCCTGTAATTAGGACATGTAAGTCGCTCTGGATAAGAGCGTCTGCTAAATGCCGTAAATGTAAATGTAAATGTAAAACTGCATTCAGTGCTGTATTCAACATTGTTTTCATTCATTTCAACACTGTATTCAATAATGTCTCTGCTCTGTGTGTCAGCTGAATGTGTCTGTGGTGTAATGTATTTAGCCTTTTGAACAGCACATTATGTTACGTTGTCTTTTGTGTGGCACCATGGTTCTGTAGGAATGTTGTTTCATTTTACTGTGTACTGTGTGAGGTTGAAATGACAATGTCTGAGGTCTTAGGCATGTAAGCAAATTGTTTAAACTGTTTACCTTGGCAAAAATGATTTTCACTTATTCCAATAGCACAATACATTATCAGGATATATTCAAAAATGATTCATTCAGTAAAAAGTAATATGAATGTCTTGTTATTTCAAATAGTTGATATCTTATAAGCTGGTTTTATGAATGCAGATTTAGGTTCAGATTTCTTTGTGGTGCAACAAGACACAGTAAACTGTACAATTCTGTCATCAACACACCTGATTACGCATGGATTAACCAAACCAGGTATTGAACAGGAACTATAAATTATGCTGGAATTCTCTAAGGAGATTCTGAAATACATTTAACTGCTAATTTTATGTATATATTTTTATTTTAATATCTTTGTATGTATCAATAATAGTGTTGTTCTGTGTAAACGCATGCTGCCTTTTTGCATTGAGACTTGAAGTTTAACTTGGACTAAAACCATAAAGACCTGAGACTGGATTTATCCTTGCACATTAGGGACTTGACAGAACTCAGACTAACACCTAAGAAACTCGAAACTCATACTTTAAAGACTAGAGACTTTGCTTGCACATTTACTTCCAAGACTCAGGTTGGACTCACACCTCAGAGACTTGAGACTTGATTTGGACTTGCATGAGGTGCTGTGTGAACCTCTTTGATGTCTGCTAATGGTTATTGATTTTTACTTTTCTGTGTGTGGTTTAGATTTACCCAGATGAAGGTCACTTCCTCTCCGAGCAAAGCAGGCAGCATCTATCAGCGTCTCTCAGCAGCTACTTCAGATCCTGCCTGCAGGAGGAAGCTCTGCCACTCAGTGAGGATGAAGAAGAGGAGGAAGAGTAGGACAGAGAGTGCATCTACAGCAGGACCTTTACACACACACACCCACACACCTGCACAGAAACCAGCCTGCACAGACACACACACACTTGCTCTCTTTTGGATCTTACTTTACAGAGGCCTGCAGCTCTGAACTGACAGAGAAAGTAATGAAGACAAAAGGGCGAGTGTGTGTGTGTGTGTGTGTGTGTGTGTGTGTGTGTGTGTGTGTGTGTGTGTGTGTGTGTGTGTGTGTGTGTGTGTGTTGGGTGCACATGTGTGTGTGGGTGCGCATGTGTGTGTGTAGCTGTGCTTTGTTTATTTGAGTGTGTATGTGTGTGTATGTGTGTGTGTGTGTGTGATTGAATGAATGGTTAGGTCTGTAAATATGCATGTTGGTACATGTTTTGGTGTTTAGACAATATGGATGTAAAGGGGTGTGCTTGGGAAGTATATGTGTGCGTGTGTATGTATGTATGGGTATTTGTGTTTACCTGCGACCATGAACAATGGACGTTTGTCACTGGAAAATGGATTTGGTTGCCAGGACAGCCTTTAGATCCTTCACATATCAGAGAAACACTGAGATCTTAAGCTGGAAGTTTCGTGATCGGGCAAATCACAGCGCAAACTTTTCTGACTGATCCTTCGTTTGGCCATTCACAGTGCAGTCCTGTCCACATGGAGCTGCTCCAGTCACACAGATGCATGTTTCTTTCTTTTTTTTCTAATAATTTTTCCCCGTTTGTGTGCTGTGGAAGCCAGGATGAGAGAGCCGTGTTTCATCTGTTACTGCACAAAAAAATGCTCACTGTCTCCATGGCAACCACTCTCACCATGAAGAAGTGCAGTTCTCATCAATTAGTCCAAAACCACACTGAGGATGAAGCTGCTGGATGGACTTTCACACACACACACACACACACACACACGCACACACACACACGCACACACACACACACACACACGGAGTATAAAACCTAGACAGGCCCATGTTGGATGCTCAGAGAGTCAGAGGCCTTGTCCACACTTTAGAAACCATATATTAAGCATTATTGTGTTACTGTAGCCAAAATGACAACTGTTTAGTATTGTCTCTGAGCAAAAAGCAGTATCGCCTGGAGTAAATTGCAAAAAATATATATATTTTGGCATATAATGGCATTTTAAGTGAAGGCAAAGTTTTACGTATTCCATATTCTCATTTTCAGATTGTTTTAAGATTATTCAGTTTTTTTTCTAGACATATCATATAAAATAAAATGCTGACCAAAAAAAAATCATCTTATTTCTTGAAAGAAGCAGTTATCTTCTTAAGATACCATTTCTTGTTAAAATGATTTACAATAACTTGGAAAGTTTAAAACAAGCCTAACATCTTCTTGCCAAAATTTTAAATACATGGACTGTTTTTGATAAATCAGTGATCCTTACTGACTACATCTAAGATGCTCTCATTCATTTTTTCCCCCATTTTTTGGATCACATATTCAGGCTACATAAGCTTTAGGCTGACAGTGGCCATCTACAGAGATGGACTCTATCAGTATTTCACCTGTTGTTAATGCTGTCATTTTGTCTTCTATATCCAAGCTGATTTAAGTCTCTCATTCCAGTGTAATAGCACAGAAGTATACACAGCATGCTCAGAAGCATTTTTAATGGATAAGATAAAGAGTATTCTTTATCATGTTTAAGTCTTTAGCAAGATCATGAAACCATAGAACCATGGTGTGGACAGGCTCTGTGTAAGTGTGCATGTGTGTATGTATATAGTAGACTCCAGAAATGGCGATGTGATTTGTACAGAAGACTGTATCCAGTACATACATACGGTATATTTTTGAGATGTATCAAATCTCATAGTAGTTTAGCGAGCAGGATGGATCCAGTCACAGCTCATATCTGTTTGTGTTGATTTGTTGGTTTATCTCCAGAGGGGGCTTTTGTATTGCTGATTATTGTTTAGTTTTGCTGGGGGTTTTTTGTTTTTTTTTGGTTTTTTTTTTTTGGTTGGGGAAGGGGTCCTGAAAAGGGAGGGCGGCTGAAGGTTTGGACTGACTCTTCTTGTCCTTTAGTCATGAGTATAAATAAACAACTCGTCAAACTGACCCAGACTCAGTAGTGCTATACATTCAACACTCTCTCCATCACAAGAAGCAGAATTAAGGAAAATGGGAGTGGCCTCTTACATTTTATTAGATTGGTTTGACTATAAATAAAAGTAGTGTTGGTGGTCTAGTGGTAGGATACTTGCCTACAGACCTATGGCTCAAGAGCTCCCAGTTTTGAATCCCACCTCTGACTTGCTTCAGGGGGACTGTCCCTGTCCCTGTCCCTGTCCATGTCCCTGGACATGGAAGTTGCTCTGGATAAGAGCGTCTGCTAAATGCCAGAAATGTAAATGTTGCTGGTGGAGTCTACGAAAGTCATTTAGATTTGATATAGATTGTTGTCTAAAAAGGTAAATGCTGTCATCATAGTTACTGATACATGATAGGATAATGTGCAAAATTTTATGACCCCTCACAAATGCATTTTGGTCATTATTATGAAATAAAATGTAATATTGTCACAACTTTGTTAGAAATGCAGATTGCATTAAGGAGAAAAAGGAAAAGTTTGTATTTATTATTTATTTGGCTAACGTGCATATGTAAGCATTGCAATAATGACACTAAAAATGGGACATTTTCAATGAAACAGTAATAATAAATTCACACATACATACTTGATATTAAGAGAAACATTAGTGTAAAATGTATAATGACTCTTCTTACATAGACAGAGATCAATATGCCCGATTACAACCACCCCAGTGTGAATCTGAGTGTGTTCACAAGATCTGGTGTAATTGTGCCTGTTAAGGACTATCGTGTTGAATTTCAAGGCATTTAAGTCTTTGTTAGGATTATTTGAGTTAAAAAACAGATTTTAAACCTCGTCTTGGTTTAGAGTCCAAGCAATTTTACATTGGTCTACATAACTTCAGCATGAACTTTCAAAATAAATAAATCTATACGAAAATAAATAATACAAAACCTTAAAATAGTTAACAAAAATAATTGATAAAATTGGCTTTAGCTAATGTGTGATGTATGAACTGTGTCCGTAACACTGATGCATTTACACAAATCAAGGCATAGGAAGAAAAAAAAATATTGAACACTTAAATGAAGGTAATAGAAAAGATGCCAGGTATTCACTTCTGCAGAAGTAAATACTTGCTACATTGTAGAGCTCTAATAACAGGAGGTAATCCAGAATATTTTGGTATTTTGGTAACAGTGTTAAACAGGTTTGGAGAGTCAGCTGGAAAAAACATAGGCCTGTAATAATAATGTACAAATCTTTCCTTTTATATCACACTACAGAGTGATATTCCCCTTTAAAATCTCCAAGGTTCTTCTTTGCTTTATTCACCACCAGGAAAGGTTATGCTGGGGGAAAAAGGGGAAAATAATGCCCTCTTTTCTATTCATTGAGGCCTCATATCTGTAAGTATCTGTATGTATGTTTACCTACCCATGATATTCGCTGCTATTGTGTGTTTATTTTTCACATAACAAGAAGAAGCAGAAGGCCCCTGCTGTCGAAGTGAAGAAAGAATGGCTCAGGTAAAAGAGAACACTTCATTTATCCTTTACACTCTGTATGATCTGTCACTATATGCGCTCATGAAAACGCATTCTCTACTGACGTAGCCTGACATTCGAAAAACTCAATTTTGAAGACTCACTTATTCCTCTGACACAGTCCTTCCAGTGTGTGGTTCATTTTGGCTTTGCCACTGTTGCGACTGATAATTTCCTCTCTAAAGAGCTCCTTTCAACGCCTCTTGCAGGCTGGAGAGGGTCAGGTGAGATTAGAGTAAAGTCGTCCATGTGAAGGATGCTCGTTATTGCAGCCATCTTGTTAAATCCTGCCCACGCCATAGGCCAGTGAAGATCACCCATAGCAACAGAGGCTAGTCTTCCTCCCTGGTTTCCATGGTAACAAGAGTGTTGTCATAGAAGCACTCTCTGAAAAAGGTGATGAGTGAGCTCAGCAAGTAGTGTCTGCTGCTGATGTCATGGCCCTCATCCGGAAAAATCTACAACCAGGCACAAAAAGAGGGGAACGTTCAAGGTTACAGGAAGTAATAACAGATAAGTGAATTGTGGAATGGCTGCGATTGTATATACGTGGCACTGTCCTCATGGAGGCTGCTGCACTGACCTGGATTGTGTAGTTAACATTATACATAGATAAGTGCTTCACCAGCTCTGCTGAGTGCTGAAAATGAACAGAGGCTGAGAGAAAGAGAGAGAGAGAGAGAGAGAGAGAGAGAGAGAGAGAGAGAGAGAGAGAGAGAGTATGAATAACCTCTTGGAGTAATGACATCCTTTTGTCCACAGAAAAGGCTGCCAAATGTCAAATTACTTTTTTCTTCCTCTGCTTATATTTCTTATCCTTCTTTTGGAGTAGCTTGTTGCCATTTTGAGACTAGCTGAGCTGCACTTTTTAACAAACTCTGCATTAATATGTAAAGAGTGATGGGACTATGAGAGCTGAGAGTTGTCAACATTTCCAAAAGTATACCTACAAAAGTATACCTGGTGCTTATCTGTTCTTGCAGGATTTGTGTGTAATATTGGCCAGCTATAAATGTTCTGTGTGTTCTGTGAATAATCTTGAAAGCATAAGAGCTGCCAGATGGTCTTACTCACCATCAGCTGTTCCATGTATTATCAGAAATTTCCTTTGCTCAGAACCGGTGAGGTTTGGCAGCAGACTGAAGATCTAACAAAAAGAAAAGTCACACAATACTCCTCAACCAACATACAGAGGGGCACGCCTTCATTTGATTACCTTATTGATCACAGAAAACCAACAGAATCATAGACAACCAACTTTGAATATGGTTTAAAATACATTAGATAAAACGGTGGTGTAAACTTTCATCTTACTTGATATTTGTGCTCATCCTTGGCTGGGAATCCAAAATAGCGTTCTGTAAATGCTGAACCTTGTGACAAACAAATAAAACTCAAGTTACTCGAGTTCAATACGCAGATCAAGGAATTAATTTAGGCCAATTTGACCGTCTTTAAGGTCTAAGTTTCATTTTACAGAAATGTTAAGTGTTTTGTGCTTGTTAAACACATTAACAGCCTCTTGCTAAAATGTATGCTAGTTCAAGACAAAGTAATGCTATATTTTTAGAAAAATGTTTCAAGATTTCACAATTCTTTGCTTTTTTGGCTGAATTAGTAGGATGTGAAGGATATCCAGTGGATATACCTTTTCAGGTATTGCATGTTTAAACTTCTTCTGCTTCCTTTTTTTAATCCCAGGACATGGAAGTCACTCTGGATAAGAGCGTCTGCTAAATGCCGTAAATGTAAATGTAATCCAGGGTCACAATGAAGAATGGAGCTCTGCAATATTAGTGTAATGGAAATTATATAATACCATGTTATTTTATAGGTAGTTTACCTGTAAGTGGAGCATTTATATAATTACATAATAACAGGCATCATAGCATTGTGTGTCTTTTTATTGATGTGAGGCCATTCACAGGTCATTTCTTTTGCCATAATCGAGGGTTACCTGGGGAGGTTGACTGATGACTTATTCACATTCAAACTATTGAATCTGGTTTTGAGATATTTATCAAAAGGTGAGATGTGTTAGAGGTTTTTTTAAGACATAATGAGTTCAGTTGTACCATAGAGTCTCCAGTCAGACACAGGTGCCATGGCAACACCACACCGGAACAAAGACCCATGAGACAGGAGGAGAACAGAGCTCAGGAAGCCCCCATATGCCTGAAGAACCACACCAAACACACACATACGGCTCTTGGTAAAACATTGCAGCACTGGTACAGATCTGTTTCTGTATATCATTAAGATGCAATAAAGATTATTCTGAAGCTATATTCCATGAAGAATTGAACTGAAAATCCCTCTTTAATGCTGCCGTGTACATAAAAGATGTTGAAAAAGCTGCAAGCAAATCAGATTTTGTTGAAATACTGAGCCATAAAAAACAAGAAAATGCATGAAAAACTTTACATAAATTAGTTTGTGAAGTACATATGTAATCATTACAAGAGTAACTAAAATTTTTTATTTTTTCAATTTGACAGAAATAATAAATCCACATACACATAAGGCCAATTTGATGGTAAGATAAATATGTTCAACTTGTCCAAGACATTTGTGTAAGATGTTTGATGACTGTTCATATACATGGCATTTAGAGATCATATGCATGATTACAATCACCCCAGTGTGAATCTGAGTGTGTCTGCATGTTCAGCAGTATTGCTGTCTGTTAAGGATTACAGGTTTGAATTTGGAGGCATTTACATCATTGTTAGAATTATTTGAGTTAAATAGCCTCTTCTTGTTGCATAATAAACCTTTCATAATAAGGCTGTTTTATAAACAGCAAAATAAATATGAATGCAATGTTTCATGGTGAAGTTAAAGTGACAGCTTGTCATTGTTAAACACAACACAACACAACACACATTGAACCACAACAAAATACAGCCTCTGAATTTAACCCCTACACACACATGCAGCAGGTGGCAGCTATTTAAAAATACAAACCATGCAGCAGTGATGGGACAGTACCATGCTCAAGGTTACCTCAGGGCAACCTACTGGTCTGGAATTCAAACCCACCACCTTCCGATCCTGGGGCCTAGTCCCTAAACACTAGGCCACTGCTGCCCCAAGCAAATACTGAAGAATTTCTACATAAAAAGGCTCAATTAAACTTCTTTTTATTATGTGTTATAATATAGTAGAAATGGTCCTTTAGTCAAACTCTAAATAACTCTTACTGGTAACTGAAGTAGATGTCATCATTACCTTGCCAAAAACACCAACTCTGCTCCTATCAATATATGGCTGCTTTTGTAGATACCTGAAAATACAGACACACAACACCAATCTTGATATATACTGGGCAAAAGAATTTGTATAAAATGACATTGTTACCTATATATATATATATATATACATATATACATATATACATATATATATATATTCTTTGTTTACAGCATTTTTTCACGCCATATATATATAAAATGTATATATACAGTACTGTGCAAACGTTTTAGGCAGGTGTGAAAAAATGCTGTAAACAAAGAATGCTTTCAGAAATACAAATAATGACTGTTTATTTTTATCAATATACAAAATGCAAAGTGAGCGAACAAAAGAAAAAAATTTATCTAATCAATATTTGGTGTTACTACCTTTTGCCTTCAGACCAGCATCAGTTCTTCTAGGTACACTTGCACAAAGTCAGGGAATTTGTAGGATTATAGTCGGTGTCTGATCAACCAGTTTTACTAAACAGGTGCTGAAACATAGTCATGTTTGGAACAACCTACCAGCCGAGTTCCTTCAAAAACTGTGTGCAAGCGTACCTAGAAGAATTAACGCTGTTTTGAAGGCAAAGGGTGGTCACACCAAATATTGATTTGATTTAGATTTCTCTTTTGTTCATTCACTGTGTGTATGTGTGTTTTCTATATATATAGAAACACACATACACACACACACTTATCTCTTACTCCAGAGCAGCAAGTTGATCCTGCACTTCCAACACTCCCAGACGTTTGTACACTTCCTGTAGATTCTTTTGACCCTGGAAGCCACTACCTCTGCCGTCCAGACGAGCCACAATGACATCATGAGTGCTGACCAGTACGGAGTCCCAATCGAGATGGAAATGGTCACTTACCTGTTGACCACCTGGTGCGCTGTCACTGAATAAAGAAAGAAAAAATTTAATCCTTGTAGGTATTATTCACACACGCATGCATCAAAAACACATCATAAAGAGTGAAAGGACACTGGCCATGTCATGTACTTAATAGCAGGTGATAGGTAATCAGTGATGTGGCAGGATCAATATAGCCCTGACAGACTACATGCCCTGCTGTTGCTGAACCACTGCTCTGATTAGACACTAACATGACCGACAGTCTCACATACACTCTGCCATTTCATTTCAGGTGGTGTAATGCAAGTGGTGGCTCTTTGGATTGTTAATAACCTATCATAGAATCCAGGGACCAATTTTTGAGCTCTAAAGTGATATTTTTATATTGTCAGTCTTTCAGAAAAACAGGTTTTAAAATGCAGGGATTGAGCTCTGAGTCCTCATAATGAACACCAGCTAATCTTCATAATGCCTTGGATGGCCTAATATGCCAAGAAGAACTGGAACAGTAACTTCCAAAATGTGCTTTGAAATATGTCAGATTATTAATCTCTTAATTAAAACTGTAATCAGCACATATAATGAATTACACAGTTGTATTCTGATTAGCTCCTATTATTTTTTAATGAAATTCAATTTAAAATCTATTTGTTAAAATAGCTTTTTTTAATGAGTGTGTTGCTTGAACATACTTTGTATTTTTACTTTGTAACATATGCACTTTTTTAATTTCAGTGTAATCCCATACAGAATTTAATTGAATTATTCATTTTAATATCAGTATTCCAATTAGTGTCTCATTTGTAGCTGTTATGGTTTCTAGTTTCTGAGCTTGCTCGTTGGTAAGCTCCAGCTCTGGCTCTGTCTTTGCCTCAAAACTTGATTCTGAAATTAGGTCTACACACGGGGAGACTTATTGCCTGGGTAAAAGCAGTATATGAGCTATGTGCTGGGTGAGAGGCAGTTAGGTAATGAGCTGGAAATGAACAAAACAGCTGAGACTAACAAGCATATACAGTATGTAGTGACTGAATGTACTTTAAAATGTAAATCAATTGTGTTCTCAAAAACAGATCATTAGACATTGAACATTTTTGAAGGCATTCTTATTACGTTTTGCTGAATTTACCTTTGCTTCAGTGTATTCACATAATGTATTATGCTAATGGAAAAGTAAAAAACAATTAGCTTAAGTGTCTTTTGCACAATACTGTATATGTAATATTGTATATATACTTATATTTGTAATAAACCATATTTCGGTATATGTCTCTGTTTATGAACCTAAAGCCATCATTATTTTATGACCATTTTCCAATTTCTCTTTATCCCAGTTACAATTAAACTGTAAAAAGTGAAAGTGAAAGTGAATTTAAACGTTCTTATTGGGTGTAGGCTGAAAAACCCCTTCAATGAATGGTTGGATGCAACTGGAAATTTGCCCTATAATGAATGAAATACATGTAAGAATTGGTTTAGTTTAGAGTATATGGATAAACCTACAGTATGAGAAGCAGAGGGTGTTGATTACTCTCATCAAAATCCAGAGGGAAGCTGAGCTCCAGGTGCAGCACTAAAAAATCAAAACACATTCTCATTATAATAGTTATCAGTATGAACCAAGCTCCACTCTCTGTCGTGATCAAACCCACGTTTGTTTTACCACAAGCCATAAAAGTACAACAAAAACCCATTATTTTGCTCATGCTGACCAACTGGGAGTTGCATTTTCATTTTCACACATATCATTTTGGTGCTGCTGAAATTGGCGATGGTGTTTAATTACCCTGGTTGTTGTGGAGTAAAGTTTTGATCTCTCTGCGAGGGATTTTTCTTTGTCTGAGGACTTCTTTGAATTCCAATCCAGAATCTAGAGTCATATAACCTCCAAAGTCAGAAAAAGAGTCTTATTAGACCTTACACCTACACACACACACACACACACACACACACACACACACACACACACACACACACACACACACACACACACAAACACACACACACACACACACACACACAAACACACACACACACACATACACACATACACACATGCATGCACGCACACACACACACACACACACACACACACACATGCATACACACACGCACATGCACACAATCATGCAATAATTATGATGGTATGAGGTTTCTCTGTAACAGACAGTAAAATCCTAACCATTAAACAGTTACACATACACAGTTCGTTCAAGATGAGAACTATTTTAAAACTTAGCTTTCTTTCTAAACCAATTTTATTTATTTTTCTTTATATCTACCAAATTCAAGACATGTTCAAATGATTTCCAGCTATACGTTATATGGTCGACAGCCAGCATTATGATTTTTGCACCTCAGCAACAGCATTTTTTCCCTCATTATTCATAAACAACGGATGTTGAAAAGTGATGACATGTAATGAACAGTTTTTTTCAGATGTAGCTATTTATTTGTAAAGGTCAGCATGTTTCATTTTCTTCTTGCAGGTTTAAAAGAAATGAACGCAATAGCCACCATGCTGTTCTGAAATCTGTGCCTTTAAATACATAGTAATTATTTGATATTTAGCAAGCCTTGAGATAATAAGTTATTACCAGCAAAATGACCCCTAAATCGTTCAAGTTGAACAATCAAAAGACACCCTCCCAAAAAAATCATTTTTCCCATATTTTAGAATTTTAGAAGTATTCTAAACAGCTGTGTTTGGAGCAAGGATTCTCCAGCTTGTTTAGCTGTTATGTATATGTGTATGAGTGTTTGTGTGTGTGTGTGTGTGTGTGTGTGTGTGTGTGTGTGTGTGTGTGTGTGTGTGTGTGTGTGTGTGTGTGCACTTAATACTCACTAGTAATGTTGCTGAGCTGGTGTAAAGTAGTTCTGGGAACACCGGGTCCTGTTGAAAGACAATAAGTGACCAATCAAACAAAATAAATGAGGTGGGCTTGCTTAGAGTCTTGTAAATTTGCAGCAAATAAATCAGATTAACACTTAGAAATGAGAAGACTATTGTTAGGTATTGGATATTTTGCAAATTGGGGTTAAATTGATTGTGTTAGCAGTTTTCTCTCTGGAAAAAGAGAGGAACACTGTATGTCCAAACATGTGCAGATGCCTCTCCTCCAACATGTCTATTATCATCATATGTAATAATAGCATTTGGTCTCGAGTGTTAGTGAGGTCAGATTAAGTTCTAGATTAAACTCCCCCAAAGGTACTGCATGAAACTCTAATACTCCAGAGTTATTCAATAGCCTCAGCAGTTCTTTATGCCCTTGTAGCCAATGCTTTGCAATGGCCATGGTGGCCAGAATCTCATGATTTACTGCTTCATATTCTTTTGCAACACTTTTCAGTAGAGATTGTATAAAATGGGTAAACAAACAAACTCCTGTGTCATCAACTAGTGAACCTTGAATTCAGTAGAACTGTCTGAATACTTTTGGACATACAGCATATGTAGGTGTTAAAGTGGAAAGGTGGGAGTGCACCTCTGCAGTGCAGCAGTATTGTTTGAAAATCAGGGCTCAGCGAAGCATCATAGTAGGAGCAGTGAGGTTTAAACAGAGAACACGTCAAACACTCCCGATGAAACGATTCCACTGTGCTCACCCTGAAGACACAGTTCAAAATATGGTGTCAGTGTTCACAACGTTGCATAATTTAATAAAATCTAAGAAGTGCTTAAAACATTCAACTCTCTGGGCTGTTATGTACATGAATTAATCCTAGCATTAAACTAAGTCCTACTAAATTGAATAATAATGGTGAATCGTCTATGAAAATCTTAATCACTCCATGTTTACTGTTAGGTCTAAGAAACGGTCTTAAGGCTTTTCATTAAATTGTATATTTTTAATTGTAATGCTTACAAATGATTTGGTTATTTGAGGAAAATAACATAGTAATGAAAATGTGGAACTGATGTTATGTACAATTAATGGATTTGCACACCAAATAAAAACTTCTCATCTTACTTGTACAGGTGTCTGCGAGAGGCTCCACCCTCTGTGCTAAGATAATAACTACATAGAAACAAGAAAGACAGTCAGATCAGTGTTGGCATAGAAGGGTATTGCGACCTGTGTTTGTGAGGAATAAACATAAAGAAGGAGTTACACTGAAGTGTGTGTGTGAAAAAGTGTGTGTTCACATATGAGAGTGTGTGTGACTCACACAGTGAACAGCCTCTCATCATACGCCAGGATCTTAGTGACTTCCCAGCTGCCTGAAGTCAAGTGTCGTATATTGACATCCATGCCTGTACCCTGAACACAGAAGAGAGTGCACATGAAGTTCTCATAAAGAATTCAGTTCAAGTCTGAAATTATGACTTATTAAACATTCATTCATTCCTTCATTTTCCAGCTGGCCTCTAATTATTCTAATCTGAATTTGATGAAACCCTTGTTGTGCAGCTTACTTTGTGGATAGAAAAATGATATATAAAAATAAACATTTTTTTATGTTTTCATCTTTTAATGACGGATGTTAGGTTAAGATTCAAGCCTCTGAATACATAATGCATTCATTGTGCCACCTACTGTACAAAATTAAATTTCAACAGTATAGTGAAAAAGCAATTGCCCTTGACTGATAATGTGTTTTGCAGTATTGTGTTTGGTTTTAATAAGCATGGGTGTGTGCACAGTGTCTCTACCTGCTCTGACATCATGGTGAGGTGGTGAAAGGATCCGTGACTGCCGTGCTTTATGGGCAAAGTCATAAAAAACGTCGCTCCATCCTTTGAGAACACTGGTTCTTCATTCTGTACCAGTCACATAGCAAGACATTGAATAAGTCCATCTACTCAAAAATACAATCAGAGCACCCTGATAAGCCTGATGAACATGTTTATTCAAAATAAACCTGTAGGTGTTGTAGGTGTTGATGTTATTATTTCATTACCATATTATTTCATTACCTGCCGGTCGATCCACTTGTCTGAAGTCATAACATGTTTCTGTGGTGAGAAAATATCAGGTTAATATGTTACACTGACTCACTGAGAGTAATCATTGTCTTTGTGCGTGTCAATCAACAAGAGCAATCATCTCTTGTGTGTGTGTGTGTGTGTGTGTGTGTGTGTGTGTGTGTGTGTACTTGCATTTGTTAGTCAACAGGAGTAATTATCTCAGTGAGTGTGCACTTGCACCAGTGTCAATCAGACAGAAAAGATCTCTACTCGCAATTGGGTGTGTGTGTGTGTGTGTGTGTGTGTGTGTGTTTGCAGGAGCATCACTGTATCAGACATCACCCACCCGAACACACTCTCCAGTGTGTATGTAGCACAGTGAGAGGATGGAAGTGTTCTGAGCTCTGTTCAGCCAGCGTACAGCCACACACTCCTCAGTTACCCACCTCACCATGCTGATGTAGTACTCACTTGTAAATAAACGCAAAAAGTAAACACTTGTTTACAAACACTTCGACATGGTTCATTTTGCAACAAACATATGATGCTTTGTTTTGCATCTATTTTGTATTAGGTAAAGCTTCTATTAAATCATCTCCTTGTGTCTAACTCACTTCAAATTCTGCAGCTGTATTTCTTTATGATTGTATTTAATCTCTTTATGTGAGTGTGTGTTTAAAACATCCTTGTATGTGTGTATCCTACACTAATAGATTAAGCTTTCTTTGCTGTTTGATATTTCATAGTCTCTCTCTTGTCTTTCTCTCTGGTAGTGTATTTATGTGCGAGCGAGCGCGCGTGTGTGTACGTGCGTGCATGCGGGCGTGTGTGTGTGTGAGAGAGAAAGAGAGAGAGAGAGAGAGAGAGAGAGAGAGAGAGAGAGATGGTCGGTGTGAGTTACCTTTTTTCCAGGCTGTTTGGAGGCAATAGCTCTTTGCTGTGTGCTGTACCATCCAGACTGACTACATTCAGCTTCACCGTGGGGTTTACCTGGCCAGCCTGGCAAACACACACACACCAACAAATGGCTTTTGATTCTTATACATCTCAGAAAGCTCAACTCAGAATGACTCACAGGTAGCTTTCTATTAGATTATTATTAAGCAAAATCTATTGACCGTGTCCTTGTCCGGGGTTTGTAAGTGAGAGAATTCTGATATGGCAGTCGGATTTTTTTGCTACAGAATATGAATTGACTAAACAGCATTAATGAAAAGCATCACTGTGGAGGCAGAAGGTGCATGTGGCCTTTTAATACCTTCAAACATTTTAATATACAGAAAGTTTGTAAGTGAACTGAAAGGTTTAAGAGATGTCTGTGTCATTTCAAAACTTCAAAATTATACTATTTTACAACGAAGTTTTCAAACTTGATGTTTTATCATTTACCCTCTGTTCAAGCTGTGACAAGCATCAACTTAAAAAAATGAAGCACAGAGTCAGTTTATTGCAACAGTAAGACAAACGAGTGAATTAATTTGTTTCCAAATTACATCCATCCATCCATCCATTATCTGCCGCTTGTCCCAAACGGGGTCGCGGGGGGGTGCTGGTGTCCAACCCAGCGCACACAGGGCGAGGACGGGGGACGCACCCTGGACAGGTCGCCAGCCCATCGCAGGGAGCCAAATTACATCTATTTATGAAATAAAGACATTCTCATCAAGTTTACAGACAAAGTGCTCAGGGTTTACCCTTAAGCAGTTACATAAACACACACACACACACACACACACACACACACACAAAAGCAAATAAGACTATTCTGTATTTTAAAATTAGTCATTGGAGCTTTCAATGTAAATAGTTATGTCCAATCTTGTAGAGCTTTTAACAAAATCAATGTGTTATTTAATAACGTTTAGAGTACAAAGAGGTTTTCTTCTTATGTTTGTTAGAGCCGTGGTGTATCATTGCAGTTTAACACAGCTGGATGGTCTGTGTTGAGTTCTACTTTAGTCAAACTCTGTGAAACCCTCTATGGACTTCACATGGGGGGGCAGAGAGGAGAAGGTGCTGATCTTGTGTTCTTCACTACTGACTCGTACTGTAGTCTATGTGCATCCAGACATCTCCAAGTCATCTAATTAGTGCTTTCAGCTGCTTTAAGGTGCAAGTGGAACACACACAGATTGCAATCTCCATAGAAAAGCACTGCCAATGAAATGGGAAGATCTGGCGCAGTTGCAGCCTAAAGTCACCCACACTATTGCCAAGCAACTAGACAATTTTAAAGCTTTGAGCTTTGAACTGAGCAGCAGCGAAATAGTGTTCTCTGAAGTGATGGAACTCCATCCAGTACATCTGGATAAGTAGGAGAGACGTTTGTGATTCAGAACTAACCATCCAACATTAGTACCTGACCGCTCTGTGACTTTGCGACACAGTAACTCACAGTCTCAGAGTCCAACGTCTAATGCAAAGGCCTCTCAGAAGAGTGGAAGTTAATACTCTTAAGTTTGGAGAAGTTAAAAAAACAATTGTAAAGTGCCTTGGGGCAACTTTGTTGTAAAAGGCGCTATACAAGAATAAATTGAATTGAATTGAATTGAATTGAGACAACATGGAAAAAATGTACTTTGACTTTAGTTTCATTGCAGACAGAATGAACTGAAGATACTTTATGTTGTGTCTGATCAACTTTTTTCATTTGTTAATACTCATCCATTCTATCATTTCATTTCACAATTCTCTGTACACTCTTTGTTGGGGACTGGTCAGTACCTTTGTCCTCTTCTTCAGCAGCTATGCCCATGTATTGTATGCAGAATGTGGTTTTGTATTGACTTGATGAAAAACTTGGTGGACGTCCAAAGAAAACTTGTCAAGATTCATCTGACTACACCAAACATTTCCTCAGTGTCAGTTTCCTCCATGTCAGATGCCACAGAAGTTGGCACTGCTTCTGGAAGTGGGGTTTCTTTTTTGCACAGTAAAGTTTAAATGAGAACTGGGAATGTAACTCAGTATTGTAGTGCTTGATGAAGGTTTGCAAAAGTAATCCTTGTAATTCTATCAGCTATTTATGATTATTCTTGATCTTCTAAATGTAGTGTTCTTAATGCAGTGCTATCTGAGGGATCGGAGATCATGGGTGCATTAAAATTCCTCAAGATTCTTTAGATCATTTAATGATATTAGGTACTTCAGGGAGAAATATGTCTTTAAACATTTCAATAATTTTCTCATGCATTTGTAGACAAACTGCATGTCTTTTGGCCATCTTTGCAAATACTCATCTTTTGTTGATACCACTTTTGTCCCAAATCAAGAGTACCTTCACCTGTTGACGTCACCTGCTTAAAACCATATTATAATATAATTTGTTTGTGTCTTGCTAGTCTTGAAACTGTCTCATTTCAACTTTTTTTTGGAATGTTTTGCAATCTGTTCAGGAAGGGATACACTAACTAAGGGATACATTAACAAATGAAAAGGGGTTGACCATACAAGACGTGAAATAATATGGGTTCATATTGTCAAAGTAAATTTAAATGACACATTTAAATGTCATTTATGTTAATATTACTTATGTATTTATATTTTCTGTAATGTTCCGGATTTTTCTGAATTAGGGCTGTTCATTCATTCAAGCTTTTGGTGTAGGGCACCCAAGGTTTTTGGACAGTATACTTCTCTCTCTCTCTCTCTCTCTCTCTCTCTCTCTCTCTCTCTCTTCTCTCCCCTCATTACTGCTGTTATCTGCTGACAATAACTCAACCTGTCTATAGCAATCAAACTGATTCCTAAAAATAGTCCTCAGTCTTTCTCTGGCTGGAGGCTATTCTCCCTATGTAATATAGGTCTTTAAACCTGTGTGTGTGTGTGTGTGTGTGTGTGTGTGTGTGTGTGTGTGTGTTTTTACTGTGCACTGAAGACATTTCAGTTTGAGATCAACTTAACAACTGACTTGACTTGCTGTTCCAACACTGTATATAAGTCTGTATATAAGTGTGTGTGTGTGTGTGTGTGTGATTGTGACAGAGAGAGATGGAGAGGAGAGAATGTGTGTGTGAATGATTATTTTGTTGTATGTTGTGTGTTAGTGTACTGTGGTACAGTTAGACCTGATTTAGTCTCTGAGGAAGAGGAAGTTTAATTTGTTTGTACTCAGAACACACCATCACTATCCCCACCGGATCCCATTCATATCCACGCTCCCAGTCCGAGGATTACTGACCAGGGACATCCATCGCACCCATCACTCCCTTCACCTAATCCCCCACACCTGCCCAACTGGCAGTGGGCAGCAGTGGCCTAGTGGTTAGGGAGTTGGCTACAGGATCAGAAGGTTCAAACCCCTTACCAGTAGGTTGCTCGGAGGTACCCTTCCCAACCCCGTCATTGCTCCCCTTGTGCTTTCACAGCTGCCCCCTGCTCCACAGTGTGTGTTTGTGCATGGGTTAAATGCAGAGGTCCAATTTCGTTGTGGTTTGCTGTGCTGTGTTCTTACAATGACACAAATAGTCACTTTCACCTTCAACCGCCTATTTAAGTGTTGCCAAGCCGAGCCTGACTTGAGTGTTGAAGAGGTATGTTGGTTCTCTTTCTTGAATAAACAAAACTCACTTGGTCTCATTGTGCATTTGTGCCTCCATTCCCTTTATTCACACCATCAGCACATGCAAAGTGCTATGCACAAGCTGTCCAACATAATAAAACCTTATTTTTCTGTAATTATTCTCTGGAGACCTTTTTTATCTGGCTAAATTTAATCAATCGAGAGAAAAATGTTCTGCTTTGGTTAGGAAGATAAGCATTTACGTCATGAAATCCTCTCTAAAACCCACTTACCATTTCTGTTTTTGAAATGTTATTTGAATCCTGTGCTCTTGGAGTGAAAGGAATATTTATAAATTAAACACATCTGGTTGTTCAATCTAAGCATGAAATATATAAAAAACTCTGATTATATGAATTAGCCTTTGTGTGTCTGCCAGTCCATTCAAATGCATGCGGTCAGCAGCTGCATGAATAAAACATGACAAAATTTTTAAAAAGAGGTAAAAAAGGTGAAAGCTGAAGGGTTTGCATTATTAATGTCACTTGTTCTGTCCTTCTGTACTCACTCTTGTTTCCCGGGGTTGTTCTGTCTGAGGGTGTTTGTGTTTACTCATGTGTGCACAAGTATTTGGGTGTCAATGTCTGCATGTGTATATTAAACAGCAGAGTGAGCATTGCATGTTTTTATCATGCATTATTCTCTAGATTATTATGCAAATGTACACAGTGTGTTTTTAACAGATGCTCTAGTACTATATGTTACTGCAAGCAGTGTTAATATTACGAATTGATTTGCTGTGTTGCATAGTTAAATGCATTTAATTCTACAATGTTTTTCTGATGGTGTGTTTGTGTTTGTGTTTGTGAGTGTGCACCTTTGGGTAAGGGTAGTGTACTCCTTGAGGGTAGAGAGCTCCAGTAAATCGTGGAAGCAGCATGTTTGGTACGAGCGTGTCATTGATAGCCAGGAACGCTAGACTGGAACCCTTTGGAGACCACCAGTGAGTTACAGGCGAATGCAGCACCTCTTCTATTGATCAATCCAAAAAACACAACAAAATACCACAAACATTTGAATTCCAATGTTTGAATTTATTACTTATAGCCAATATAGAGGTTTATTAATACTGTGAGATGATTTTCCACTTATTATCCACTTATAAAAATGATCACATGGGCTGAGCCTAAAGTATTTTAATGCCTTATTTTTGCCATATTGCCAATTTCTATGATTTATCTTTAATTTGAATGTAATTCCAAGTCTCTGATCATGCCACATTATTCAATAACACAGTTAAATGAAATAGCCCTTTTATAATAATGCCACATTATAATATAAATAAATAAATACATCAAAGACCCATTGGCTATGTGTTATAGACTTCCCTTTCCATTTCAGAGTCATTTATCAAAGACCCATATTTTAAAGAGATTTAAAGAACATAATAATTATTGAAATAATAATTACATTACAATGTTTATACCAACAAGTGTTTTTTTTTGGGGTTTTTTTTGAGTCATTAAATGATATGAATGTTCCACAAACTTCATACAGTTCATTACAAAAACTATTCCCCACAGAATCCTTAATTGAAAGACTGAACACCTAGGGGACGAGTCAGTTTACATACACAAAACATCCATAACATACAGTTCAGACAGGGCGAAAAGTAATAAGGCACGATGCACAGTTTTATAAACAAACTAGCAAAGTGGAGGGAAGACACAGCAGACTATTTCAGTACATAAAAAGGAGGAAACAAGCACACAGTGGGAAGCTGATGTATGAAGCAGGTGCAGGTGTGGGAGTACCAACATTAATCTGTTTATGAAGCCTTGAAATGTATTTGTACAGCAGTACACAGTTATTACGCCAACATGTGACTGCATTTCACCCACATACAGACATAACTATCAGACCAGCAACTAAATCATTGTATTAAAATTTAAAAGTGAAATAAAATGTGCTCTTATAATTGAAAAAGTATCAGTTATTTCATTTGACTATGGTCCTGCATAATGAAAAATGAACAATTCCATATCACAACCCTGCTGGAACATTTCTTTACTGTGTTATAAATTATAGTCTGCATATAAATCTGAAGTAAACATTAAATGTTAAACATGCTGAAGGGCTTCAGCAACATCTGTTAATTTAAAGACTACAATATGACATCTCTATTTAATCATTGTCCTGATGATTGGGTGGGACATTGCAACTTTAATCTATACTATTCTGAAATTATACTCTAATGCAAAACATTTTGACCTATCACATGAAGTGAATAAACTGATTATCTCATTATAATTGCTATGTGTGGGAAGCAGGAGAAAAGGGCAACTGTGAAGACATGTGTGACTGTCACATGGGACTAATATGGTTATTGATAAATGTCAGAGCAGAAGAGTTACTAGCTATGACACTGGTCGGTGGAGGGACAAACCATGATCGGGTAAAGTTGATGTATAATTTCAAATGCTGGTTACAGGAGGAATGTTTCACGACACCTAGTGCACCTCACAGCTTGCGGAGTATTGGGCTGCGCAGCCACAGATCAATTCTCATTCCAATGCTAATAAGTGTCCACTGTTAAAAGGGCCTATTATGGATCCCTGAGGGTCTAACCAAAGTCTGAAGCTGTGGAGGAATGTTGCATGATGATAAGTCCCATTTTCTTTTATATGGACAGCCAGGCAAGTGTGTTGTTGTTGGCAGCCAATAGACAATGAACAGTAGCATACTGGCGAGGTGGGTTTAGTGTATTGTTCAGGTATGTGTACGAGCTCAATCAAAACAAATCTATTTATAGAATATTTTTCTTTATGTTGGTAGGGGAGGTAATCTATGTGCTATAGGCAAAAGGCATTCCTTGTGAAGAAATTCTTTCAATTATTGTTGAAATTAGACATTAATTTAAATTGTACTTTACTAAAATTATTAATCACATTAATTTGAAATGCTGGGGAAATTTTTTTTGCACATTTTTAACACTTGCTGGACCACAAAAAAATAACAGCTGTAATTTTATAATGTATTGAATGTACTAATTATGTATTTTAGACATCTAACATTTAAAAATATAAATTTAAAGTATATTTTAGTGTTTACCCTCATAAAGCCAGTCTGGAATACCATTAAAGACCAGGCCGTCTCTCCCAGACGATGTGAGTCGGAGAGAGCTGCTCTTTACATCTGACTGGTAATAAATGTTATTCTCAAAGATGTAAATCTGGGAGAGAGAGAGAGAGAGAGAGAGAGAGAGAGAGAGAGAGAGAGAGAGAGAGAGGACAGCTATACTGAGTGAGAGAGAGAGAGAGAGAGAGAGAAGAGAGAGAGAGAGAGAACATGTTTCACGATGACAAGACGTATCACTTTCACTACATATCTTGTTCATTAGTTTAGCTCATATAACACTCTCATATTTTACAGCTTTCATTTGGTTAAGAGAAAATAATTATTTGTCATTGTGAAACACAGCACAGCAAACATTGGAACCACAACAAAATACATTCTCTGCTTTTCATACATACACTGTCCACAGGCAGCTATATCCAGCGCCAGGGAGAGTGATGGGGAAGGTACCTTGCTCAAGGGTTCCTCAGGGAAACCTACTGCATTGTGAGGCCTCGTCCCTAACCCCCTACCCTACTTGGAGCAGGATTTTAATGCAGTTACTTTATGCTGTTTATATATGTTTAACAAATCACTTGTAGTACAAAAGGGTTTTATGGAGCAATATGGATATTTGACACAAGCAGTGTAATCCTTTTTTGGTGCTATATTGAGCCATTTCTTAAACAATCTATACATAGTACGGTTTCCATTACAGTGTGGCAAAAATAAATAAGTAATTGTTATGTATAGAATCATTCATATGCATAATGGAGGATTGTTCACAGATTATATATAATATATATTTTCTTTACTGAAGATACACCTGATGATACACCTAATGATTAAGGTTTTCTTTTATAAAACAAAGAGTGTTTCAAACTTTTGACCAGTAGTTTATAGAAATGTACAGTTCACAGAAAATGCAAATTGGGTATTACTGACTGTTTGATACTTATACTTCTTTATCACTGGTATTGTAATGACAGAGAAAAAAAAAACGGGCAAATATAAGATACAGCAATAAAACTGAGAGACTGAGAAACATCATCTGATGGCCAGCAGGCAGAGATATGCAAAAATGTTCATGAATAAATAATCTACTGCCCTTTCTTTTTTTTTTGTAGCTGTGTTTGTATCTGCAGGGTTGCAGTGTTCTACAGTAACAGATTAATCTACAAGTGCATAAACATCAGAGCCAGGCAGATATATTTGTCATTGATTCTTTAATTACTTACCTGCAAGCACAATGTAATAGTGGTGGCTTATTGCAAATGTGTGTTTAGGTGTCTATGTATATGCATATATGCAGCATAGGGCTGCCTTCAGCATCGCATGCTGGCATAATCAGATACTTAAGATCATTTGTTTTTATATTTGTAGCTAATAAACATATTTTCTTCTGCTGGGAAAACAGATGAGCCCCAGGCCTAAGCTAGCACCAGAGATTCTCTCCAACAACATATTGTTTGGATTCAGACTAAGAAATACAAAGTCCGCAATACAACAGTGCAGAAGCTCTGTGGAATGTTAGCCTCTTTTCTGTTGTTCTAGATCACAGAACAGTTAAAGGGTCTGTAACGGTGCTCTGAGATGCTGTTAGACTTTCTAGTTGTGCTGCTGCTGTGTATCATTACATTAACTATGATGCTTGAGCAGGAGAGGTGGTGATACAAAGTGCGCAATTACTCACCAGCTGTTGCCCCTGAATTCTGAAGATGCAAACTGCAGAACAGAATCCGACACCTCAGGAGGGTTCAGCTCATGTACTTCTCTGCAGACACACACACACACACACACACACACACACACACACACACACACACACACACACACACACACACGCACACAAACAAAAATGGTCACTAGTCCAGTAAGTGTTCTTATTAATTAGATTGAAAAGTACTGTGTGAAATGCCAGCCCTTGGTGTTTATGACACATAACCAAGAGATGTAGAGGTTGTTTGCCACTCTCAGGGTTTTACCTAAACCCTCATATTTTTTGAAGGTTCTCCAGAATTTAAAAAGTGGCTTCAAAGTCGAACATCATTTGCAAAAATGGTTCTTTAAAGCATAGTATTTTACCACACTACCCTGGAACCCCATGCCTAAGATTTTATATTATGTTTCAGATGGTAGATAATTTTGTATACAAGTTGTAGATCATAAGATGCTAGAAAAGAGCATTTATACACCTGAAACAAATAAAAACATAATTTATATTGAAACACACGTTTGTATGGTTCACTAGAGTTGGTGTTATAGTTGACTTAGGTTAAGCTTCATTAGCATCAAATTCAAAATCTGGACATCAGGATGTGTATTTGTAGCAGCAGTGACTTCTCTGACCTTCTTGATGTCATATGTTAGAGAACATAGTTGAGATCTGGTGAAACAAAAAACTTGGAAGCCTTAAATGTTGCCTGTAAATAGATCAATAAATAAATACCAGTATTTAAAAAACATCAGAAATAATTTGTTTCTTAAGAATGACATCTCTTTTACATCTCTTTTACACTACACGAATTACATTGTAGATTTGTAGTAGTTATTATTAAGATGAATAAGCTTGAGTAAAAGAGTAACAGAAAGATGTTGGTACAGCTGCTGGGAGTGCAGAACAAGTTGGTAGAATTACTCACAAAAGTAGTGTTTTTCATTAAGAGCTCAGTCTGATTGGTCTGAAGATTTGCTTTCATCACGTTACCTTCTCTGCTCTTATAGATGACCTCCACCACTGAGGGGGCAGGGGCAAGAGAGAGAGACAGAGAGATAGAGAGAGAGAGAGAGAGACCCACTACCATCTGGGACAGTATATTAGAGTCTGTTTCTCTGTAGGCTGTTGCTGTACTTCCTCTCTGCTCTCTGACATCAGTGATTTTACCGTCAGTCCACGCTGCAGATATCTAGCCATCTGTCAGCCCTCCAGCCAGTACCTGGACATTGACCTTGACCCCATGCATTAAATATTTACAAGGCTCAGTGAAGGCCACACAGGCATGATTTAGTACACTTTTCATTCATGAATGCATGTGTGTATGTATTTCTGCAGCTGAGAGGATTATGTGTGAAAGAGTGTAATGTGTGTAGCGTGGAAACTCAGGTCTGAGAGGCGAGACTGTGCTCAGGCTACATTTAATGAGATTTCCGCAGCATCTCTACAAAGCCTGGGTGACACATGAAAGCAGCCAGAGCCATGGAGAGGAAAGAGAGGAAGTGAGTGACAATCCTGTCAACAAACAACTGACTCAAACCACTAAAATAGAGGGAGACAAGCATTGAGAGAGACACAGCAGAGAGGGGCAGAAGACAGACTCAACAGCTTTAGTAGTTTGGAGGGAAGGATTTGAGAGACAGGAAGAGAAACCTATAGCACTAACAGACTGAGTAATAGAAACCCTTAAAGAGACACATACTCTAATGTAAAGAGGCTTGGAATCATTGTTTTAAACAATCTATAATATGTATAATTATAAAAAATGTAAAAAACACAATAACAACAACAACAACAATAATTTGTATTATTGCTATTTGTGCATTATTTGCATTATTGTTATTATAAAGTATTATTGTTGTTGTTGTTGTTGTTTAGATGTTCTATATATTTATCTATCAATATTCTATATGACCTGTCCAGGTGTCCTCATCCTTCGCCTCTGTGAGCTGGGATGGACTCCAGCACTCCCCTGCAAGACTGCTTGGGACAAGCGGCAGGAAATGACTGACTGTCTATTCTATATTTAGATTTTATATATATTAGCATTATCTTTCAGAATCTGTCAATTTTGTCCTTTTTCCCTATAAGCACAGTAGATTCAAATTCCTCAATGCATTTGGCAAGGTGTTCTTTTATTAAACTGTTTTTTTTTTTTACCAAACTTTGGTGCTTGAACAGAGTAACATTTTTCTTTCGTCAGACCAAAGCACTTCTGAAAAGTCTCTGGTGTATCTAGGTGTCGTTTTACATACTACAGATACTGACTTTTGGGATGAAATCACAGTCAAGGTTTTCTTCTAGCGACTATTTCGTACAGATGTTTGTGAAATCTGTGAACAGTTTTTATCTTACAGAGTTTGTCTAATTTGTTCTCCTTAACTTCAATTTCTTAAAGGCATTTCTGACAGTATAAATTATAAGCAGGAAGATTAAAAGTTTATTTAATACACTTCTTTTGGTCACTGTCAGTTGTCTTTAGTTTCAGATCCTCGTCAACTGTGTAAATAATCCCATGCTGTTTAGTAAGCACAAAACGCTGAGAGGTTTTGTAAGAGTCACATTCTCTACACCCCCATGGTAATTAAGTCAAATAATCTAATTTGGGGTTGAGGGTCATAAACCCAATGGTGCTCGTGCTGGAGTTGGGATTTGAACCTGCAACCTCTTGGTCCATAGTCGAGTGTCCTACCATTTGCTCTAATGCATTTAAATAAAAAAACTAAAGTTAATGATGCCTGAATCATATTCAGTATCATATTTAAACTTATTATTTTGTGCTGTAACAATATTGTACCTAACTGAACTGAGCAGCAGTGTCAGAAAAACATAAAGAATGGAGAGAAGAGACACCTGAGTGAGACACACACAGTAAAGACACTTTAGAGACACTGAGTGAGACACACAACAGTAAAGACACTTTAGAGACACTGACAGAGAAACCAACAGTAAAGACACTTTAGAGACACTGACAGAAAGAAAACCAATAGTAAAGACACTTTAGAGACACTGACAGAGAAACACAACAGTAAAACAGCTTGGAGAGAAAGAGAGAGAGTAAAGAGAGAGAGAGAGAAAGAGAGAGAGAGAAAGAGAGAGAGAGAAAGAGAGAGAGAGAGAGAGAGAGAGAGAGATAGAGAGAGAGAGAGAGAGAGAGAGAGAGAGAGAGAAGAGAGAGAGAGAGCACCTTCTATCCAAGAGCTGAGGAGCATTGGACGAAGACCATGGCTCACTCAGCAGATACATATTCCTGGGTCACTTTTGATCACAAAACTAGTTATCAGCACATACAATAATGTTTTTTTCCATAAAAGAAAATAATTTCACACAACAATTCTGCTTATTTTTAAAGAAATGTCTGTTTATGTTCTAAATGTTTGTTTATTCAGTGTTATTTCAGTGTTACTTTCAGTTACATCATCCCTTGCCGTTGGCATCCAAAGAAAATCTATTGTCACTGTAGGAAGAATGTTCCTTATGTCAGAGCTGATGAATAAACATATAAGCAACTATTGATTTTGCATTACAAGCCTTCGGATTGCATATGATGAAAACAACTCCATAGGAATTTAGCTGATCATCTGTTTATCTCTTTCATTCATCCCTTTCTGTCTCAATTCTTCCCATGCCTTCTTTCTCTGTGGGTCTGACTTCAGCTCTGACACACTAGCTGTCAGGAGAACTGATAATTACACCACACATCTGGACTCATCTCTTCCTGCTTGTGTGTGTTGCGTGTGTGTGTGTGTGTAGGCACTCACCCTCTGGTCCCATAATGGGAGCAGATGGAAGTGGTTATGAGGTTTGTTTCAGATATAACCTGATCTGAACACAGGACACATATACACACACACACACACACACACACACACACACACACACACTCACACACACACAGACTGATATGAAACTGATAGTTTATGGAGGTCACTCACCACTGATCCACTGTGCCTCAGTAGCATGAACCTGAAACTCTTTGAGAAAAAGGTCATCCAATGTCAGATGAGATCCCAAAGCATTAGCAGCATCACCTGAATCAAAACAAAGAAAACATGGAAAGAGCAAAGTAGCAAACTGTAATGAATGTTCTCTTATCTCTTTAAGTGATACATTTCAAATTGAATGACTGATACAGACTTTAACAGCTGCACAGTGTGTACGTCTGTGTGAACAAGTGTGCTTTAGAGACCTTTTGACAGAAGGAAGATGGAGAAGCCGATTACGGACAGCACTGCAGCTATCACCAACAGAGAGATACCAATCCCCTTCCAGTTCCTGTCTGGACCCACCACATCACCCAGATCCTGCAGAGTGAGGAGAGAGAGAGAGAGAGAGAGAGAGAGAGAGAGAGAGAGAGAGAGAGAAATAGAAAGAGAGTGTGAAGGAAGATAGTGAGAGACAATGTGTACTTCTGTTGTAATGAGTGAGGGGAATTAGTTCTGAGAGAGCGAGCTGATGCCTGTCTCTCATTCAGAGCAAATGAACTGCAGTAACTGATCTGTCTTAGCTCACTGCCATCTAGCAATCATGTTTTTATTAGCGATGACTTTCATTCTTTCACACTCATCAGAACAGAAGAGCTCACCAGCCTCCTGCCACTGGCCTGCTCTTCACACTCTCATCATCAGGGAGACAAGCTTTTTTACTGAGTGGAAAATCAAGAGGGATACCAAGCCTTAAGTGTGCATGTGTGAGTGTATGCATGTATGACTTCTGAAAGTGACCTTCTCCTTCATTCATGTCAAGTGTTGCCTCTTGACCCCCTGCTCTCTGACTGGTCGTGATGAAAACAGAGCAAAGTGGTCCACTTGGTTTTGGGGGGAATAGAAGGAAACATTCCCTGGATTTGTCAAAAATATCTTATAAAAAATATATTCTGGACCACTATAATGTCACCTTAGCAGAAACACAAACAGAGGATAAAACCAGAGGTCAAGATCTAGGTCAGTCAAAGCAATGACCAGAACATGCTGAACACTATTAGAAGTGATAGTCCTCTCAACATTACTTTAGAGGCAATTACATTTGTTTATGGTAAGAAAGAAATAAAAAAGTTGAATGCAAGTTTTCTAGATCAAACAAACATAAACCAGTTATTAAAAAGGAAAGTGACTATTTGTGATCGTGAGCACACAGCACAGCACTCAGTGAACACATACTCTGCCATATCCTGTGCCTGAGGAGCAGTGATGGAGAAGATACCTTGCTCAAGGACTCTCACAGCAACCTACTGGTCTGGGCTTTGAACAGACAACCTTCTGATCCTGGGGCCTAGTTCTAAACCAATCTTAACCACAGCTGATGCAGTTTAACTAAGCACTATAAGCTAACGCCACTTATTTATTCTATTTTGCTTGCATTGACTGTGCTGATACATCTTTATCAGATGGAAAATGTTAGTGTTTAAAATGGACACTTTTTATCTGCTTATCTGCTCAATTTTCTGCATGAACTGTGTCGGTATCCACGCAGGAAGACTTGGCGAGGCACTGCACAGAGCAAGACCTTGGCATTTTTGTAGGCAAAACAAGCACAGCTTGCTGAATGACAGAGACAATTAGCCAGTTAGGATTACTGGAACTGAAAGATCAGACACACAGGAGGTTTGATTTGAAAAACAACATTTGTCAAATGAATAGAATGCATGTGGACATACAGAAGTCTACTTAATGTGGAAGTTTAACTAAAGTAAAACCTGCAGCCTGAATAAACAATAAGATCATTAAAGGCTTCCCCTTACTAACAAGTCCTGAATACTTTAGTGAGAATATAGTCAACATTTTATTGTGTGAACATATGACTTCTCAATAAAAGTATTATGGTTAAGTGGTGTGATACTGAATCCTGTGTCTAGTTTACCTGCTGTGCGGTGTTAATGGCTTTGTGGGTGTTAGAGGTGTTGTGTTATGCTGTGTGCTGTTAGCTGGTTGTGGAATTATTAGCAATGGCAGGGAGGGATGGAGGGATGATGAATAATCCATCCTCCGCAGCGAGCCCTGCGGGCACCAGCACAGCCATCTGCTGATCTCAGAACAGCTTCAGCCCCATAGAGGCTTTCATTAGGGAACAGAATTCATAAATAAACAGCCTGCAGTGCATTCCCTCTCTCTCTCTCTCTCTCTCTCTCTCTCTCTCTCTCTCTCTCTCGCTCTATCTCTCTCTCTCAGATCTAGCATTGCCACAGAGTAGCACTCAGCTGCTAGTGCTTTCTTTCTGGGGAGCAAGCTAGACAGGGCTCATTATGATCGGTAAAGTTTATTAAAGGAAAATATGAAAAGCACAAAATACAAGTTTAGAGAGATGAATAAGTGTCATGTTTATATAGTATAGCAAGAGGAGAAACCTATGAAACAACAACTAAAAAGATTTCACACTATGTGAATATTTATACACAAAAACATCTTATCTTGAGGAACATGTAAGCTATTACTATCTGACATCATCATGAATAGGTATTCCAAGTACAAAGCTCCTTCTTTGTGTCCAATCTGGTCTGATCACCATTAGGAGCACTAAAATATATCAGCTAGAAATCAGTAATTATGTATTCAGAAATTTCTTAAAGGCACATTTTACACTGTCAGTAGCAAAAGCACATCCTGAAATGCCACCTCCACGTTAATCTCCTCTTATTGTCTGCTCTGCACCTGCTCATCCACTTGCCCTTCATGGAAATGTGTGTATGTGCGTGTGTGTCCTAGCAATGCTAAAGGTTAAAATAGTGCATTTGCTCCTAGCCAGGAGCAGTTGTCAGTTTGAGCAATGACTCCCTGCCTCCTGATGCACACATTCTCTCTCTCTCTCTCTCTCTCTCTCTCTCTCTCTCTATCTCTCTCTGTAGGGCAGGAGTATTATTTTGCCCTCTCTAAATATAGGGCTATCACTCTAACGTAAGACACCCTGTACAACAGCCGAACACTATCATCCCTCACAATTGATCTTTGATGATCTTCATCTGTGTGTGTGTGTGTGTGTGTGTGTGTGTGTGTGTGTGTGTGTGTGTGTGTGTGTGTGTGTGTGTGTGTGTATGTGTGCGTGTTTTGAAAGCATCTATCCTCCTCTACCCACCTCTCCTTTACTGTTCTTCACTTTCAACCTTTCGCTTTTATCCTCATCCCCTTCCCTCCTCTTTGTTTTCTCTTTTCCACCTCTTCATCTCTTCTCTCCCTAAATCCTGCACTCTCAAAGACCCAATCAGTCTTTCTTCTGCAAAAAAATTCAACTGATGATCACAAAACTTAAATACAGCCTAATGGAGATGTGCAAACCCATAAGACTAGAGGTCACATTCTTCGGTTCTGTAGTCCAGACACCTGAGGATAACCAATTACTATATATTCATTTTTACAATCTCCCTTTTGTACAGTAAAGTGCTGGTGGAGCAGCACTTTGATTTGCTTTTTATCTCACGTTTCTTTGGCCAAATCTTTTGCATGCACAAAGTGTCTCAGCTTTTCCTAAATTGCTCTCAGCAGCACATAGTTAGTCTTCAGGGGCAGAATTAAAGGTAATGGGATCTGTTTTTACAGTTAAGTAGCTCCTGACTGAGGTTGTCCAGCGTCCAGAATCAAACAGTCACTGATCTAATAAGTATATACAGTCCTATGGCATTTAGTTGTTCCTTCCATCCATCCATTCTCTCCCGCTTATCCGAGGTCGGGTCGTGGGGGCAGCAGCTCCAGCAGGGATGCCCAGACTTCCCTCTCTCCGGCCACTTCTTCTAGTTCCTCCGGGCAGATCCCAAGGCGTTCCCAGGCCAGCTGAGAGACATAGTCTCTCCAGCGTGTCCTGGGTCTTCCCCGGGGTCTCTTTCCGGTGGGACGTGCCCGGAACACCTCACCAGGGAGACGTCCAGGGGGCATCCTAATCAGATGCCCGAGCCACCTCATCTGACTCCTCTCAATGCAGAGGAGCAGCGGTTCTACTCTGAGCCCCTCCCGGATGACTGAGCTTCTTACCCTATCCCTAAGGGAGAGCCCAGACACCCTGCGGAGGAAACTCATTTCAGCCGCTTGTATTCGCGATCTCGTTCTTTCGGTCACTTCCCACAGCTCATGACCATAGGTGAGGGTGGGGACGTAGATCGACCGGTAAATTGAGAGCTTTGCCTTTTTGGCTCAGCTCCTTCTTCACCATGACGGACCGATGCAGAGCCCGCATCACTGCGGACGCTGCTCCGATCCGCCTGTCGACCTCCCGCTCCATTCTACCTTCACTCGTGAACAAGATCCCGAGATACTTAAACTCCTCTACTTGGGGCAGGATCTCACTCCCAACCCTGAGAGTGCACGCCACCCTTTTCTGACTGAGGACCATGGCCTCAGATTTAGAGGTGCTGATTCTCATCCCAGCCGCTTCACACTCGGCTGTGAACCGATCTAGTGAGAGCTGAAGGTCACGGCCTGATGAGGCCAACAGGACAACGTCATCTGCAAAAAGCAGTGACCCAATCTTGAGCCCACCAAACCGGACCCCCTCAACACCCTGGCTGCGCCTAGAAATCCTGTCCATAAAAGTTATGAACAGGATCGGTGACAAAGGGCAGCCCTGGCGGAGCCCAACTCTCACCGGGAAAAGGTCTGACTTACTGCCAGCAATGCGGACCAAGCTCTGACACCGGTTGTACAGGGACCGGACAGCCCTTAACAGGGAATCCGATACCCCATACTCTCGGAGTACCCCCCACAGGACTCTCCGAGGGACACGGTCGAATGCCTTGTCCAAGTCCACAAAGCACATGTAGACTGGTTGGGCAAACTCCCATGCACCCTCCAGGACCCTGTTATGGGTGTAGAGCTGGTCCACCTGGACGAAAACCACACTGCTCCTCCTGAATCCGAAATAACGTTCCTCCAGGACCCTGGTGCTACACACAAGACAAGACACAACACAAGACAAGACAAGACAAGACACAAGACAACATAAGACACAAGACGGGGCAACAAGTGCAAGACAAGACAGACAACAACAGACGGCACGACAGACAGTACAATCATCCGTAGAGGGCTGCAGTGTTGTGGAACAAAGCAGCCCAGATAGATCACAGTGTGGCAGTGTGGTGGAGCGGTGTTACTGATAAAGTGCAGGAGTGCAACATGAGATAAATAAATAAATACAGGGTGACAAAGTGGACTGAGTTTAAGAGTTCAGATATTGGCGGTTTAGGAGTTCAACAGTCTGATGGCCAGGGGGAAGAAACTATTTCCCATCCTGGAAGTGGAGGCCCGTATGCTGCGGAACCTTTTTCCGGATGGCAGGAGGGAGAAGAGAGTGTGGGATGGGTGGGAGGGATTATCCACAATGCTGGTTGCTTTGCGGATGCAGCGAGTGGTGAAAATGTCATGTACAGAGGGCAGAGAGATCCCGATGATCTTCTCAGCTGTTCTCACTACCCGTTGTAGGGACTTGCGGTCTAAGACGTTGCAGTTCCCGTACCAGGCAGTAATGCAGCCGCTCAGGATGCTCTTAATGGTTCCTCTGTAAAAGATGGTGAGGATGGAAGGTGGGAGATGGGCTTTCCTCAGTCTGCGCAGGAAGTAGAGGCGCTGCTGGGCTTTCTTTGTGATGGAGCTGGTGTTGAGGTTGTGAGTGATGTGAACACCAAGAAACTTGGTGCTCTGGACCATCTCCACAGGTGAGGTGTTGATGATAAGTGGAGTGTGGTCCCGACGTGATCTCCTGAAGTCAACAACCATCTCTTTAGTCTTGTCGACTTTCAGAGACAGGTTATTGGTTCTGCACCAGTCCGTCAGCTCTTGTATCTCCTCTCTGTAAACTGCCTCGTCTCCACCGCTGATCAGACCCACCACGGTTGTATCATCAGCGAATTTGATGATGTGGTTCGAGCTGTGCTTGGCTGCACAGTCGTGGGTCATCAGTGTGAACGGCTGTGGGCTGAGCACACAGCCCTGGGGGGCTCCTGTGCTCAGTGTGATGGTGTTGGAGGTGCTGCTACTGATCCTGACTGACTGGGGTCTCCCAGTCAGGAAGTCCAGGATCCAGTTACAGAGGGAGGTGTTCAGGCCCAACAGCCTCAGCTTCTCACTCAGGTGCTGAGGGATGATGGTGTTGAATGCTGAACTGTAGTCGATGAACAGCATTCTAACGTAACTGTCCTTTCTGTCCAGATGAGAAAGGGCCAGATGGAGGGTGGTGGAGATTGCATCGTCCGTTGAGCGGTTGGGACGATACGCAAACTGCAGGGGGTCTAGTGAGGAGGGGATCTGGGACTTGATGTGCCTCATGACCAGCCTCTCGAAGCACTTCATGATGATGGGTGTGAGTGCACCCGTCTCCTGACTTGAAGGCCTTGTCTCGGGTTCTCAGGAGTCTGCGCAGCTCTGCAGTCATCCATGGCTTCTGGTTGGGTCGTGATGTGATGAACTTGGAGACAGTAACATCCTCAATGCACTTGCTGATGTAGCTGGTCACTGAAGCTGTGTACTCCTCCAGGTTGATGGAGTCACCGTAGGTTGACTAACCCTCCCTAAACATTTCCCAGTCGGTGCGTTCAAAGCAGTCCTGAAGAGCAGAGATGGCTCCTGTGGGCCAGGTCTTTACTTGCTTCAGGGTGGGTCTCACGCGCCTGACGATGGGTCTGTACGCTGGGATCAGCAGCACAGAGATGTGGTCTGAGTGTCCGAGGTGGGGGCGGGGCTCAGCTCTGTACGCGCCGGCCAGGTTTGTGTAAACACAGTCCAGCGTATTTTCCCCCCTCGTTGCAAAGTTCACATGTTGGTGGAATTTAGGGAAAACTGACCTGAGATTTGCATGGTTGAAATCTCCGGCAACAATAAACAATCCGTCTGGGTGATAGTTTTGGAGTCCGCTGATAATTCCATAAAGTTCAGCCAGCACGCTGTTAGCATTAGCGCTGTTAGCGCTAGCGCTGGGTGGGATGTATACCACCGTAATAAACACTGTAGAGAACTCCCTGGGTAAATAAAACGGTCTGCACCTGACTGTCAGCACCTCCAGCAGTGTCGAACAGTGTGTAGAGACCAGCACAGCGTTTGTACACCATTGTGTGTTTACGTAAACACACAGCCCCTCTCCGCGAGTCTTTCCGGACAGAGCGGAGTTTCTGTCCGCACGAAACACGGAGAGTCCGGCGAGTTGGATGGCGGTGTCCGGAACGCTGTCGTTGAGCCATGTCTCCGTAAAAACAAAAACACAGCAGTTTCTATACTCACGCTGGGTGTTCAGCTGGAGTCGTATACAGTCCAGTTTATTATCCAGGGAGCGGACATTGGCGAGGAGGACGGACGGGATAGCCGGTCGTTAGCCTTTAGCTGAGCCCGGACCCCAGCACGCTTGCCGCGTTTCTGCTTCCTCTCACACCGCTTCCTATGTCCTCTCAGTCGGCCAGGTTCAGCAGGCGATCTCGGGGACTGAAGGCCTGGTCTTCTCAGCACGCCGAACTCCCGTAGCGTTGTTCGGAGAGCCGCTGGAAGACTGAATCCTGACTGATTCCTGAGCTCCAGCAGTGTTTGGCAGTTAAATTTAGGAGCATTCACAGATGTGATGCTCATGTGCAATCTTATGGTGAAAAGTAGTCGGATGAAAGACTTTTTAACAGACTTTAGCACCAAAGTTTGGACCCCGGAGCGGCCGCTGCGTGTTACCGCGCCGCCATCTTGGATCCTTTCCAGGACCCCTGAATAAACTTTCCCCGGGAGGCTGAGAAGTGTGATCCCTCTATAGTTCGAACACACCCTCCGGTCCCCTTTCTTAAAGAGGGGGACCACCACCCCGTTCTGCCAATCCAGCCATAGTCCATTCGGACTCAATGTCCCCCACCTCCCCCCGGACGTGGTTAAAGCTTTGCCGGAGGTGGGAGTTGAAGCTTGTACTCACAGGGGACTCTGCCAGACGTTCCCAGCAGACCCTCACAATACATTTGGGCCTACCAGGCCTGAGCACCATCCTCCCCCACCAACGAAGCCAACTCACCACCAGGTGATGGTCGGTTGACAGCTCCGCCCCTCTCTTCACCCAAGTGTCCAAGACATGGGCCCGCAAGTCCGACGACACGACCACAAAGTCGATCATTGAACTGCGGCCTAGGGTGTCCTGGTGCCAGGTGCACATGTGGACATCCTTATGCCTGGATGGGCATGGTGTTCATTATGGACAATCCGTGACGAGCACAAAAGTCCAATAACAGAACACCACTCTGGTTCAGATCGGGGGGGGCCATTCCTCCCAATTACGCCCTTCCAGGTGTCACTGTCATTACCCACGTGAGCAGTGAAGTCCCCCAGCAGAACTATGGAGTCCCCAGGAGGGACGCTCTCTAGCGCCCCCTCCAGGGACCCCAGAAAGGGTGGGTAGTCCAGATTGCTGTTTGGCGCATATTTGCAGACAACACTAAGGACCTGTCCCCCAACCCGAAGGCAGAGGGAGGCCACCCTCTCATCCACCGGGGTAAACCCCAATGTACTGGCTCTGAGCCGGGGAGCAATAAGTATGCCCACACCTGCTCGGCGCCTCTCACCGGTGGCAACTCCAGAGTAGAAGAGAGTCCAGCCCCTCTCAAGGAGGCTGGTTCCAGAGTCCAAGCTGTGCATCGAGGTGAGTCCAACTATATCTAGCCGGAACTTCTCAACCTCACGCACTAGCTCAGGCTCCTTCCCCACCAGAGAGGTGACATTCCACGTCCCTAGAGCCAGCTTCTGCAGCCGAGGATCAGACCGCCAAGGCCCCCGTCTTCGGCCACCGTCCAGCTCACATTGCACCCGACCTCTTTGGCCCCTCCCACAGGTGGTGAGCCCATGGGCAGGGGGACCCACGTTGCCTCTTCGGGCTGTGCCCGGCCGGGCCCCATGGGTGAAGGCCCGACCACCAGGCGCTCGCCATCGGGCCCCACCTCCAGGCCTGGCTCCAGAGGGAGGCCCCGGTGACCCACGTCCGGGCGAGGGAATGCGTCGTCCAATGATCTCTCTCATCACAAGATGTCTGAACCACTCTTTGTCTCTTCCCTCACCTAGGACCTGTTTGCCTTGGGTGCCCCTACCAGGGGCATAAGCCCCCGACAACATAGCTCCCAGGATCATTGGGACACGCAAACCCCTCCACCACGATAAGGTGGCGGTTCGAAGAGAGGTAGTTGTTCCTTTAATCTCTTAAATTGGTTATTAATATATGTTTCTTTCAAAATCCACTTTAAAAAGAAGTATTGCAATCTTGTTTTTAATGTCCATTGACAATCAGATCTTGTCTCCAAAACAAACTGTTATGCTATGATTGCCCTGATTAGAAGACAGCTTTGATAATCATTCATGTTTAATTAAAATGTCCATGATTCTAGCTAGCTAGAATTGTAGCAGTGGCCCAGTGGTTTGAGACTATGCTCAATAATGAGTTGTGGTTTTGAGTCCCAGACCAGCAGATTTCCTTGAGGTACCCTTGGGCAAAGTGCCATCTTCAACAGCTCCCCAGGCACTGGATATGGCTGCCCACAGTGTGTCTGAAGGGTTAAATGCAAAAAAGTATTTTGTTGTTCAATGTTTGCTCTGCTATGTGTTCCCAATGAAAAATAGTCACTTTCACTGATTATCTCCATCATTTACTATGGTGCTTTTGTTCACGGTCACTTCTGCAATTTTCCTGTTTATGCACTGATCAGCATTTATCACCACTTATCAATATTTATTTATTTATTTTTGCAATCCGCACTTTTCTCTACTCTACTTTTCATTTCTCAACAATGTAAAAATGCTGCTTGTTAGACTGTTACTCTGTGCAGTCTAGTTACAACACTTACAACACTGCTGTACACTGCTGTTACAACTTATACTATATGTTATAAGTTATATAATGTTATATGTTATATGTTATATATATAGCATATAGTATAAGTTATATGTTATAACTTATACTATATGCTATATGTTATATAATGTTATAGAATGTTATATATGTTATATACTGTTATATAATACTGCTGCTTTTTTTCAAAATACTGTTGCTCTCTGTCAGATGAATGTCCTGTCTGTTGTCCTGTCTGTTGTTATCTCCCTGTAACCTGTCTGCACTGTCATCATCTTGTCTGCAATTGTCTTGTCTTGTGTTTTATGTAGTGTTGGATGTCGCCTTATGTGTAGCACCAGGGTCCTGGAGGAACATTATTTTGCTTCACTATGTACTGTGTATATGGTTGAAATGACAATAAAAAACTACTTGAACTTGAACTTGAACAAACAGCCTGAGAAATTGTTTCATACAGTGTGATTTGATTAACTTTCATAAAAAACATATAATTCTGATCTCTTATCAGTGTGATCCTGTGCACAAAATAATAAATTAAGATATCAACTTCTGGGATTGTTTTTTGATTCCAAAAATACAGTCTTTCTAATTCTTGTATTATTTTATGTACTGTTGAGGAACAGTTTCCATGTTTCCTGAAGGACAACTTTGTTGGCTTTTATTTCCTGTCATTTCCCTTTACCTGACCTTTTTTCAGAGGACTGTTTTTTGTTTGTTAAGCCACTGAGTGACTTGTGGATAAATCTTTCAAGCAAAAAGAAGCCCTCTAACTTAAAGAATAAAGCAGTAAAGAAAGATACAGATTATTACAAATGGTCAGACCAATTATTAGCAACCTAAATTGTTAGGTATAATTTAAGTAGTTATTAAGTATAAGTAGTTGCTTCAATGTAATAAATCAAACTAATTATGGTATTTAATAGGAAGATTTATTCTGCAAACAATACAGTAATTAATAACTCAATGAAGGAAACCCTGTTCAATGTGCACAAGGAAGATTTTAGTTGATCTAGTCACTGGTATCTCACAGACTGCAAGAACATCTTTGCATCTAAGTGAATGTGCCTTTCTTTCAAGGACAGGTGATTCAATTAAGTTGACTTGAGACTATAATCAAGTCATATGTACACTCTCTCTCTCTCTCTCTCTCTCTCTCTCTCTCTCTCTCTCACTTGAACAAATCACAATCACATTAATGATGTATTCAAATTTCTTCCCTCTGAGGGACAATGTGCATTATGTGAAAAGGATTTTTGTAAGGCTGGTCTAAACAGGTTTTTATAGGTTTCAAAAACTCATTCCTGTTTCCAGATGTATTTGTAAAAGTATCTGAATCTGAACACTATTTTTTAACTTTAAGACAATAATATAAAATGTGTTTTTATTCATCTGCCTGACAGAATATAAGCTCTTTCATTTTAATTTTAACATTTCTGACCGGCCCAGTCCAGGTGTGTGTATTTATTTTCAGTGTGAAACAAACTCCACTGGTATCCAGAGTGAAGTCGCTCTGGATAAGAGCATCTGCTAAATGCTGTAAAATGTAAATGTAAAATGGTATCCAGTCAAATCACACACTGCTTTCTGCTGTGATCTGAACAATGCTTATAATGATGACTTATTAATCGTTGGACATGTAGTTCAAGTGCTGTGCTAACAATGTTTGGATGCTGATCTTCACTGATATAATCGAGCAGAACGAAGGAGAGGAACAAAAAATTTGTTTATTTAGAAAACTCCCACACAGATATTTCTCAGATGTCTTGGCTCTTTTAGCTTCATTGGTTGGATGGAAAGTGGTGCAGTTTGTTCTGAGGGTACATTAATTCATGACAAGATTTATTCAGCAATTGCTTTTAAATTTTTACATTTGTATATCTTAAATACTATAAATGTGTTTTCTGATTAAATGTGTGGTTTTGGTATAAAAAAAAAATAATAATAATTATCTGTCTTAAAAAAACTAAGTTAAAAAAATGTGGTGTTACAATTATTCATTGCAGTCCTAAATTAGTATATTACCTAACATCCTGAAATTCTATTTCACAATAAAGACAGCTATTGATTAAATAGTTATGCTAAAATATAAACAAATTCTCTTCAGCCTTTTTCTGAAAGGAAAAAAAGGACAACAACAAAGCAGAATACTAGCATCAGGAAACTTTAAGGACAAACACTTGCAAATGTTTCAAGAGGAACAATGCCAGGCTGAGCAGCAGCAGATGCTAAGCAATGGATCAGAAGATTGCCTTTCACCCACTGTTTGCAAATCTTTATGAGACATGTTACGGTTTTATCTTCTCTTCTGACAAACCAAGTTTATGTGACAAGCCTCTGATTTCCCAATACTTCTCTGTGAAAAAAGAATTTTAATAAATGCAAAATGCATACCAAAGATTCTGATGACACTGACACAACTGCCCAGCCATACTTTCCCAACAAATGTATTCTTTCATGGCAACAATTACCAGATTGGACATGCTGTACAGGATGATGGCAAAAATGCAATTCAGTAAAATCTGCGGGACATTTCTGTTTGTTTTTCATAAATTGAACCAGTTTGTAAGCAATCTGAGTTGTTTAAAATGGAAATTGGCAAAAGCATTCAACAATAAACTGCAATGCAGTATATTCAGTGGGAATAAATGCCAGTTATTGGACACAATTCACAATGCATTCAGTAAAGGGTTATATTGAACAGTCATGCTACAGGATAATCTGTTTCAATTTCAAGAGTCATTTAATAATTTTAAGAAAATTGCAGAAAATTTGAGATTTAGTGAGAATGCCCCAAAGGAAAATTCTACTTCCACAAAAGAGTTCTTGGCTCCTAAAGAGACATACACAGAGCAGAACCAGCACCCTTCACTCCAGCAGTCTATAGCCCTGATAATGGAGCACTTCATGCATCTGGAGTTAGAGCACCTCTGAGAATTGGTCCTATAGCAGTAGCCAAGGAGAGTGCAGAAGAAAGAGAAGATAGATTACAGTAGAAAAGAGCTGATTGCACTGAGAGTGCCATGACAGACCACTGTAGGGACAGATAAAGCTAAAGGAAAAGATGACCAACCTCTGAAAAAAAAACTGAAACAGAGAGTTAGCACAGTGTAGGAGCAAAGAGAATGCTCCTTTAACCAGCAGGAGAGTCCTTCAACAGCACAGAGCCTCAGAAACCAACTTCAACAGCCTGCTGCTAGTCGACAAGTGTATCAGAACCCCAGTGCCTGAGAAGCAGAGCACAAGGAGGGAATCCACAGGGAACATCCTGTTGAATCCAGTGGAGATTTCACTGGTGAGAAACAAAAATCTTTCCTGAAAACAGAGCAGTTAAGATGTATGGCCATACAACTACAAAAACCCTGGAGCTACAGTACTAGTAAAACTGGTACTGAGCCACATCATTTTCCATACAGGAAAAAAACAACCTTGGGCCTCAGCAAGAAACTGAGAGCAGGGATAGAGAAAAAAAGCAATGCCATCCTAATTCAAAGATTACTATCTATGTCCTGCTGCTCTATGAAGATTTTCTTCCACACACAATACAGAACATTTGTGCCAACATCTCCAGGTACTGTACCCTCCTGCCAACCACCCATCTTGTTCACCACTTGACTCTAGGTAGAGACTGCCTCAACAGCCATGCCCATCTGTCACAGAGTGTGCCAAGACGTTAAAGGACACAACTCATCTTTCCACTCCGAAGCAACGCTGGATGAGACTCAAATAACCATTGTCCATTAAGGTGCCCCCACCATCTGCCAAAGGAGTTTCCCCTTGTTGAGCATGATGTACCATACCCCTTGCTTCAGAGAAGTAGAAGTAAAGACACAGTTGCAGTTTCAGGAATGAGCACTTACATCCCACTAGACCCTAAACAGTCCAGGTTTGGTGACTGTAATCAGTGTGGATTTCTCAATTAAGCTTTGAGTATACTTAAAATAATTAGAGAAGTAAATGAAATCAAATTGCAATCAAGCACAATGTTAACTGTTAAAAAGAGGTAGATGTCCATCTCTCAGCTACTCCTCACCACTAAAGGTTCTGTTCAAGCAGTGACATAAACCACATGATGTATGGACTAATCACAGACAATGGATGGTTTAAAAAGCCCTTATACACTGAACATGATGTAAAGTAATCACATATTTTTACCACATCAAAACCATACAAACTAGATGCAATGCAGGTTTTTTTTTTTTTAACCTCACAGTGTTGTTGGCACCACGCTAAAAAATAATCAGGTGCATATTGATATTACTTGCTCATCACAAAATGGGCAAATAGGCTACTTTCCCTTTAGCAAAAGCAAAAGGAGCTGGAACTTAATGAGAGCATTTATCTCATTTATCTCATTTATCTTAGATGACTGTAACTCAGCTTTAAATGCTTTTAGAAACTCTTGCACAATCTGGCATGAAGCAACTAAAACTTAATAGTTTTCACAATCATAGAGCTGAATTGTCAGCTTGGTTGTTGCCAAAACTAGAGGCAACAGCAGTTGTTCAGTGAGATCATGTTGCCTGCAAGAGTTTACAGAAATCAACAAAAGGTAAAATAAAATAAATTGCAATGTATGGCATCTCATCTATTAGACCTCTATGTAGTAAAGAAAGATGATTTATCTTTTACAACAAAGAGTAAACACCTGCTATAGCTGTAGTGATGCTCTGATCTTTAAACTGTGACTAAACTTTGATGGCACTCCTTTGGGAAACACCCCAAAAGATCAGCTCAATTGCACAGTCATTTAAACCATGACAGATTCCCCCCACACCTTATTACCATCATTTGAAAGTAAAAGTGAAAAGTGACTATTCTTGTCATTGCGAAACACAATGAAATTACACCTCTGCGTTTAACCCATACACACAAACATGCAACAGGGGGCAGTTATTAAAAGCATCCGGGGAGCAGTGATGGGGACGGTACCTTTCTCCGGGGTGCCTCAAGGCAACCTACTGGTCTGGGATTTGATCCCATGACCTTCTGATCCTGGGGCCAACTCCTTAACCCTAACCCTAACCACCAGGCCACCGTTTGCAAGCAGACCAATAAAACTCTTATATAACTAAAGCCAAATCCAAAATTAAACAGCACAACTACAAATGACTGGAGCGTTAACAATTTGCTTATAAGAGGTAAGGAAAATATCAACGTCTGCAGCCAAAAAATCCAACCACGTTTTGACTAATTTGTGTCAGGAATGAATCCGCAGAATGAGGAGAGACCAGACATAGTTGAAAAATATTTGTACAAATTTAGCCTGAATATTAAATGTTTTCATTAATAAAAACCAAAGCAAAGAGAAAACAGTCTGCCAAATGTTCAGAAGAGCAAAAAATGTGAAAACAGTAAATGATCCAATTAAAAACACATTATTCTGCACAATGTGAAACTACACAAGTACAGTTTGGAAGAAGATACATAATCTTAACAGTGCAAACACATACACATAAGTAATGTTGAATCAGTGCACTCCAGTAAATTCTGGGCTAAATAAAAACTGAACCCAATACATGAGGGTAAATTAACAGGTGAAACCATTTAAGTCCAACAGAAATAATCTAAAATTAAATGCCCCTGGGACATTAATTAAAAACGATAAAAGCTCACCACATTTTCCAGAATAACTCAGATACCACTGATTGTATCTTTTTCTTTCTTTCTTTTTTTTTTTTTAAATGTAAGGCATATTTCCACAAATATGAATGTAGGTTTATTAACTCAGATGTCAATATATATATATATATATATATATATATATATATATATATATATATATATATATATATATATATAATACATACATTAGCATCTATATGTTACAGTAAATGTTCTTGTTCATTTCTAACATTTTGCTAGACTTTCTTCGCAGCATAAAATGCTTGCTGGGATACTGCATGATGATAAAGTTCCTTCTAATTAGTTTAGATAATTTCTTTATACATCACACAATGTTTCTGTGAACTATTCTGCTACTATTATTGTGTTAAATTCATTTCAAAATGAATGTACTGTTTCCAGAAACAGCAATTTTCTTTTTAGGTCTTTCAAAAGAGTTATCCTGGCTATTCCATGTTGAGAAAAGTGGAAATCGTTCAATGTTCTATCTTTCTTAGCTACAGTGGTATGATTTCATCCATTTGCAGCTCCTCTGGTCTTCATGTAGGTTTTCCTTTTTTTTTATATAGAAAATGCAACTGACTATTTAAGTAGAGCTAAATTATAGTTTCCTTAATCATTCTATTAGGTGGTCACCATAAGTGCAATGTTCAACCAAATTTATCATATCTGGATGTACATACAGGAAATGGGTAAAATCCCAGTTTTGTAGCTCTGTAACCCTGTCTTTTGTTTCTCAAACCCAAATGTGTTCAGTTAATATCAATAACAAGCAGCAAGCTTTAGTAGAGTATTTACCTTCTGGTTAAGGTAATTAAATGAGGACAGTAAAATAAACAAAAAAAGATTAGTGTGAGTGATTGACAGTAAATGAGAACAACTCATTATCTAAAAGATATCTGTGTACACAGAAATGAAAACACAGGAGAGAAGTGAGGAGAGAAGCAGAGAGAAGAGGTAAGAGAGAGGGAGAGGAGAGAGAGAGAGAGAGAGAGACAGAGAGAAGAGAGAGAGAGAGAGAGGTGGGGAGAGAGAGAGAGAGAGGGAGAGAGAGAGAGAGAGAGAGAGAGAGAGAGGTGGGGAGAGAGGGAGAGAAGTGGGGAGAGAGAGAGAGAGAGAGAGAGGACAGAAGAGGCCAGGGAGAGGAATGAGGGAGAGAGAGAGGAGAGAGAGAGAGAGAGAGAGGGAGTGAGGAGAGAGAAGAGTGAGGAGAGAGAGAAGTGAGAGATAGAGAGAGAGAGAGAGAGAGAGAGAGAGAGAGAGAGAGAGAGAGAATGAGGGAGAGAGAGATATTGTGGGTCTAACTGACTTAATTATGGTTTCAAGTCACTCTAATTGAATCTCCTGTCCTTGAAAGAAAGACATTTTTAAAATGACTTTCTCGCAGCCAGTCTTCTGGTAGGACTGATCAAATCCACAGAAATCCTCCTCTGTCACATTCAGCAGGGTTCATCCACCTCAGTTAGAGTTTACTATTCTGTCTCTGTTTAGACAGAAAGTAATAATGTCAGGGCTCATCATGCTGGTCAGCTATTTCTTTGTATGTCTATAGTTTATTTATTTATTTATTTTCATTTCTGCAGTTTAAAGCTATACATTGCTCAATGGTTTGGTTTCAAAAGACCCCCCAATCCCATTAAAACCAAGTTAGTGAGCATTTGCTTTTTTTTTTTTTTTTTCTTTTCTAAATAGACAATTCACAATACACAAAAGACTGGAATGCAGCCTTTGATCTGCTTTTTGCCTCAAATTTCTCAAACTGATTCTCCCATTCTTGAAAGAAAGGCATATATAATAGAAAGCCACAATCAGGGCTCCTTCATCATTCACTGACTAAGGCTTAAAGGTTCTATAGGAAATAGAAATGGCAGTGATCATCATGCTGAATTTAGGGCAGTAGCATCCTGTCTGTATATTGTTGAATTGCTTTTGTTATGATTATAATTATTATTTTAGTTGTTCTTCTTGCTGCGGTTAATTTTGGCTTATTTTAGTTTTTTTGGTTTTTTTCAAATAGATGATAAAATAACGAGGTTTTACTTTTATGTGGTCTTTTACTGCCCACTAGTGGTTGACTTTGTACTCGACGATCAGTCGTCTTGTTGTGTGAAAGTAATTATTCCGCTAGAGGCTGCCTGTATTATAAATGTGAAAACACACACACACACACACACACACACACACACACACTCTCTCTCTCTCTCTCTCTCTCTCTCTCTCTCTCTCTCTCTCTCTCTCTCTCTCTCTCTCTCTCTCTCTCTCTCTCTCTCTCTCTCTCTCTCTCTCTCAAAACTCGTTCCAAGCAGAGACCACAGCTGAGACACATCTGTCAGGTTCTAGCAAAACCTTATCTCTACCTTATCAATGATAAAATACACAGCAATGTTAATTATCTGAGTTATGGGTGACATTTTTCTATATTGTGCAGTAATCAAAGATGAAAAAAATCTAAAATTGAAGGTAACTGGGGCATGCAAACAAGGGAATCATCTTATTACATAAGTTCAATTTACATTTATGGCATTTGAACACTCTATAGTGTTCTCTTCCAGCCTATTTGGATAGTCCAGATGAATTCAGTTTAGGGTCTTATTTCTGGATGTTGAGATAGTGTGATGGGTTCAACCATTCTGGGTAATGTACGCCATAGGCAAGTATCCTACTGCTAGACCACCATCACCCTGAATTGTTGTGTGAAAATGCAAGTACATTGCTTGCACACAGCTAATCCAAAATCAAACCACATTATGATGCCACTAAGAATTTGCATGTTATTTTTTAAAAAGACAAAAAACATACACACTCAGCGTGTTTGTGTCTCAATGTGTCAGCTGCACTAGACTCTCTTATTATGTTTTTCTTTTGCACTGTCTACTGCTGTCCACACTTTTGGTGATTTTAGCTGTGTAATGAATAAAACCTTAAATAAAGTGATGTCCCCTGAACCACTCTTTCGCAGTTTGAGGTGATGAATCCTGTCATCATCATCTTGGAATATGACCCTGTCATCAGGGAAGAAGAAGTTCACTGATGGAATAACCTGGTCATTCAGTATATTCGTAGTCAGCTGACCTCATTCTTTGGGCACATTGCTAAACCTAGACCTGACCAACTGCAGTAACCACAGATCACGGCACTGCCTCCACAGAGAGCATTCAGTAGGCACTAAGCACATGGTGGGTGCATCACTTCATGCCTCTCTTCTGCCTGATGTGCCCATCACTCTGGAACAGAGTCAATCTGGACTCATCAGACACATGACAACTTCTTCCATTGCTCCAGTACAATATTTATGCTCCCTAGCAAATTAAAGCCTTTTTGCAATTAGCCTCACTGATCAGTGGTTTTATTAAGGCTACACAGCTGTTTAGTCCCAGTCCCTTGAGCTCCCTTCATTTTGTGCGTGTGGAAACACTCTTACTTTCACTATTGAACACAGCCAGTGAGTTCTGCTGTTATTTTCTGCTGTTGTTTACAATTTGATTTCACCAAACCTTTAAGTGATCACAGATCACGGTCATTCAAGATACACCTCACAGCCATTTCTTCCGCTTACGATATTGGTTCCCACTATCCCCCTTAGAGATTTTCCTGGCAGTACATGCCAATAATCTGACCCTTCTGAAACAGATGAACATCTTTTCCATGATCACAGGATTTGTCTTCAACAACATGGTTGTTTAAGTAACAAACTACTCACTGCATCAGTTGAGGTTAAATAACTTGTTGCCAGTTGAAACATATTCATCCATGCAGTAATTATCCAATGGGAGGCTCTTACCTTTTTGCTTTGTTAAATCCAGGTGGTTGACTTTTTTTGGACAGGCAATATTCATACATACATAAATACATGTATTGATAACAAAAACTCAGAGAGCACTAGTGCACAAGAGTTCACACCTTGATAAGACTAGACATACCCTGCACACAACAAACAACCCCAATGATTATATACATTTTTCCTAAAGCATCTCAAAACATTTCCAAGGTAACAGTCTTTCTCATCAAAAATATTTCAGCTTTCTGTTAACTGAGAGAGCTGACTCTCCACAGCTCAGTCTTCTCTTTCAGCTTTTATTCATGTTCAAAACCCCCGTGATCAAAAGTGACCCAGGAATATGTATCTGCTGAGTGAGCCATGGTCATCATCCAATGCTCTTCAGCTCTTGGATGGAAAGTTTTCGCTCTCAAATATATCTGATAACAAATATCTCTCTGCGTCTCTGCCTCTCTCTCTCTGCCTCTCTCTCTCTCTCTCTCTCTCTCTCTCTCTCTATATATATATCTCTCTCTCTCTCTCTCATGTGTATAAGAGACAGCTCTATATATATATATATATATATATATATATATATATATATATACATATATATATATATATGTCTCTCTCATTCTCTATCTGTCTTTGTGGAACATATGATATGAAGGTATATAATATATGATACGAAGATATGAAGGACACACACCGGGCCCTATTAAAGACCACTGTAGTTACATTATCACCAGATTGTCCCTTGGGTTTGTACTTCATCCATACATGCCTGCACCACCCCTCTTGCAACCCCTCCTCACCAACACACACACATCAATTGAAACTCAGGGGACTGACATATTGCGGTGATAGCTGTTTAAAAAATGACTACAGCTTTACCTAGATAAGTGTGAGATCAGAGATGAATTTTATCATTATTAAACAGATACACATTTAAGAGTTTAAAGCACAGGCATGTGGCAAACAGTGATCAGACGATATATTATTCATCATTTTCACCACAAGCGGGTGTGACTGCGGTGTTCACTAAATTAATGGTACAGGTCTAACGGTACAGGTCTGACCCTTACATTAAGGAGGTCCAGTGGATCTGCTGTAGGAGGCCATTATTTTGGCATGGTTTGTCCACTGGTCTCCTTAGAGCAATCGATCCCTGCAAATCAATACAAAATGATTCTGATTGATCACTTTAATGTTGTGATGCAACATATCTTTATGGGCGTGTCTTTCAGGAGAACAATGCCTCCATTGACGTGTTTATATTTGTATTTATTTCTTTTACATTTCTATAAAAACAAGGTAGCCATGACCTAATTGTTAGAAAAGAGGGCTTGTAACTGAAGGAGTGCTGGCTGAGTCACCTCAAGCAGAGGGAAAAATGCTCCTGCTCCTGGTGTGTGTGTTCACCAATGGCAAGTATGAAATAAGTTAAATGCAGAGAATAAATCACTCTACTCGCTGTCCATAGTGTGATTTCATTTCATTACCAAAAAAACACTGTACAGCTGTTTCCATAACTTGTGGTGACTGACTTCTCACTACATCATTTTATGCTGTTCCTTTCTTTTAATTTGTCACAATATATGCTTCATATTTACTTGCATCCATTTCATGATGTTCCAGTTTTTCAACTTTCAGAAAGACATAACTTTCAGAATCTGTTATACATATCCATTGTGGGTTAGAACCTTTTCAGCTCTACAGGGTTTGTGAAAATAAAGAAAATTTGTATCCAGTGCACCTGCATTCACACATTCACTTACACATATACAGACACACACACACACACGCATAAACCCTGACAAATCTAAGATGATAGTGTGACTCAGGGGAAGAGTGTGACATAAAGTCTGGTATTGAGTTTCTTTGCACTGATGCCATGGTGTGGAAATGTGAGCTTCACTTAGTTTGTTGTGAGTCTGCGGGATTAATGTGTTCGCTGAGCAGGATTAACATGTGAGTAGGAGCTGGAGAACACCCATTGCTTACATAACTCTCAATCTTTATGTCAACACACACATTATGCAATAACCAGGCTTGCACTTTATGATATAGACAATGCATATGTTTTCATTGTGATAAAACTTACATTGGCATTAATATTCAAAAGGGTTTTGCATAAACATATAGGATATGCTCAGGGCACTTCACCAAGTGCATTATTTAGATCTTGATGTTGCAGATTATCCCCTGTTCTTTGAAATTCAGTTAAACACACACACACACGCACACACACACACAATTTAGACTTTCCATTGGGGATTACTGCTAGGGCACAAGCTGGGGCACAATTGACCTCAGCTGGGTTGCATGGGTGAGTGTATCTGCTGTTAAAAGACCTGAAATACCAGACAACCCCAGATTACATCACCGATAATGTGCCCTCGCAAAACATCCGCAAACATTTTATTCCAAAAAGCCTTTTCAGTTTTCTTTCAGCATTATTAAATGCAAACCCTTCCATCCATCCATTTTCTGCCGCTTGTCCCAAACGGGGTCGCAGGGGAGTGCTGGTGTCTAACCCAGCGCACACAGGGCGAGGATGGGGGACGCACCCTGGACAGGTCGCCAGCCCATCACAGTAAATGCAAACCAATATAATTTATTTTATGATTTTAATTTAAGGTTCTTGTTTTATTTTATTATTTAATGCAACAAAGACAAAGGAATTAGTCTCAATATTGCTTGTGCTTTCTCAGACATAAATCATAACAAAGCAAACACAGATGTTATGATACATTATAATGTCCCCTCCTTCACATACTGTCCTCAGTCATTTGTAAAGATCCCCCCTTCTCCCCTTAAACACCTCCTAGTGAAGGGTCACGGAAGTACTGGGACTCTCTACTGGGTCAATTTAAAGCATGAATATATTAGAATGTGTGTTTTAGTGACCTATGTACTGGAACATGCATCCTGTGCTGTATTAAATGAAATTATGATACATTTTGTAGATTAGAACTTTGGTAGTAAAATATTCCAGGTTTGTTCCATTTCAAAGCAGTAACCTTTATTGTGACTGCCAGTTTTTTTATTGTCAGTCTTTAAGTCATTTTACTCTTGGATGCAGAACTGTCATTTATTAGAATAAGTAGTGCGGATTCTGGAATCTGATTGGCTAAACCATTTTCAAGGTTATTTTAAAAAATAATAATAAAAAGGATACAACACATGCTATTACACTTATTGAGTTTTACGTTATTTGGTGGTAAATGCCCATCTGACAGAATAATATATAACTGGTGATTATTTTAACTAATCACTAACACACAATTATTGTAACATTTAGAATCACTACCGCTGTGTACAACCAATCAAGAACAAGATAAACAATAAACTACAGGACAGCATGTCTAATATAAAAACTTATAAATTCCCACTGGACCGAGACACTTTTAGAGCCTCCACTAGAGCCAGAAACCAGGGAAAGTCACCAAACACAGTGCATACAGGACTTTAGTGCTTTAGCTCATCCTTCCAACTTCTCTTTATCTACCTTTTAGAGCTGTGGCAGAAGGCAATATAATGTAACTAAAAACAGAAGAACAAATCACTTGCTGTCCTTTTCTGTACTGTTCTCTACCCTGCTCTTTCTCTCTCTCTCTCTCTCTCTCTCTCTCTCTCTCTCTCTCTCTCTCTCGCTCTCTCTCTTCTTTCTGAATGATGTCTTCTTTAGGCCATTTTGGCTGTAAAGCATTTTGTATGTATTCTCAGGAGAGGACCCCGTGGCTATAAATATGTGTAAATCACACAGTGGAAACTAGGCCAAAGCTCCTTCTTGCTGGGCTTTCACTTGAAAATGTTTTTCCTGATGCAGTGATCAGTGGTTTGGTCTGCTGAGTGTCAATGTCTCATACCTACCACACTAATACCTGCTTACAGTTACAGTCCTCTGAGCATAATCACACTGGTACACAATCATGCAGTTACACCATGGTATGCTGTAATCAGTCTCACAATGCAACAGCATGCTATACAGCTTGGGTATATTGTGTCTTGATGAGTAGGATTTGGATGACGGATGGATGATTAGCTGGAGGATGATTAGCCTGGAGGATGATTAGCTTTGTTTGGGCACACCTCACACAGACAGTCTCTCTCTTAGGGGGTGGCCTGTTCTTTTCCAGTAAAAACACATTCAATCATATTCACTCAAAGCTATCTACAGGATACAGGCAGACGCTTTGCAGAACACTGCCTTCTTTGGATGCAGCAGTTCTTTATGAAAGATTGAATATGAATTAATGAACGTAAGAGTTGTAATTTCATAAGCCTGTGCAATGAACTCTAGGAATAATTATTGGAGGTGAACTAACAAGCTGAAAATTAATAGGCCAATTCATCATAGTCATGAGAAGTTATTTTTACTCTTTGAATCTGAGTACATCATTAAGCCAGTGCACTTTCCATTCACACACAAATGTATACACACACACACACACACACACACACACACACACACACACACACAATAACTTGATAGAAGAATGTGTGACTGAACATTTTAATTTACTGGATTCAACCAGTAAAACTTAATTTACAATGGTTCTTAAACCGGTCCCCAGATTCTTAAGGGCCATCTTGGGCTCCCTGCTGGACTGGTTTAAGAATCTTTGTTATACTTACATTTGCCAAATTGTGTTGTATTATAAGCTGACCTGACATACTAAAAATATTGAATTTAATTGTCTCGATAACACCATTAATCCTGTCAGGTAAGATTAAACTTAAAAGAGAGAGAGAAAGATAGAGCCTATTTCATCATTTCACCTGCAGTTTTAAACTGAGACCTTGGATTGAGGTCTGGTGATTTTGTTGGTCAGTCAGAGTGTCCCAGTGCTCCATTAATGTTTGTAGAACAGTCACACACAGACAGCCCACAGCTGTCATTGAGGCTTGAGGGAGCATCAGTGTTGTTTTCTGCTTGGCCAGGAATCACAAAGTTAGTGGAAGGATGGAATAAAAATGACAGGAACTCAAGAGACTGGTGTTACCCTTACTTGACAAGAATGACATGTCATTAGGTTAAAGGAACACTGACCATGTAAAAAATCTCCTTAATATTCACAGTTTCTTCTAGGCCACAGCGAGATTAGATGGAAAAAAGATGCCCCTCCTGAGCAAAAAGTCCAGTGGTCTTACATGGGTTTAGCCTTGAATTTTTGTAGAGATGTAAATAAATGTCCACCATGTGCTTAGATTAGCCAAGAAGTCCTTTTTCTCAGAGTCTTCACATCTCTGATGCTGTAAATAACGTTATCCAGAATGAACTCTTCTTATAGACTAGCCTCAATCAAAGATCATCATTTAAGCAATAACATTTCCTTCTGGGTTATTCTGTTATATTTAAAATGAAAAAAGCACAAACATCAATTAAGTACACTTAGTGCATCTCTTTTTTCAGTGTTCTTGTGTAACACTGATATTTGTGTTTCCGATTGCTGTAGGCTGCAGAAGTGACTTTGACTATTTAAACACAGACACAATAGAGAAGAATAGAGATTGTTCTATTTTAGAGTAATGATGGGACACGATTCATTTCTCATAGTGACAGGCATGTGTTTAATCTTTCATCTGCTGCTCATTTTGTTCATTTTCAGAGAGCTGTATCTCCTCATTCTCCTGCACATTTTAAAGGACACTAATGATCAGAGAGCTGCTGCTGTGCCTGCTGCTGTCCGCTCTTACTATCAGACCAGTCTTCTCCTGCACTGCTTTTTTAGACTTGTCACTTTTTAAGCTTCACTTTCACTCTCATCTCTCTAAAGGAAAGATCAGAACAGGAAACTGAAAGCTCAAGGCGCATGAAATCTTTCTTTTAACATTTCTTTTACTTATTTCTTTAGGCCTAAGCTGAAGCACAGCTTGCTGGACTGATGGAGTTTCTAATTAAAGTAAAATGAGAACAACATTGTGCATGTTTGCCAAAGAAATGAAAGGACTAGACTGTGCAAAAGCATTGGTCATGAAAATCCTTCTGTGTCTGGAGTTGTCTTTTTGTGTGACAAATGTGATCTTTGTATAAAATGAGCTTCTAATATAGTGCAGGTTTTGTCCTAAATATTCTACATGGTATTATGTTTATTAATATCAGACACAAAATTGAACATTTCCTTAAAAAGACTCAAATGCAACTCTCCAAAACCACCATCCATAATCTATAACAATGCAACAAAAAACATGAATGATTTTAAGACCTAATGTAAGTAGTTTAGTCCAAAAGCTATAGACATGGGAGAAGAGTTAAAAAATTGAATTTGATGGCCCACTTGTACCATAACAGCATTAGTAGGAAACAGATTTGCTCTTAATAATGACATTAATACAGTCTAAACCAGGGGTAGGCAACTCCACCCCGGGAGCACCGGAGTCCTAAACACTTTGGTGATTTCCCTTTTCAAACACGCCTCGTTCAGCTCACCCGATAATTGCCAAGTTTCCTGAGTGTATTTGAGGAGGCAACTACCAAACTGCTGCGATAGGCTGGCAACCTGTCCAGGGTGTGTCCCCATCCTTCGCCCTGTGTGAGCTGTGATGGACTCCCCCGCAACCCTAATTAGGACAAGCGGCCTAGAAAATGCCTGACTGACTGACTACCAAACTGTTCAGGACATCGGCCCTCCAGAACAGGAGTTGCACACCATTACTCTTCACGGTCAAACTGCGAAGGTTAAGAGCTATGAAATATTTCAATATTTTAATACTTAATCACTGCATCATTGAAACTGTTCTGTTTTTCCACAACTTTTCTGTTGAGATCTTGATTTGTCTTTGAAATGGTGTCACTGCTCCGCTGCATGGCTGTATTGTTGTTGTTTCAACTGTTTCAACTGTTTCTCCTATTTCTCTCTTATTCTCTGTATGTGTGTGTGCATGTGTGGGTGAGTTTACAAGGACGTGAAATGTGATTGCTTTTATGCAGCTGTGACTAGCTACTGAACAACTCCTCCTCTGCCCTGTCTAACAGTATATTGTTTGTGTATTTAGATGCATGAATAAGGTCTAAATTGGCCTATTTATGTAAATAACCTAAAAGATAAATAACCTCATTCTGCTCTGTGTGACAAGAATCATGAACTATTGTTGTTACAGATTTGTTCACTAGAGACAGGCAAGCAAAACTTGTGGTTGGTCTAGGCTCTAACAATAATCTACATTTAATCTTATTTAATTAATCTTACTGCGATAGGCTGGCGACCTGTCCAGGGTGCGTCCCCCTTCCTTCGCCCTGTGTGCGCTGGGTTGGACTCCAGCACCCCCCCACGACCCCGTTTGGGACAAGCGGCAGAAAATGGATAGATGGATGGATAAATAATCTTATTTACATTCTAGTCTTTTCCAAAGTAGTGACTGTAAAACTATGGCAAACAGCTAAAAAAAATATGTTATGTAAATGTATGCCGCAATTCGATTTTTATTTTCAATCAAGGATCCACCAAACAAAATGAATCCAATCTGATTGTTCAAGCTTTTGAATGTTAAATGTTCAAAGGCTTGATTTGAATCCCACCTGGAATAACATGAATTTGCTTGAAAAAGTCAGATTTATTATAGCTTCATGTTATTCCAGTTAAATTTAATGAAAATAGATAAGATTGGAAAGCAATGTCTTACAACTGCTATTACACTAAAGGCATAAACACAAAGAGCTCAAATTAGCCTATAAGAGTAATCTTACCAATGAAAAGAAAATAATATGATTAAAAAATATGAGATATGCATTTGGCTTTTTTAACTACTATGGTTTTTAGCTCCAAAAGCCATAACTGAGTTAAACCCAAGGCACTCTCATCAAAGCAGTTACAGCTACACTTTTACCCCAAGAGGTCAAATTCATTTCTTCTGGGTTTCAGTAATGAAGATTTATGACATTAGAATAAGCGGATTCTGCCCTCGGCTCCACGACTTAGAAATTCCTTTGTTTCTATTTCCTTTGGAGCTTTAGTTAGGCTCTGGTTGGCTCTGAGAGGATAAGGGTTTTAGGCTCAGAGTATAGTTTAATAACCAGAGAAGGTCAGGTAAGACAAATGAACTCAGCATCAGCAGTCCTCCATCAGTGAGTCCCCTAATATTTTATCCTGATAACTTAATCATTAGTGCATTACATATTTAAAAATTGAACACAAGCTCAATGTAATTAAAATGAAATAAATGAAAGTGACTGAGGTTAAGATAATTATGCAGACAAATTTGAAGTACTCTGTATAGGCTAGTTTTGCTTTCAATAATTGGAAGTTACTTAAAATAGAGGGGCAATGAGAGCACAGAGCAGAGGCAATGGCAAGTCAAAAGAATCATTAAAACATGTCCATTTGCTAATGTTAATTCAGGTGCAAACTATTTTTAGTTGATTATAATCAAGGGCTACTTTTTCAGTCTAACCAGTCATCAGGTGGATGTGAAGGATGTGTTAGTTTAGTGCAATAATCTGGTACTCTATAAGAAAAATGCCTCAGGCAGCTCCTCACCTCTATTTCTCCAGGGAAGGAGATGGAGAGAGAGAGAGAGAGAGAGAGAGAGAAGAGAGAGAGAGAGAGAAGGAGAGAGAGAGAGCGAGAAAGAGAGGAAGAGAGAGAGAGAGAAAGGCAGAGATGCAGAGAGATATTTGTTTTTGTAAACTATCTTCTAAAGCTACAATGTGTAGAGATATAGGCACTTTACCTTTCTCTGTCTTTCACTCATTTTTAGATTTGCTCTGTCTCTGTCTAGATGTATTGTCTCTACAAATGGCTTTGGACTATTACATCTCAGGAAGCTCAACTCAAAATGACTCACAGGTAGCTTCCTATTAGATTATTATTAAGCAAAATCAATTGATCTTAACCTTGTCCGGGGTTTGTAAGTGAGAGAATTCTGATATGGCAGTCGGATTTTTTTGCTACAGAATATGAATTGACTAAACAGCATTAATGAAAAGCATCACTGTGGAGGCAGAAGGTGCATGTGGCCTTTTAATACACTCAAACATTTTAATATACATAAACTTTGTAAGTGAACTGAAAGGTTTAAGAGATATCTGTGTCATTTCAATACTTCAAAATTATACTATTTTACAAAGAAGTTTTCAAACTTGATGTTTTATCATTTACCCTCTGTTCAAGCTGTGACAAGCATCAACTTAAAAAAATATATACTTATTTTCTGAAGCACAGAGTCAGTTTATTGAAACAGTAAGACAAACCAGGGAATTAATTGGTTTCAAAATTACATCTATTTATGAAATAAAGACATTCTCATCAAGTTTACAGACAAAGTGCTCAGGGTTTACCCTTAAGCAGTTACACAAACACACACACACACACACACACACATACACACAGACAAACATTGATTTCCATTGGTATGCCTGGATCTCCTGAAAAGTTGATTGTATTCACAATAGTTATTATAATCATTACTGTACTAAGTGTATAAGTATAAGTCTTCAGGGCACAGAAAAAAACCCAAATCAATTGGCCTTACTGTTCCAATACTTTTGGCTATGGAGTATATATGGATATATATACTATATATATATATATATATATATATGGAGTAAATGTGTGTGTGCGCATGTGTGTGTGTGTGTGTGTGCATGTGTTTAAGGTTACATTTAAACTGTGAAAAACATGCAACTTTCACTTTATCACTTTTAGGCAGTGTTCTTTCATGGTAACATTTACTTAATATTTTAAATGGGTCTAACATCAAATTGCTTGCATCATCAGTACGTCTCTGAATTAATCCCAAAAAAGAAACAATCATGTATAAAATAACCTCAAGCCATATGTGAATCCATTTAGTGAATTTAAGCCTAAATCTCATTAAACATTGAATAAAACTCTATGGACTGCACTCAGCACTGTCCACTGGGACCACTGCTGCTTGTCCTTCACCAGGTTAAATCTTTAATCTGTCTCTTAGAATATGGCTCTTACTTCAGAAACAGCTCTTGGTGATGGCTTGAGGCCAAAATGTGGGACAGAAAGTTTATTCTGAGAGATGTTCTAATAAAACAAGACAAGGAGGGGAGGGTAGAAAGACGATTTAACTTTATACGATTATTGCACACTTGATTGACGGTATGTCCTGTGTGGAGGTCTGAAGAAGTTGAGCACGAATAAAGCATATTGGCTGTTTTGCGGTGTAGTCTTTCATTAACTTTCTTCAAAGTTTTGAACCCTCAAACTCTTCCGAAACATGAGAGAATGTGGGGTTTCAGAGCGCATGCGAGGTCCTATCCAGTGCTTCTTGGATCTGTTTGGATAAAAAGATCATAAGCAGTGTTTCTCCTACCTTGATGTCGCTGGAGGAGCGCCTCCGGCACTGGTTGGACGCTCCTGCAGTCTGGTTCATGTTTCAGCACCGTGGACAGCGCCCGCCCGCAGTTTACTGGGTGGCCGCTCGCCGCGCGCGCTGCAGTCCTCCTTTCTGCTGCCTATGACATGCCCGCGCTCTCAGCCAATCATGCCTCGCGTTACAGTTGCGCCAGATGTGCGCGGGGTGGGAGTCGTGAGGAGGATATCAGATTTGACCAGCTCCAGTTACGACTGGGATCCTCCACATTACTTACAGCTGCACTTGTCAGACTCTACACCCGGGATTATAGACTATCCCTCATTCAACATTTAGTTTATTGATGGGCAGAGTTCATAGCTGATTCAGCTATGACATTTGGATGATGCTGATAAAAATCCTGTCATAATCCTATCCTATCATGTATCTGGGTATCACAGTGTCACTTTATGTTTGCATTTATAAAACTGACAAGTCAGTCCTTCGTGAGTACAAGTGAGTACAGCACCAGTGCTTTTAAATGGTCCAAAGAGGTGCAGAGCAAATATGTTTTCACACATATGAACACGGACACTCACTCTTTCATTATTATCTTTATGCATATTATAGTATGTGTATATTAGCATTGCTACATGGAATTATATAGCATTAAACACACACACACACACATGCACACGCACACACATTTCAAAACACATCAAGCTTTGCAGTGAACACAGACAAGCAGCCTATTTTGCATCTATGATGAACACTGCAAAAGCTTATGCAGCATTATTAGGCCCATGGAGAGTGTGAGTGTGTGTGTGTGTGTGTGTGTATTATATATTTATTTGTGCGAGAAAAATATATAGAGAAAAGTGGAGGAAAGTGAGAGAGAGAGAGAGAAAAAGAGAGAGAGGGAGAGGATGTGTGTGTGTGTGTGTGTAAGAGAGAGAAAGAGAGAGAGAGATCATTACACCGTAGGCTGAAACATTAATATTAATCCAACCTGCAGGCTACTCTCCACGGCTCAGAGGTCTTCTCTTTCAGCTTTTATTTATGTTCAAAAGCCCTCTTTCTCTCTCTCTCTCTCTCTCTCTCTCTCTCTCTCTCTCTCTCTCTCTCTCTACAAGATGTGTGCATTTGTGAGCACTGACATTTCAGAACAAAACTAAAATTGGTTTGATTACAATTTTTGGATTTTCTTCAGCAGACTGAGCAGTAATCTGTGAATTTTTTCTCTCAGTATGAGTGCCATTATGCTTCTGCCCCATGTTAAAGCACATAGAGGATTCTAGTACTCATAATGCTGCAGGCACCAGCTGGGAAATCCTTTGCAAAAAATCTGCCTCAATATGTGGAAACATCTTTTTGCCCTGTGACTCAGTGCTTGGGTTAATAAAAGCAATGTCTTTTAGAAAATTTATAAAAGTAAGTGGCAAGCATGTACACACGTATTCTCACCCCTTCCCCCACTCTAACATTCAAAGACACTCTTTATTATCCTCTTGGGTTTTGCCTGTGCCTATGTGTTAGTGTAGTGTTTAAGTGCCATTCTGCTCCTTTACTATGTTGTATTATGTAAACATCTTTCATGTTGCCATAGGCTTTAACTGTCAGTGTGTCAGTTTTATGCCTGCAATATGTGTGCATGTGTTATGGTGGGAGATAGTATATGTGATCCCTTGGACTTTCATATCAACATTATACATGTGTAAATAAATATATTTAGATAAAAACGTTGTACTGGTCTTCAAATGTGTCTAATTTTTTTCAATGCCCAGGCTTTCTATGCTTTCAATGGCACTTTTACATCTCTAGTGTATTTCTGGGAAAATAACTTAATTTTTTCCTCATTTTCATTTAAGTCAACAGTGTTCCATTGATAATTTTTTGGATTTAATATATTTTTATTGTGTTGTGACAGCGTCTGAACATTATGATGAAGTTGTGAAAACAGCTCAAATGATCATCAGCTCCAAGCTTCCATCAATCCAGGACATTGACACCTTAACAAGAGACCCCAGTCATCCTGCTGCAGGACCTTTTCACCTTCTTGCCCTCTGGCAAATGACTGAGGACAATTTGATCTGAAACAACAAGATTTCGGGACAGCTTACACCACCATTCATAGCTTTGAAACATAGAAACTGTTAAATAACTTTCTGGCTCCTGGCTTTTTATTTGATTTTTGCATTTAAAATATTTAAAAATAAGTTCCTCTGGGAAAGTGATGTAAAGGGACCTTAGAGACCATGTTGTACCATTGAGGGTATGTCGTTCCTTGGGAAACTAAAGTTTTGCAGGATAGTGTTTATGAATATGAGTTAAAACTGCTCTACTCTACTTACTGGGTGTTGTGTGGGTGTGTTTAGTTTTAGAACATAGAGAGCCTCTCATCTGTCCTCTTCATCTCCTGTCTCTTCTTCTGCATTTCAGTGGTGATGTTTGAAGTATGTCTGAGTCTCAGGCTGAGAGTGTAAAGGCTAAAGGTAAAGGTGGAGTTGGAAAATCTATTGATCTACCTAAGATGAAATGCCAAATATCCACACACACACGCGCGTGCACGCACACACACACACACACACACGCACGCACGCATGCACGCACACATTTATGCTCCCTAGCCAAAAGTACTGGAACAGCAAGGCCAATAAATTTGTTTTTTTCTATGCCCTGAAGATGTTTGGGTTTGAGATCAAAGGATGAATATGAGGTGAGAGATCAGGTTTTCAGCTTTTATTTCCTGATAAATACACCTAGATATGTATAGCTGCATGGAAATTAGCACCTTATACCACCCAGTTTTTAAAAAAAACAACAGCAATAGACAAAAAATGTTTCAGAGTAAAAATGAACATTTTACATTTGGGTAGTATATCCCTTGATTGCAACAAGCCTGCAACTAAATGATTTTTAAAAAGGTCAGTTTCTTGTTATGGTTATGGTTTTCCAAGGTTCCAAGGTTTTACTGCAGTATCTTTCAGTTGTTTGTTTGTTTTTGTTGGAAGGTTTTCACTCTCAGTCTCTTCTTGAGAAGATGAATTGCATGTTCAATTGGATAAAGATCTGGTGATTGATTTGAGGAGTCCAAAAATTTCCACCTTCTCCCTTATTGAGGTGCTTTATTAATTTGGGGTTGTGTGCATAAAAAACAGATACACCTAGGTCAGAGTGCGTTGGCATTTGCTGAACTTCTGTCTTCCTAGCTCTCCTAACTACTCAGTCTTTCTGAGCAGTGTTGGTCTCTTGGAAGTTAGACAGGAGAGCTTTATTTTCCCATATTCATGCACAAAACACACAGAGTCACAGTCTACTTTTGACCTGATATCTAAATGTATTAAAGAGTTTGAATCCCTCCTCTAGCACTGTCACATTGAATTCCTGAGCAAGACTCTTAACCTGAATTGCTCCAGGGGGACTGTTCCTGTAATTAGGACATGGAAGTCCCTCTGGATAAGAGAGTCTGCTAAATGCCGCAAATGTAATGTAAGGAATTCAGTGCATGATATTCCAGCCATATATATATATATATAAATATATTTATGTGTGTGTGTGTGTTTGTGTGTGTGTGTGTGTGTGTGTGTGTGTTTTCAAGGCTTCATAAAAGTCTTAAACCGCAAGTTGTATAAAACTGGGCTATCGAGCCCCTTTTTCTTATAAATTTACAAAAGAAGAGATCTACTGTATGCTCCAGAACTTCTGCTTGACCTGAACACTGAATATGTTCTAATGCCGTATGTATTATTGTTTTGGAACATTTAAAGATCATAAGAGAACAGTGTTTGCATCTTACTCTATCAATGCTTAAATAAGATTACCTCACATTCCTGGCCATCATACAGCCATGCATAAAAGACTGGCTACATGGAATTATGGCACCATTTCTGGTTCAAAACATCTTTTGGCTTTTTCAGAACATTAGCATTTCTGAATGTAGACATGACTCATTAGAAATGCTTTTTCTTTTCTGTAGCTCAGGGGTGCAGATGGCTTTGGCCTTGGATACAAGCTCTAAATGGCAGTCCAACCATAAAATATTTTGTTCCATCTGGCTCACAAAGGCAGTGATATAATTCTGAGGTGATTTTGTGGATCAGATTTGTGGTGTCTAGTAACATGCTGTCCTATTCAGTGTGCATTTTTCTCTGTTGGTGGGTTTCAGCTTGCTGTCATTGCTTTTTCATTAATTTATAATGCTTGTGACATGTAAATAATTGTTTTCATGAATTCTATAAAAAGAATAATTTGCTTTTGTACAGTGATCTTTAACAACCCAAAAAACAAGGGTACTAAACCCTTTTCGGTCCATGATCAACTTTAAAATTGCCAGTCTGCTGATGTACTAGTGTAAACTGGGAGTGATAGCAAACAGAAAATGAATACAGTATAAGTCAGAAAAGTGAAAAAAGATCTATTTCTCTAACGTATTGGGACCACTGGCTCTGGGAGACAGCTAGATTATTATAATCAGTGTAGTAGGAGCTAGTTTCAAGCCTTAAACAGGCCACAAGCTAGTCTTCTGAAATGGTGGATATCTCCTTAGGCTTGATGATTATCATGTAAGAGAACGCAAACTTAAGATAAGTTCAAAGAATCAAGTTTAAGATTATCTTCTGAAGTTGGAATACTTTTGTTCCAGCATTAGTTTCCAGAATTCTCCATTCATGCCTGGAGCTGGCCTGGGTCTGATCCGAATGTCATTTGCAGTTTGAGAATCAAATTCTCAACAGCAGAGCTTTCCAGGTTACAGTGATACTTCTTCGAAGGCAATGCAATCCACATCAATACCTGCACCAAATGGACAACACAGATAGCTGGGGCACTCTTGATGGATGCAAAGTCAGTAAATTTCTTCATAAATATTTTGATAAGATGAACTAGGATGAACTCTGAACCTGATTTTCAGAATTTGTGATGTCAAGTTGTCAAGGTCTGTCTGCATATGAAGAACATTTCAAAGGTTGTAGCTAGTTTTTGAATGCTTTCACTCGACTGATAATGATAATGTTGATTACATATTTATGCTTACCCTGCAGCTCTAAATTAAGTTCATTGAGCAGGGCAGTTAGATCTGTCACAAACACTAAATCTAAAAGCTGTTAATAGTCTTCTAACTCTGCAAATTCTGAATATTTTTGAAAGCTTTAGATTTAAAATTTCTGATTTTAGGTAGCAACTCAGTGAATCTCGCTAAAATCATATTTGGAATAAAGCATCCAACATCTGTGTAGCACATATGTGTGTTGTGCACCTATTTATTTATTCTAGTTCACACTGAATAAGCTTCCCTGTAGTTCCCTTTTCTATTTGAAGCACACAGTTTTCAATATCCATCTCCAATTAAAATGATCCCACATTTTTTTTTTTGTAAAGTATACAACCATCAGTTGTAGTGGAGTGTAACGGTGGCGGGGTGCAGGGAGGACGCCAATGCAGAGCCAAGAGTTTGGATCATAACTTGATTAGTTATATTAATAAAACAAGATCCAAGGACTGCAGTTCTAACTAAACCCAAGGAACTGCAGCCTAAACAAATTTACCCAGATTACCAATACTAAAACCACAACCAAAACCACCATTGCATGTAGGCTGAGCCTAACAAATGAGCCGCGCTCTGTTCTGACTCATCGGGGCTTAAATAGTCAGCCCCAATGAGGCACACCTGTGCCTTCATTAGCTCAGGTGTGCTCAGTCAGAACAGAGCGCCCTCTAGCATGCCCAAGACACCTCATCCGTGACATGGAGATAAGCTTAGAAAGAAGCAATTAGATATTATTTTAAAAATCTAAAACCTTCACTGTCTCATTTCAAAGGTAAAACAGTGAGTTTTCTTTTGCACGCATATCTCTAAAAACGATATGAATGAAAACACACGACTGTGCCACATCCACCATCCATATCAGTAAATTAAGTGAACTGGAGAGAACACCATTAGAGTCTTATCCTTGGTATTAGATCTTACACTACTGCTAACACTTCCCAGGTGGGGTGTCTGGGTCCTTTGTGTGTGGAGTTGTGTTATGTTCTCCCGGTGTCCATGTGGGTTTCCTACGCGTGCTGCAGTTTCCTTCCATCTTCCAAAGACCTGCACTTCAGCTGGATTGGAGATTTATATAGGTGTGTGTGTGTGTGTGTGTGTGTGTGTGTGTATGTGTGTGTGTGTATGTGTGTGAGTTCGAGTGTGTTTTTCAGTGCGTCTCTGCTGTGATGGACAGGCAACCTGTCCATGGTGTTTCCCTGCCTTTCACCCTGTGAGAGCTGAGCACCATGACCCTTTTCAGCACAAGCAGCTATGAAAATGAATGAGTGAGTGAGTGAGTGAGCAAGTGAGTGAGTGAGCAAGTGAGTGAGTGAGCGAGCGAGCGAGTGAATGAGCAAGCAAGTGAGTGAGAGAGCGAGTGAGTAAGTGAGTGAGTGAGTGAGTGAGTGAGTGAGTGAGCGAGCGAGTAAGTGAGAGAGCGAGTGAGTGAGTGAGTGAATGAGTGAGTGATAAACCCCCAAGAAAATCTCTCTAAAGTCTCATTCTTGAATAGCTAAAGCTATTTTTGAATAGCTTCACATGATCTGCATATGGAAATTATCATTCATCAAGCAAATCTCCTGAACTGTTTATATATGCAGAAAGAGAACTAACCTTTTTCCTTTCTTTCTTGCTCATTTCACCTTCACCTTTGATCTTAGAACAGCAATTAATAATTTCTGAGTATGTCAAGGGGGGGGGGGCAAAAGAGTGAAGGTAAGGAGAGGAGTGCAACCACTAAAATTGATCCCAGGTTGTTTTTTTTTTTTTTGTTCTTATTGGTTTTAATTCAAACATTCTGATTTTCTCTTTAAGAGCTGTTTATGAAAAAAAGGAATGTAGATCATATCTGACTGTAGATCCAGACACTATATATGTAGTTTATTCTGATGGGTTCTTTATAGTGACTTTGGTGCCATTCAACCTATTTAACAATGGGTAGCTGGGCTGAGTTATTTCTCTCTCTGCCTGGCCCTTCCTTTTCATTTTTGGGAACCATTTTTTCTAAGAACCTTTCTAATTGTACACACAGCAAGTGGAAAGATAGAAAAAACAGTGGATGAGTACAGTAGAATAGTTGACATTTATCAGAAGAGAAGGTTTGATAAGGTAGATCAGAAGACAGGAGAAAGTTAGGACCCTACAAATTGATGTTACAATGTATTTTATAATTCACTTTGCAGGAACTGAGCTTGCAGGAACACATATGTAATTAATAAAGGAAGGATGCCAGTTAGACACTGAAATCAGGAGAAGTTTAGAAAGTCTTGCTTAGCTGCAGCTTCTGCAGCTGATCAAAGCTCTTTCATGTCTGACACATGCATTATCTCTCCATCAGAGAAATTACTGTTCTGCTTCACAACAGTCTTTCATCTTGATGGTCTGCATATGGTTAAGTATGCACTGTACCTAAAGTAGCATGTTGCTATTTAAGTTTCTGTTGCTCCCCAGATCCTCTGTTGTTCAGCTTACACATTGAAACAGAAATGCATATGCTTCTCCTTTCAACAGACATGAGACAGAAAAAGAGGAAAGATGAGGAGAAGCTTGAAGAAAAAGAAGTGAGGATGTAGGATCTCCTCTTCAGAAAATGTTACTGTTACTGACTGAAAACACAGATAAAGCAAGAAGTTAATTATTGTTATTTGATGTCAATAGTAATGTAGAAAGAAGTTAATAAGCATTATTTGATTTCTTTTCCTGTTAATGAAAAAATATGATGACAATCACTATCCTTGCAGGGAAAGGCTTACCAGAATCCACCTCCATCACTACGTCCTAAGTGCCTCATGCCAAGAGAAAATCATATATTACTACATTACATTATGTGACTGCCTCTTCCTAAAGCTATGCATTGTAATTATATTTTTCTCTGGTTTGAAATTTGTAGAACAAAAACTCTACATAAGCATGGTCTTTCCTTACACTGTAATTAACTCATAATGAAATCCTAACACACACCATGTCATAAATCTACTTTAATGTTGATCGTGTAATGTATTTATAGCTGAAATCTTAAACTGAAAGTCATTTGAGATTTTCAGAACGTTGAAAAGAAGATTAAAGCTAGAGGCTGTTTTTGTTCATTTTTCCTGTGTTTGTTAGCACTACTGTTACTCAAGTGCTCACAAATAAGACAAGTAAACTGTTATGCAATTAAAAATGAACTGATTTGAGAATGATAAAGCAGGAGTTCTTTTCACTCTTTGGATTATCTCTGTTTTGCCTTTTTTAGCTGTAAAATGTAGTTGCATTTAAAAATCCAATTTTCATCTAACCATATGCCAATGTACTTATATGTAGTTCATTTTCAGTTAATTCCTTTAGGGTACTGATTTTCAAATAACTAAAATACTTGTTAAAAGCTCAGTTGCTCTGTTGCTGGGGAATTAATAGGAAGTTGTTGTGTTGCTGTGGAAGTAAAGAGAAATTGCATTGTGCCTTTGGGGTAGAAAGCATATGACACCGTGCCTAGAGAGGCGTGGTGGTTTTATAGTAGGAGGTCAGGTGTGGCCGAGAAGTATGTCAGAGTAGCACAGGATAAGTATGAGCACAGTGTGACAGTGCTGAGATCTTCACTAAGAGTGATGGATGCATTTAAATTAGAGGTGGGACTACATCAAAGATCAATGCTGAGCCCATTCTTGTTTGCAATGGTAATGGACAGGTTGATAGATGAGATTAGACAGGACTCCCCAGACTATGATGTTTGCTGATGATATTGTGATCTGCAGTGAGAGTAGGGAGAAGAGCACACACACTGTTGTCTGAAAGGCAGATAGTATCAAACAAACTTAAAACACTGTAGTCAAAAACCAAGTACTATATGACAAGTTTTTCCATGGTTAAATTAAAAAGATGAATAGTCTCACGAGCTGCAGAAAAAGGAACCCATTCTATATTCACTAATACACTGCCTTGAGTTGATGGTTTATAGGACTTTAGCTACTGGGTGAGGAGAATATATGTGTAAGCACATATTCACTAAATGTAAATGTCCATTCATAGTATGTTAAAGGTCCAGAGAAAAGCACTGCCAAAAGAATGTGCAGCACATAAGCCTCAGATGACCATACTCATCCCAAATGTGGATTTTTCAAAAGTTCATGTGAGGTATGCAAGGAAAGACCAATGCCCTAGTTGGTATTATTGAGTCTATCAAGTTAATTTTAAATATTGTGAAAACTCTTTATCTTTACATGATTTAGAACATTGATGAGAGGATATAATTGCATTCAGTCACAAGGGAATTGGTGAAGTCAGATTCTTATGTTAAATGATTAATTCATATTCGCAAGCACCTTGTTTGTTCGTCCCAAAGGTATTAGCTGGAGCTCCAATGCCCTAGAGAACACAGTCCCACTGCTTCACCATCCAATGCATCCAATCTTTATACAACCCCCCACTCCAAGGCTAAAGCATGACACAGGGCATGGTGACCTTAAAGTGTGCTTTTCCAAAACATCCTATTCTTTTTGATAATGCTCTGTATTATAAGATTACAAGCTGTGTATCTGTGCATTTGAGCTCATGTGTCAATAATGGATGCCTTAAATCAGCTGATTTCACTACTTAAGATATGTTTGTAAATGCTTTTTTGACAATATAGACAATATATGTTTGGATTGGGTTTTTTGCAGGGCAGCTCTACAGAATAAATGCTTCATTTGTTGTGATGTTCTATATTCTGTTGAAGCTCCTGAAGAACCCTGGATGTAGACTGAAACTCTTGTGATTCTGGGGTTCTTCTCTTCTCACTCTCTGCTCATTAATAATGAATGAAAAATCGTTCTCAGCAGGATGCTGAGATGATAGACTGATCTCATGGATGGGGTGCAGTTTTAGCCCAAGGGAAAACCCCTTTGAAAGAGAAAGAGTGAGAGGAGGAAGTGTAGTAGGCTGATAGAAAATGTGTAAAAAATATTTTACCTTCAAACACTTTATATTACCTTATTAAGCTTTTCACTTTTTCAGTACACTTACATGAGAAAATTACAGGGGCACATGAAAAGAAAGATGATCTATAGAAACAACTTTCATCTTTCACTTAATTTCAAATATACTTAACATTCATTTTATAAGTAGTTTCAATGATAGTAGTAGATAATTAGTAAAAGACTGAATGTAACACTAAAATACATTGGAATGTCAACTGAAAAAAATGTAAGGTCAGGCTTCAGATGGGCTTCAGTAACAGAAGCACACTCACACACGCACACACATACACATGCATTGCATAAACAATGCTTTCATTTTTTGTCTGAGAGGCAAGGAACAAATATTATGAGTTGGACATCATGGTGCGATGATTACACACTACTCTGTGTCACTGGAAGGATTCTTATGGCTCCCCCAGGTCATCTGAAGGCTTTGTTGTGTGTTCTGATGGTGTTTGTTATTCAGCTCAGATGCGTGCATCACTGCCAGTGAGACAGCTCTGTTCTAAGACCTCAGCACTACTGCTGGCTTTAACAGGCAAAAACCTGTATTAGAGAAAATCCTCTCTGTAGTCCCAAAGCGCTATGTTATCCTATTCAAGAAAGTTAAAAATAGCAGTCAAGGCTCTGGTTAGAACAAACATCTCAGGCAGACTGAAATACAGATACAAGAGCCCATATTTTTAGATTCTTTTGAGACTAATTTAGTCTGTAATTTATAATCTGCCTAAAAGGGCAAATATTTCCTTTTGGTTTTTTTGTTTTTGTTTTTTTTTTTAACAGTATCTCATGGCAAATATTTGGGACACTTACAGCAACTGAAATCCATGTCTGTCAAACTAATAATTGTGGTTACTATTTGTAAGTTTTTTATGCTTTCTATTCACTTATAATTAACTTCGTCTTTTGCTAAATGAAAACATTAATAGGACATTAAAGCATGATTAAGAACAGAGTTGTGTCTGCTACAGTGTATAATTAGCAACATACTTATTTCAGTTAACAGTAGTTCTGTGCATAAAAGGAATTTATAATTAAGAACCTGTTACATGCTGAAAAGGCCAATAAAAAAATATTCATGGTTAATTTTCACTTGTTTAAACATAATTATATAAGATATAAGAAAACAAGTTAGCTACTAATTGGCTTATTTACGATCTGTCTGATCAGCCACTCCTACCCATGACATTGCCATAGATTGGATGGATGGAAATAAGTGCCAGAGAACTAGTTGGTAATTTTAATAAAAGATGTAACACAAGCATGTATATAAACAAAGCAAACTGCATCAGAAAGGCTAAAACAGAGCAATGACCATAGCAATGACATAAACTAAATGACAAGGAAAATGATAAGAACAACTCCTAGCAGACAAAGACTGAATGATTAAAGAACAATGACCAGACGACAATGACTAAATGTCAAATAACCCTGACACACAGCGGTATACATTCACATACTCTTACAAGACACACCTGTCCCAAGGACCAAGTCTCATCCACAGCCAGGTGGGACCAAGAGCAACCGACACCCATGGGGCTACTTGTGACAAAAGGCTCAAGGCTGGACTGCTTAGATAAGAGGGAGATTCAATAAAAAGTTTCCAGTATGAGCTTCATTCTCCTAAAAAAAACTGAAGTGCAGACATGCCTGTGAGAGAGAGAGCAGGGGTGGAGAGGTAGAAAGACATAGAAGGAGAGAGAGAGAGCAAGAAGATGGTAGGCTAACATAGCTCAAAGTTGTTAATAGCAGGCTTTGGGCAAAAACTTTGATGTCAATACTGTAAATAATGGAATTCAGAAACAGCAGAATAAAAGAAACGATCTGAGCGAACAAGTAAGAGAACTATAGATTACTGTGCAACTGTGTGTCTTCAGACATTCCATTACAGTAGCTATGCCATGTACAGTTGTGGTTAAAAGTTTTGAAAATGACACAAGTATTGGCTTTTTCAAGGTTTGCTGCTTCAGTTTTTCTTGAGGATTGACCCCAAATTCTCAATAGAATTAAGGTCTAAGGAGTTTCCTGGCCATGGACCCAAAATTTCCCAGAATCACTTATTTATCATTTTTGCCTTTTGAGAGAGTGCTCCATCATGCTGGAAAAGACATTGTTCTTCGCCAGACTGTTGTGGGATGATTCTTTACTCATGGCTGTGTTGTTCGGGCAAAATTGTTAGCCCACGCCCTTGGCTGAGAAGCAACCACACACAAATGGTCTCAGGATGCTTTACTGTTGGCACGACACAGGAGTGATGGTAGCGCTCACCTTTTCTTCTCCGGAGAGTCTTTCTCTGGATTCCCCAAACAGTTGGACAGGGGCTTCATCAGAAAATGACTTTACTCCAGTCCTCAGCAGTCCAATCCCTGTATCTTTTGGAGAATATTAGTCTATCCCTGATGTTTTTCTTGGAGAGAAGTGGCTTCTTTGTTGCCCTTCTTGGCATCAGGCAATCGTCCAAAAGTCTTTACCTCACTGTGCATGTAGAGTCACACCAACCTGCTGCCATTCCTGAGCAAGCTCTGTACTGGTGGTGTCCTGATCCCACAGGTGAATCAGCACTTGCTGGACTTTCTTAGGCACCCTGAAGCCTTCTTCACAGCAATTGAGCATCTTTCCTTGAATTTCTTTATGGTCCGATTAAACCTCCCCATTTATCTGGGCTTGAGACCGGCATGAAGAAATACACTGGCTTGTGCATCCCTAGCGGCTGGGTTAGGCTAATAACAGCCTACTGAAATAAATACATTTAAATAATTCCTTTTCACTCTGCCTCCTGTGTTCTATAAGGACCACATCTTTCTACACTTTCTTAATGTTGCGTTTCTGATTTTGCATGTTTTTGGATTTGCTTTTTTCTCTTTCTTTCTTTCTTTCTTTCTTTCTTTCTTTCTTTATTTATTAGCCTGCCTAGTTTGCATTAGACTATTTGCTTTGACTATTTTGCTATCTGCTTTGCTCTTAAAGGCCACCATATTATATAAATGTTAATCTTTTAAATTTTTTGAAAGCGCTGAAGGTTTATTCAAAAAAGGTCTTATCAGATCACTCAGAATTAATCAGACTTCAGTTTATAGAATGCAATGTGACTATTAAATTATTGATTGTAATTGATTATTAAAAAAAAGTGATTTTGCAAATGTAGGGTTCATTGATGATGTTCAGAAGTATTCAGCTGGGAATCTGCCATGATCCTTTGCTTGCACTTGTCAGACACCAGCCAGTTTGGGAGAGAAATATACAACAGCAGCAGAGTGGACCGATCGAATAGACTCTTGTGGTTCAAGGACAGAAACAAGCTGTGCATTTATCACATTTATGGAGATTGGTATTCACAATATATGTGTCTTCAGAGATGCAACAAATTTTGAAAAACATCAGCCAAGACTGTAAAGGAAATGAGAATGTGACATATGCACCCCATATAAACACCCATGGGTCATTTTCAGAGTGAGTGTGTCATTACGTTCTGATGAGATGAGAGTTCATACTTGGCCTCAAGTCACACACCACTGTGTTTAGAGAAAGACTGTTAACATTTGGAACATACAACATAAATTTAACGCACTAATGAAAAGCTAAATCTTAGCTTGATGATGGGTGGGTGGGTCTGTCTGCTTTAATAGACATAGTTAACACTATGATGATTTGATCATTGAAAACTTTGTAACAAATATATTCCCCTGAACATAATGTCTGGTAAACTTACAACTGGCAATTGGAATCCAACTTAGGAGTTTTCTTTGGGGAAAAGAGTTGGAGTTGGGGAGAATTTATATTAAAAGTATATATCTTATATATAAGATAATGAGATATATTCATGACAAAGAAAATGGAAAGAATAAGAAGCAGGTGTGGTACTGTTCCCTCATTCCTGTACCAGCAGGGATGGATATATCTGTCAACTTCTGACTCTCTCATCACACCTGTCTGTTCAAATATTGTCTGATGGCAGCATGTAACTACTATATTATTTTGTTTAAGTTTAACACTGCAGTAACAGTTCAAACCACCAAGAATTGCATCCTGTAAATGACCTTTTTAGGCAGTGAGGGCTTGTTCTGTATGAGTGAAACATGTGTAGTGGATTCACTCAGTGATTAGCTGGCTGGTTTAAACGTGTCTCTGTTTCACCTCCGTCACTCCACTGTAAATCCGCTCGGCGTTACTGTGCAGACTCGTGGGGGTTGAGCTAAACTACTGTGATGTTTCTGTTTCAGCTGCAACAGAAATAAAAATCCCTTCCAGTTCCTCAGCATGATACCCAGGGATTACTGCTGTAATTTTCTGTGATTGACCTTGACCAGATTCTCCTTCAAATCGTGAAATCCAAGCTCTGTTTCCAGATGAGTGTTTGTGAGCATAATGTGTGTGTGTGTGTGTGTGTGTGTGAGAGAGAGAGAGAGAGAGAGAGAGAGTTACCCTACGATATCAGAATTTATATCAAAAGATGTAACATGTTTTACTAAAGCTTTTATAAACCTAAATGGCAAAATGATTTCTTACTAGTTTCTGAGATTATAGTTCAGTTTAGAAAACATTTACTTAAAAGTTCAAACTAAAATATAACACAAATGAGAAAACTGTTATTACATATGGATGTCTCAAGACACTGTACAAGAAAACAAACAAAAACAAAAAAAAAAACTTACTGGTCCATTTGTCATGATGTGTAAACAGTACATGGCATCAAAATATGTCAAATGTAAATCAAATAATAAAAAATCAACAGTAGTACTCGTTTGTAATAATGAAAGTAAAGACATGTTCATGCACAAGGTGAAGAGAACTCTGGGTATTTAGACTAGACAGCTGTAAAGCCTTATGAAAATGGTTTTGCTTCCACACCCCATGATGTAATGGTCTATGCTCTATTTACAGACTACCACAGTATTCTACAGTATTCTATTTTTTTTATTTTGTGCTGTCTCCATAGGATATGGAGGGGATTTCATATTAACAATTAACCACCCACACACAATCAATTAGATTTATAAACCACTTGGGGTCGTAAGTCATCATTGACTACAGTTATTGATGTTGCTCATCATCAGTGAGCCAAATCAATGCATTGATCATCAGTACATTCTCTTTGAAATATCTATTACTCTTGATGTTCACATTAGATTGGAAACCTAAAAAACTATATGAGAATAGCTGTGAACTATTTATAAAGTCTTTTTCAATGTCAACAAGCATCTGTTATTGATTGTTAATTTTTATATAAAAATTGTGCATTTTATTGTGGTCATTATGCTTGTCAGTGTAAAATCAAAATTTGGCAAACAAAAAGCACCATGAAGAATTGCTGCATCTGAAAATTCCTTAACAAAGAATAGCCTAGAAATTAAGGTTTATAGTCATCATCTAAAAGAGAAAAAGAGATTTTCTTCTGACGCACTGCTAGAAAACTACTAGACAATTGTTATTTTCTAATATGCACACGTTATTTGCAATTACAGATTGGCTGACTAATGACCAGCACAAATAGCACCCTAAACTTGGTTTCACTTATAAATAGAAAAAGTTTGACTCTTTTTTAGGGATAAAATGCAAAACAGTAGACAATCATCCACATTAAACAAAATTTTCTTAACTACTTTCACATAAAAGTTTCTTCATAAACATGACATATTTATTTTTTATGCTTTACAAGTAAAAGTGAAAAAGTGAAAGTGACTATTTTTGTTATAGTGAAACATGGCACAGCACACAGTGAACGAAAACTCAACCTCTACTTTTCACCTGTACAACAGGGGGCAGCTATTTAAAGCACCCAGGGAAAGTCACAGGGATTCAAACCCACAACCTTCCAAGCCTGGGGCAAACTCCCTAACCACTAGGCCACCGCTGCCCCAGTCCTTGCCTCATTTTAATACCTCTCGTTTGCAATTCGACTATGTGGGATAGCTTTTGCTCCACCAGCACATCAGTAAACTTTGGCACTTCTTGCCTCGGCGCCTCTTTTGGTAGGTACTAACCACTTCATACCAGGAACACCCTATAAAACCTGCTGTTTGGAGACACTTTGACCCAGTTATTTCCATTTCCATTTACAGTATTTAACGTACAGTCTTATCCAGAGCAACTTACATCAGTGCTTCATATCCATATCTGTTCTTCATAAACATGCTATCTAGTCATTATTATTTGGCAATGTAAAAGTTGCTTAGGTCCTTACATGTATGGATTCTTTCTGTGTTGGTCCTTTATTACATAAAGCACATAGATGCATCAGTGAATGTCAGTGTGTGAAGTGTGTGAGTATATTTATTCATACTGGTTTGAGTGAATGTTACAGAAAGTCTTGGATGAAGATTCTCCTCGTGAAGTAGTGTTGAGATGTCAAGCTGGAGGTTCTAATTCTTGTGTGATCAACTGTACTGAAAGAAATCAACACTTGTTCAAAACAATGTTTTTGTCCTCATCTAATCTCATGTGATCTCTTCACTTACCTATGGCTCAAGAGGTCCCAGGTTTGAATCCCACCTCTAGCACTACCACCACTGGGTCCCTGAGCAAGACTCTTAACCTTGAATTGCTCAAGGGGGACTGTCCCTGTAACTAGGACATGGAAGTCACTCTGGATAGAGTGTCAGTGAAATGTACATTTATTTCTATTTATTTTACTACTGATACTGCTGATTTCTGACCAGACTGTTTAACACAATCTTGGAAAGTGAGAGGATGCCTGAGGAGTGGTGACAAAATGTACTGGTACTGAATTTCAAGAATAAGGGTGATGCACAGAGCTGTAGTAACTATAGAGGGACAAAGTTGATCCGCCACAGCATGAAGTTATGGGAAAGAGTAGTGGAAGCGAGGTTAAGAAAAGTGGTGAGGATTAGTGAACAGCGGTATGATTTCATGCTGAGAGAGCACCACAGATGTGATGTTTGTTCTGAGGGTGTTTATGGAGAAGTACAGAGGTGGTCAGAAGAAGATGCATTGTGCCATTGTGGACTTGGAGAAAGCATATGACAGGGTGCCTAGAGAGAAGTTGTGGCTTTGTATGAGGAAGTCAGGAGTGACAGAGAAGTATGTGAGAGTAGTTCAGGATATATATGAGGGGAGTGTGACAGTGGTGAGATATGCAGTGGGAGTGACGGGTGCATTTAAGGTAGAGGTTAGATTACATCAAGGATCAGCTCTGAGCCCATTCTTGTTTGCAATAGTAATGGACAGGTTGACGGACGAGGTTAGACAGGAGTCTCCGTTGACGATGATGTTTGCTGATGATATTGTGATCTGCAGTGAGAGTAGGGAGCAGCTTGAGGAGAACCTGGAGAGATATGCTCTAGAGAGGAGAGGAATAAAAGTGAGTAGGTCAAAGACAGAATACATGAGTGTGAATGAAAGGGAGGAAAGTGAAGTGGTTAGGATGCAGGGAGTAGAGGTAACAAAGGTGAAGGAGTTAAAATACTTGGGATCAGCAGTTCAGAGTAACAGCGAGTGTGGAAGAGAGGTGAAAAAGAGTGCAGGCAGGTTGGAATGGGTGGAGAAGAGTGGCTGGAGTGATTTGTGGCAGACGGGTACCAGCTAGAGTAAAAGGGAAGGTTTACAGGACAGTATTGAGACCAGCTATGTTGTATGGGTTGGAGATGGTGGCATTGACAAAAAAGATAGAAGGTGGAGCTGGAGATGTGAGATTAAAGTTGAGTTAAAGATGTTGAGATTTTCATTGGGTGTGACGAGGATGGACAGGATTAGAAATTAGGATATTACAGCACAGATTAGCTGTTTTGGAGACAAAGTTAGACAAGCAAGGTTGCATTGGTTTGGACATGTCCAGAGAAGAGATCAGGATTATATTGGAAGGAGGATGTTAAAGATGGAGCTACCAGGAAAGAGGAAAAGAGGAAGACCAAAGAGGAGGTTTATGGATGTGGTGAGAGAGGACATGCATGTAGTTGGTTTGAAGGAGGAAGATGCAGAGGATCATAAGAAATGGAGACGGTTAATCCACTGTGGTGACCCCTAAACAGAGCAGCCGAAAGAAAAAGGAGAAGAAGAAGAATAAGAAGATGCTGTTTTTAGCCTGACAAATCAACAGCTATTTCAGTTCAATTATCTTTTGTTAACAGAAGTTAAAACGTTTGCCCAAGGTTTTGAGTTAGTTCCAGACTTGTATAGTACAATGCCTTTTTCAAGCCACTAAATTTTTTTAAGGCAAAAACAGATGAGTAAGAAATAAGAGATTCACTGATGATAGCAGGATGATTCTGGTCAGTGGAAATATCAAGGTTATCGAGGTTATATAATTGAAAAAGCTTCTGTGGCACACAGGCCTTCACTAACAGGATGGAAAACATTCCCTTTGAACCTGAACTGATTTTTAGATTTTTTACAACCCACCACAAAGCCATTACCCCATTTTTACATTTCATATTGTATTGATTATCAAGGCCTAATGTTTGTTTCACATTTTATCAGAATGGTTTAGTAGGCACAATGTAAATGTACAATACTTAAGCTATGCGTATAAATTTCCAATCTGTTGGAATTTTGCACATTTTGTTTAATTGCATGTTAATGCTCAACTATACAATGGTGGTTTAAAACATGTTAGAGGTTTTCTTTGGACCACTGATCCTCAAATTAAAGCCAGTGCCATGCTCAAGAAACATGCATTGTGAAAAAAGGGAGAGAACAAAGAAATTGTCAGAAAGTCATTAACCAGGGTTACTATCTTTAGAATAGAATTTTTTTGTGGCACATATAAAAGGAGATCTGGGCATCAAATAAAGACTGAAGTCTGGTACTTCAGTATACAATGCTATGAAGAGGAGTAAATAGGTAAAAGTACAGCAACAGAAGTCAATTAGTGATACATATCAATTGTATCAATTGTGCTAGACAATTATTGTTTTTAGTATGTATTATCAGTCAGTATGGCTTTTTCTCAGCCTGGAGGTGCTGGTTAGCTGGACCAGGCCATCCCCTAATATTGCTTCTGCCACTCTGTCCCTACCACACCAGGCAGGTTACCATCCATCCTCCACTGATGTTCCACAGCCAACCTTAGATATTGCAGAAACAGTACATAGAACAATGTCAGGCCAATGCTGTTGTTAGGGTTGCTGATGTAAGCCTGCACCAGATCTGGTGTATAACTCGCCCACCAGCCCTGTTTGCTTGTGTAACGGTGGCGGGGTACCGGAAGGATGCCAGAGTGGAGCCAGGAGTTCGGAGCACTGTTTTATTGTCCACAATTTACAAAAGCAAGACACAAGGGCTGCAGTTTGAAGCAGAACCTGAGAACAGGAGAACTGCACCCTAAACCAAGATATCCAAATCCAAAAAACCCAAACCTAAACCAGAACCACCCTTACACTTAGCCTAACTCATGAGCCGCGCCACTCTGTTCTGACTCATCGGGGCTTAAATAGTCAGCCCCAATGATGCACACCTGTGCCTGCTTGGGCTCCGGTGTGCTCAGTCAGAGCAGAGCGCCCTCTAGCGTGCCCAAAACACCCCACATGTGACAGAACCCCCCCCAAAGGCGCGGCTCCCGAAGCGCCAAGACTTGGCCAAACCTCTGGGGGGAGGCCAAGAACAACAAAACTACACAAAAACAGAAGTCCCTTGTGGGGACACACGGTCAGGTCCACAAAAAAAAAAAAAAAAAAAAACACAAAAATGACCGACCAGTCATGTCAGGCAGCTGGTGGTGGTGAGGGGAATCCCAGCAGTTCCGTCCACCCTTTTGACTGGTGCCTGAACTCAGCTCCGAGGTCCCTGGAGGCATCGCCTGACTCCGTGGAATGCCTGGACTTGACTGAACCTGAAAGAGAGCTAAACAGAGACGTTACAGGGTTCAAAGAGGAAGTCTCTCAACAAGTCCAAACTCTGCTTCCAACCCCTGTCAGCCTTGCTCCGCACGTCTCTCCTCCCCGAATCTACAGTGCCAATGTCCTTGTTCATTTCCTTGAACTGATTATTGCTGGTGTCTTTTGCCTTTTTCTTTTTCTTGGTCGTACTTCCTGGTTGCTTGGGGCCCGGCGACGCAGTGTCCCAGCTCCTGGTTCCACTATGAGAAGTTCCACTTGGCTCCCTCCACGAGTCACCTTGTTCTGGGTTTGCTGAATTGTGAGGGTGAGCCGACAGTAGGGGGTCTGAAGGCAGCTGCTCCCTCTCTGAAATCGTTACCTGTTTCTCCGCTGGACTGTTCTCCAGATGCTCTGTTTTGGCTTTTACCCTCTGGGTTCCAGCAGGCACTGGTGTCGGGGAAGTGAGTTGAGATTCGATGAGTGCCAATTTCACTTCCATACCTCTGACCTGTTTCTCTAGCTCGGTGAGCTTGCTGGCCTCATAACGGGCCTCTCTCAGGTCAGCCTGCAGAGCGATGTTGTGGTCCTGCACCCGTCTCAGCTCTGCCCTGCTCTGATGCAACTGCTCTTCCATAGTGGTTATTTTAGCCTCCAGTTTCTCCTGAGCGGTTGGAGTCTCAACTCTCCTTGTTATCTGGCATACGATCTGGTTTCTCTGTTCATGTGTTCTCCTCAGTCCCTCTCTTTGGAAAACCATCACAGCTTTTATCTCTAATCTGGAGACCTTTCTGCCTTCTCTGAATTTGCTGCTCCTTCCATGACGCTCACCTTTGTCTTGAGCCAAAGTCTCCTCTTTTTCCGTCTCCCCGTCCTTCGAGACCGCGGCATTCACCTGTGGCATGGAGGCTCTTTCGGTCAGCTGCTGGTAGAGTCCTGTCAGCAACTCCTCCTGTTCTGCAAACCGAACATTTCCGCAGCTGATCTGGTCACCTCCGAGGTGGGACTGGATTGTCCTCGCCTCTCTGCGCCGCACGGCCCGATCCCTCACCGGCTCCTCTCTGAATGACTTCTGCAAGCAAATCGCAGCATGTTTACACATCTGACACCTCTGTCCTTGTTGAAGTCCCGGTCTCCATCTTCTGAACCTCCTCTGACGACCACCTGTTGCCCAGCGCGGCCTCTTGAAGACAGATCCCCGCTGGTGCACTCTCACAGCAGCCTGAATAATGACAGCAGCTTTGTTCATAGCATCAACATTTTTTTGCACCAAATAACCTCTAAAAGCTGCCTGGATGCGTATCGCAGACCTTCTCAACACCTGGAATCCTTCATGTTCACTTTTGCCCCTGATGTAGGACCTATAATATCTTTGAATGAAGATGGCTGACCTCCTTATGGCCTGGTACTTTACTACCTCCCTGTGTCTTCTGAACGCAGCCTGAATCAGGGAAGCTGCCTGATGGTGCAGGATCACCACCTTTCTGACCCTTTGACCCCTGAAGCAGGCTTGCAGGAACATTGTAGCAGAGCGCAATTTCAAAAATTCCTCTCAGTTTTCTGGCATCACGTGTGGAACGATACCTCAGCTGGATTGCAACAACAGTCTGTTTGATGTATAAGTTTTGTGCCCGAGCACAGTGCGCCCTGTAAGCACTTTGTATCGCAGTGGCAGCCTGGTGCTTCAGTTTCAGAGTCTGTCTGGTCTTCATCCCTCGGAATGCAGCTTGTAGAACAACGGCAGCCCTTTTCTTCTCCTTCAAAGACTTCATTTCTGGCCTCATACTCTTGCTAGCTTTATAATATCGCAGAACAGTCTTGGCCGCCCATCGTAGCCTCAGGTAGTATTTTCTGTTTATGTGTTTCCTTACCTGCGCCTTAAGGGTTACTGCAGCCTCATGTTCAATTTTCCTCTGTGCCCGAACTTTCCTCCTCTTCGGTGCAGCGGACTGGTTCGTGGTGCTGGGTTTGGGGGTCGACTCCGTGGTGCCACTCTTGCTGCTGTGAAGGGCCTTCTTGGTCGACCTCCCTGGTTGCCGGAAGTGTTTTTTTTCCACTATGTTGCTGCTACTCACTCTGGTTGTGTTCTCACGTTCAAGGTGCCTAGCCTGCTTTTCCTGAAGTTCCCCCTTTACTGAAGCTATCTCCTCCTGAAGGGAACGTATTTGAGATTGGTGACTCACCTGCAGCTGGTGTGTCACAGCCTGAAGGGAGGCGTTGTCCTCCTCTAATTTTTCACACTTTTTTGTTCTGTCTTTCTGCGCCCAGAACAGACAGCCAGACCTTCTGAGATTCCTGTAGATCGTGTTCTAAATCCTGGATTCTTGCAGTTAATACTCCTGCCTGAAATGCTCTGCTCTGAGCCGGGAGAATTCTTTACCGTAGCTTCCTTGTCGGGCACCACCTTCGCTGCTGGGGCGCTGTGATTGGAGCAGAGTGCTGTCCTCACGAATGGGGCGCTGTGATTGGTGAATGCAGCGGGTTCCACCGATTTCCAGCGTTGTGGTTGGTGGAAAGCAGGAGCCGGAAAAGAAAGGGGCGCGAACGAAGCCTCCTCCTCGAGGAATCGCCCGTTTTTTCTTTGTTTTCGCGGGGTTTTACCCCTCTGATGACCGTGTTTTATACAGGGCGGGGTCTCCGCGGACGGATCGCTGTGATTGGAGCACAGCGCTGTCTCCGCGGACGGACCGCTGTGATCAGTGAAGGAGGCGGGTCCCTCCGACACCCAGCGTTGTGGTTGGTGGAGAGCAGGAGCTGGAAAAGAAAGGGGCGTGAACGAAGCCTCTTCCTCGAGGGATTGCCCCAATAACATTACCTCCATAACGGCGAGTACGGCTTTCTCCGTTCGGCCATACTCCTCCAGCCGTTCTCTGGCCTCCAGAGAGGGAGCGAGCTGGATTGAGCAACTCAGCAGGTTCAGGCGTCGCGAGAGCTCAGTGGCGGTGACTCTCTGTACTCCCCCGCTCTGCTCGCGACACCCCAGCTGCCGCAATGGCAGCGCTGCTTGGAGGTCCTCAACCATGGCTCCCAGGGCACGCTCGTGCTCCTCACACCAACTCTCGAGGCTCCTGACGTCCCGGTTTTGGCGGCTCATTTCTGTAACGGTGGCGGGGTACCAGAAGGACGCCAGAGTGGAGCCAGGAGTTCGGAGCACTGTTTTATTGTCCACAGTTTACAAAAGCAAGACACAAGGTATCCAAACCAAGATATCCATATCCAAAAAACCTAAACCACCCTTACACTTAGGCTTAGCCTAACTAATGAGCCGCGCTCTGCTCTGACTCATCGGGGCTTAAATAGTCAGCCCCAATGATGCACACCTGTGCCTGCTTGGGCTCCGGTGTGCTCAGTCAGAGCAGAGCGCCCTCTAGCGTGCCCAAAACACCCCACATGTGACAGCTTGGTTACAGCATGTTCACTAACGTCACTGTTTGCAGGTGCATGAGTGGCTGATTGTGTGTAAACACAGTGAACTGAGCTTATTTTAGATAGGCTTTATATTTCTCAATCATTAGTGCCATTATCAGCAGTTTTAACTCAAAGGTGCTGAATTTTGCATTCAAAGTCCACACAAATGCAACAAAACTATTTCTTCTTCAACCTTGGCATGATGCAATAAATCCATTCAGAAATTCACAAAAGAGCTCATGGTGTGGCTCACCAAGGTATAACTTTATTATTTTTTTTCTGGATGCTCCAGTAAGGGGATACCTGAGCAGGGTAATCTGAGCAGGGTAATCCATTTCCATTTCCCTTTTTCACACCAACTACCTTCTTGTCCTCTCTTGCTGCATCCTCTTTACCTCTTGCCGGGCAAAAACAATGGCAGATAAAGATAAGCATCCCCACCCCAGTCTAAAATTCTGGGCTGTCTTGAAATGGTTTTCGCTCAGGATTGCTCTATATTTTCTAATTTTATTATTCTATATCCATCTTTTTGGTCTATCCTGACTGGGCTTACAACACCTCTTGCATAGAAATATCTCCACACCAAGATGTTACCAACACCATGTTTGTCAAGGGGAATGGTAAAAATGAACTGATGCACAGTCCCTGGTTCCCTTCACACATGGTTGTAAATTATGGCCAATCCGGTCAATCTTCATTTCATGTAATTTCTTGAAGGATGTTTCTGCCACTGAAACTAGCTAGGTACAGTGATAGGACTGAAACCTGAAGAACTATTTCTCATCAATATTTTAAAAAATACATGTAGAAAGGGAGAAAGTGGGTCCGATTCCTAAGTATTGCCAGCCTTCATGCATCTGATAAATGCTTAACTGGACTTAGAAATGTTTCATCACATTCAAAGGGGATCAAGAAACTCCCTTGCTGAAAACTAACCCCTGTCTAGTTGAGAACTATTGGCCTGTCTTGCTACTTCTATAGCCAGTCTCAGGATTCCTCTCAATCCTCTACCTTCTTGATCAAAATCATTCTGGCTTTAAAAGCGTCCATTACACTAAAATGGTCCTGCTGTCTGTCACAAAAGTCCTAAGAGCAACTAGAGCTGCAGGTCAGTCATTAGTTCTTTTGGACTTATCTGCAGCTTTTTGTTTTTTTTCATGTTTTTTTCATATGAATCATATTCATGTCACTAACACTTGCCTACAGAGTGATTTCTGACTGCAACGTATTTTTTTTCTTTCGGCAACTCCCGATTAGGGAGTGGATTGCCACAGTGGGTTAACCGTCTCCATTCCTTCTGATCCTCTGCATCTTCCTCCTTCAAACCAACCACCTGCATGTCCTCTCTCACCATGTCCATAAACCTCCTCTTTGGTCTTCCACTTTTCCTCTTTCCTGGCAGCTCCATCTTTAACATTCTCCTTCCAATCCTCATCTCTTCTCTGGACATGTCCCAACCAACACTTTCCTCACTTTCTTCCCTTTCATTCACACTCATGTCTCTGACCTACTCACTTTCATTCCTCTCCTCTCTAGAGCTTATCTCTCTCTCCAGGTTCTCCTTAAGCTGCTCCCTACTCTCACTGCAGATCACAATATCATCAGTAAACATCATCGTCCACGGAGACTCCTGTCTAACCTCGTCCTTCAACCTGTCCATTACTATTGCAAACAAGAATGAAGAATTTTCTTCATTCATCAGACCCTCAAAGTATTCCTTCCATCTGCTCAACACACTCTGTTCACCTGTGAGTACGTTTGCATGTCCATCCATTATCGCCCTGACACATTTTGCTGCACATTTTTCCCAGCTCTGTCTCTCTGTCTAGCCAATCGGTATAGGTCTGATAATTCACCAAACACCTTATCTTTCGCCATCGCCACTTCTTGCTTCGCCCTGCAGTTCATCTCCTTGTACTCCTGTCTACTTTCTTCATCTCTCTAACTGTGCCACTTCTTCTTTGCCTCCCTCTTCTTCTGTATGCACTCCTGGACTTCTCAGTTCCACCACCAGGTTTCCTTATCCTCCAGTTTTCTTCCAGATGTCACACCAAGTACATTTCTAGCTGTTTGCCTTACCACTTCTGCAGCAGTTTCCCAATCTGTTAGCTCTGCAATCGGTTAGCTCTTCAACACCTCCCAGTGCCCGTGTTAACTCCTGCCTGAATTCTACCTTGCAGTCCTCCTTCTTCTGTTTCCGACACTTGATCCTCGACTCTGCCCTCATTTTCCTCCTCTTCTTGACTTCCAAGGTCAACCTAAAGACTACCATCCTATGCTGTTTAGCTGCACTCTCCCCTGTCACTACTTTGCAGTCTCCAATCTCCTTCAGACTGAACCTCCTGCAAAGGATATAATCTACCTGTGTGGATCTTCCTCCACTCTTATACGTCACTCTGTGCTCCTCCCTCTTCTTAAAATAAGTATTAACTACAGCCATTTCCATCTTTTTCGCAAAATCTAAAACCATCTGTCCTTCAGCATTCCTCTTCTTGACACCATATCTACCCGTCCCCTTCTTTCTCTCCTCCTCCCTCTGGACATGTCTTCTTCTTCTCCTTTGGCCAACAGTAGTCCAGTTTCCACCAGAACCCTGTAGGCTAACAGCACCAGTGGTGGTCATTGTTAACCCAGCCTCAACCGATTCAATATGGAGTTCTGTTTCGTTGTCCGCATCTTGATTTGGCAAAAGTTTTACACTGGATGCCCTTCCTGACATAACCCTCCCCATTTATCTGGGCTTGGGACACTGGCTTGTGCATCCCTAGTGGCTAGGTTTTTCTGACTCTGCAACAAGCTATTTAAATAAGGTTTATATTCATTCCTGGTTACTACTTTCCTATAAGGAGGATTGTCTGGCATTGCTTCCATTCACCAAAGGCAATCTCATTTCAGACTGTTCTCATTCATAGTACGCTGATGGTGGAACGCCGTACCAAATACTCTCAGAGCAGAGATCCGAAGAGCACCTCCTCTCCTAACATACCTAACTCCCACTTTTCACTACTTACTCACCACTTCACCCCTTCAACTCATATGTTGTAACTTTAAATAGTTTGATTTAATTAAGATTAAATTATATTGCACTTGCTCTCACTTCAGCTGTTACTTATCTGTTATATGAATATTATTTCTCACTTGTAAGTAACTTTAGATAAAAGCATCTACTAATTAGCAAATTATGTTCTATTTTTTGTGAAAAAGTGTGATTTTCATTTTAGAGCCACTATTATAAGGAGAATTTAAACAATAAAAAACAACACACAAACTCAGCATATTTTTGTTCACTGCCATTCATATATGAGGTCACTGTCAATATCATGCCATATTTTAAATATATACAGTATATATATATATATATATATATATATATATATTTATTTATTTATTTATTTATAGAATTCCAATATGTTTTTACTCAAGCAGTTTGCCAATTTTGTGTATGGTAAGATGATGATGTTTCCCACACTTTGATGGCATTGCCAGATGTCATCCATCTCTGTTCACCATCAAGCTGCAAGCCAGCTGTGGGTCCAAAACATAGCCGGGGCAATTTGTTGGCATTTTTTCCTGTAGCTGTTTCACTTTATCGTTCGCTTTTCTTACTTCCTGAATGTCAAGCTATGACCCCTGCATGTGTTACACCAGCATAGGGACTGTTGTTTTGATCTGTCTACCCAACATCAGTTGAGCTGGACTTACCCGAATGGCTTGAATAGGGGTGGCTCCACAGCTCATCCAGACTGTAAAAGGTCTATTTTAAGATCTTCTCTGTAGTCTGTACAGTCCTCTCTGCTTCATTGGGTATAGCAAGAGCTAGCTGTGACATGTTTGAAGTTTTAAATCAAATTGCTGAAAAACTGCTTGAAAATTCTGGTCCAGTATTGGTAATAAGGACATTATCATAGTTACTACCTCAATACTATTATTATATTTACTGTGTGCTACCTCAATGTATCTGGAGATTAATGCACAAATGGTGTTGTCTACTTGTTTCATATCTCTGTTCTTACTCTTTTCCAAACGTGGTTAACTGTCTTTTGAGTTGATCTTGAATTCAGACATTTTTTTTCAGCTGCTGGCATTCAGTCAACAACAAGGTGTTTCTATGAATCACTTCACGTTCATCTGAGATGTACTCTGTTAGCTCCTGCGGCATTTTAACATATACTAAGTAGTGAAATTTGTTCTGTCTCTGTAGACATTTTTTTCTGAACTATGGAGTTCTGAACTATGGTGTTAGTTCTGTTCAATTAGTTCTGAAGTAGGGCAGCGGTGGCCTAGTGGTTAGGGCGTTGGCCCTATGATCGGTGGATCGGGGGTTCGAACCCCTTCCCCATAGGTTGCCCTGAGGTACCCTTGAGCAAGGTGCTGTCCCCGTCCCGCTCTTCCCTGCGATGGGCTGGCGACCTGTCCCCTGTCCTCGCCCTGTGTACGCTGGATTGGACACCAGCGCGACCCCGTTTGGGACAAGCGGCAGATAATGGATGGATGGATGGATAGTTCTGAAGTGTTCGTTCATGTTCATGAAGACTGCTACTTCTTGCTAGTGGTTCAATAGCTCTTAAATGTCTCTCAGGCCACTAGAGGTATATACCAGGTATTTCAAAGAAAATTCAGATAAAATGCATTAAAATTGCATTATGAAATGTATCAGCTTAGAAGGTTCATTTAATGGTAACACCCAAAAGCCTAGTAGTTGCATCAGGCATGTGTTGTTTTTGGAAGGATGCATTGATGGTGGGTTACAAATATTTATTTCTCTTAATGGCTTTGTTCAGTTGCTTAAGGTTGACTTTATCTACCCATTCTTCTTTGGGGCAGTTACCATGGGCATACCCTGCTCAGTAGCCTCTTTTATTTCTTCCGTGACACCAGATTGAACCACATCTTCTGGTACTCCATCCTGACTTTTAAATCACTTACTGACCCATCTGGCAGTAATTAAATTAAACTGCATTGTTTTTCAGTCAGTTTATTACTGCCTTTATCTTCAACAGCCATGCCTCATTGGGAGGAATCAGCTTGACTTCTTTCAGTCTTTTACAACACCCATAGCCTCACATCCCCATCCAATGTGGATTAAAAAAAACACCATGAACACCATGAAATTGCTTGTCTTTTTTTACAGTAGTAGTGGCTTCTGAATTGTCATCTGCAATTTATACAGTACTGTGCAAAAGTTTTAGGCAGGTGTGAAAAAATGCTGTAAACAAAGAATGCTTTCAGAAAGGGAAGTGTTAATCATTTATTTTCATCAATCAACAAAATGCAGTGAATGAACAAAAGAGAAATCTAAATCAAATCAATATTTGGTGTGACCACCCTTTGCCTTCAAAACAGCATCAATTCTAGGTACACTTGCACACAGTTTTTAAAGGAACTTGGCTGGTAGTGTTCCAAACATCTTGGAGAACTAACCACAGATCTTCTGTGGATGTAGGCTTCCTCACATTCTTCAGTCTCTTCATGTAATCCCAGACACACTGGATGATGTTGCGATCAGGGATCTGTGGGGGCCGTAAGAATTGATGCTGGTTTGAAGGCAAAAGGTAGTAACACCAAATATTGATTTGATTTAGATTTTCCTTTTGTTCGCTCACTTTGCATTTTGTAAATTGATAAAAAATAAACAATCATTTTTTATATTTGTTAAATCATTCTTTGTTTACAGCATTTCTCCACTCCTGCCTAAAACTTTTGCACAGTACTGTATTTCCTGGCCTAACTGAAGGTGGTGCACTTTCTTAGATGATGCTTATGTCAGCAACTGTTACATTATGTACCTGTGATTCTTGAACTTCACCTTTGTGCCTTGAATTAGGAGTGAAACAATCCATGCAGTCTAGCACTCCTAGGAAATGTGTTGCAATGGCACCCACTTGTGGTGTATTGACATAATTGAGTTTGGGGGTACAATATTCTACTGTAAAATGGCTGTATTATAATATTATTAGGACAGTCATCTTTTCCATTTTTTCTGCCACATCTAGTGCATTTCCACTCATTACAAAACAGATTCTAGTGACATCTTGAGCTTGAGTTTTGTTATTTATGGTCTTCTCACTACTGTGATGCTGATATTTTGAGCAACTTCTCTGAGGAGCATGCCACCACTTGTTGCATCCTGTTTTAATTGCGCTGATTACTGTTATCTCAGCTGTGTTGCATAGTGGTAAATCTGCTATCTGCTGCAGATATTCTCTTACTTAATAACTCCAAATTGCAAGCATTGATTAGTTTGTGCTGATGGAACGCTTTTTTTCCTTTTTTTTTTTTAATACAAATAGCAAAGTCATACAGGCACATCATCCATTAGATATAATATACTTAGATACAAATGCAGTACAGCATGTACAATTAAAAATCACAAACAAAAAATCAATAAATAAAACTTTTTAAAAATCTTAATTACACTTTTTACAAATAGTGCATTCTCTTTCCTAAATGTAATTAACATCAGTTCAAACATGATATCTTTTATACTAAGGCCTTGGATCCAGCTGCTATATTTCATTAACCAACCAATTCTAATCATGATTAATCCAGAATTCTTTGAACAATAAAATAAAAGTTTCTACAGCTATTTGGTTATGCACTAGCTATATACTACATGTAATCCTTTGCTTAAAATATCTAAATCTAGATATATTTTAATTATTATTTTAAAGTGCACATATTTCTGCACATACAGTTTAGGTAGCAAAAGAAAGGCCATTATTTATTTCTAATACTTAACATTTTATTCTTTGACATGCAGTACAAAGGATAACAATTTGAGTGTGTTAAGAAGATGGAGTCAATATTTTGATGGGCTGATGAAAGAAGAAAATAAGAGAGTGAAGGTTTAATTATGTGAATATAGTGAGCCAAGAAGTCAGAGCATGAAGTTATGGGAAAGAGTAGTGGAAGGTATGTTAAGAAAAGAGGTGAGGATTAGTGAACAGCAGTATGGTTTCATGCTAAGAAAGCGCACTACAGATGCATTGTTTGCTCTGAGGGTGTTGATGGAGAAGCACAGAGAAGGTCAGAAGGGGATGCATTATGCTTTTGTGGACTTGGAGAAAGCATATGATAGACATACTGCCTAGAGAGGAGTTGTGGTTTTGTATGAGGAAGCAGCAGAGAACTAGGTCAGATTGGTACAGGGTTTGTAAGCAGGCAGTGTGACAGTGGTGAGGTCAGCAGTAGGAGTTACACATGTGTTAAAGTAGAGACAGGTTTACATCAAGGATCAGCTCTTTCTTGGTTCCAATTAAGATTTGACAGGAGTGCCTGTGTTCTATGATTTTTGCAAATGACATTGTGATCTGTTATGAGAGTAGGGAGCACCTTGACCTTGAAGGGTTTCCTCAAGAGTGAATGCTATTTGGGTTTATTTTCATCAATCAACAAAATGCAGTGAATGAACAAAAGAGAAATCTAAATCAAATCAATATTTGCTGTGACCACCCTTTGCCTTCAAAACAGCATCAATTCTTCTAGGTACACTTGCACACAGTTTTTGAAGGAACTCGGCTGGTAGGTTGTTCCAAACATGACTGTGTTTCAACCTCCGCGTGACATTGATGATCATCAGCACCTGTTTGGTAAAATTGGTTGATCATACACCGACTATAATCCTACAAAATCCCTGACTTTGTGCAAGTGTACCTAGAAGAACTGATGCTGGTTTGAAGGCAAAAGTTAGTAACACCAAATATTGATTTGATTTAGATTTTTCTTTTGTTCGCTCATTCTGCATTTTGTAAATTGATAAAAATAAACAATCATTATTTATATTTCCGAATGCATTCTTTGTTTACAGCATTTTTTCACACCTGCCTAAAACGTTTGCACAGTACTGTACAAATCTCTTCACAGAGGACATTAGTCTTGAAATCTCTGTAGGTACCAAAACCTTGAGGTCTGTGGACTACTGCATGGTGATGTTGATGTTCCTTTCCTCCTGCCCCACATGGAACTTTGCAGAAGGGACACATTTTCCCACAACCAAAGACTCTTTTGAAGAGCTCATCTTGCGGTTTCACTGACACATTGCTCAGGGATTCACTGATATTAGCTGACTTTGAGATCTCCTCTGCTAGTTGCTTTTTCAAGTCATCTAAACTGTCACAGAGGCTACTGATGAATGAACAAAAGCAGCTTGCATTCTGAAACAAGACCCTATCCACAGAGTTTGTAGGTATTAAAACTGAGGTGCTGTCAGCTTTGCAAAAGTTCTGGGTGAATTTTCTGGTACCTTCTGCATCATTGGACAAAGGAAGCCCGTCTTTAGTGTGCTTGGAAACTTCCATGGTTTTCATGATCTTTTGAAATACAGTTTCCAGCTTCTTCTTTTTAAATTCATGCAAAGATATTTCTCTGGATAAGCATTTAGTAATGTGATTATATATCCACTCCTTGACATATGCTTTATAATGCTGAATGTACTGGAGAATCCTTCATCTCAGTGGAATTCTCCATTGCAATGTTGATAATAGTCACATTACTAAGACCAATCACAAATGTGGCCAGTTGATTGTCGTGCTCATAACTGTCTTCCAGTTTTGCCAGAGCAGGTGATTTAACACCCTCTATATCAATTAAAAGGACAAAGTCACGTTGTAATTCTTCCTTTAGGTCCTCACCAATAGAAAGGAAAAGCTGAACTCCAAAACCCCAGGGCAATGGTGGCCTAGTGGTTAGGGAGTCGGCCCTGGATCAGAAGATTGTGGGTTTGATTCCCTCACCAGTAGGCTGCCCTGAGGTACCCTTGTACGCTTTCAATAGCTGCCCCCACCACATGGGTGAAATGCAGGGGTTGAATTTTGTTGTGCTGTGCTGCATTTCACAATGACAAGGGTTGTCACTTTCACTTTTACTTAAAACATGGTGTTAAGCAGTGTTGATTTGCCTGTGTTCTGGACACCTAAGGCTGTCAACACAAGCAAATGACTCTTCTGCCCAACCTTCTTGTGAAGTGTCCATTAGTACATCACTCCCCCATTTCTGTAGGATATTTGATGCATCTCCATCAATTAGCTCAAGAGGAAAGCCACCCAGAAGTAGTTCAGCAGCCAGAACAGATAGATGGCTAATTACTTCAGACATTTTTGCTGAACAAACTAAAACAGTCTCATAAATCAGTGCCATTTATCTCATGTAATGTTCAATGCAGAGTGTGCTGTCAAGAAGCTTCTGATCTAATTGTGCCATTCTGTCTTTATATCCCTTTTGCTCACACTATTTGTAGTTGTGTTGAAGTACTGACGAAAGCTTGTGTGATTTCATGTCTAGTTTTAATCCTAACCACCTGAGAAAGAAGATCCTCTTACTGATTTCTGACTTTGAGAAAGCACTTATAAAAGCAGACATTGCTTTTGTCATTCTATATGTGCTTTTGCTGTTCCAAATTGTATCTTTTCCTTCTGAAGTTGGACCTTGTATTCTTCCAAGCTTAGGTCTCCTGAATTTTGTAGCCTACATTCCTCTTTTTCTTAGCCAGTCTTTTCCAGTTTCTCCTTGCAGTGACAGCTGTCCCTTCTTGTAGTCCTCTACCTGACGAATCCCTATGCTGTGTTTGATATCCTCAGATATTGTCTCTGCTGATACAGAGTTTTTGCTTGATTTTCAGTTATAAAACCTAATTCCTGAGCAACATCCTTCAGGGAATGAATATCAGATGTTTTAGATGTGGACGAATCACTTAGCAATTTTGTAATAGCTGAGCTGATGGTCTTTGAGAAATGAGCCAAATTAATATTTTGGCTTTTCTTAATTATGTTTTTTCTTTCCAGATTTAGAGTATCAATTGAATTTTTCAAAGATGATTTAACATTTTGGCTCATGTCTCTTTGGGAGTTTTCTTCGTTTTCTGTAATGATGCAAAAATTGTTGCTCTTTCTCTTCAACACTGTCCAGGAACATAAAAACAGCTGTAGACACCTGGGTAAGAAAACTGAATTGAGTTTCAAATGTGCAAATATCTCCCCTCAAAAATTTGCAATAGCCACTGGCTCAGGGAACACACCAATGCTATTGTTTCCACAAGGCAGACTCCAGCATATTTCTGCTAAGCCATTAACAATCAGCCTAGGAACAGATCCTCCCATTATTTCATGATGTGAAAAGAAATCATGATGTTGCTGTGACTTACTGAGAACTTCCTTCAAAACATGTAGTTCTATAATATAACAAATGACAATAGAGGGATATTTGCATGAACAAAGCTCTCTTCAACAAATCCTTTCGATTAATTCAGTGAATGGGGACGCCACTCTTTCAGGATACCGCTAAGAACCCATAACATAAGGGTGCACTGACCTTGGGGCATCAGAAAAGGTACTGCAAACTGGCACACTGACATTTTAAGTGCTATTTCTTGCTGGAGGAAATGATCTGCATAGGAAAAGAGAGCAGTGCTGAGATCTAGACAATTAAGACAATCCCCAGAGTGTTCCTCAGCAAATAAGTCATTTGTTTCATCATTTTCACCCAATTTAGATAATAAAGATCTTTCTTTTCTGTGGTGAGTCAGCCTCTTCTTCAGACACACTGTCACTGCTGATCTCCAGCAAAAATCTTATTTGGATAGTATTTTTCAAGCCTTATTGTCCTTAAGAACACTTGAAGAGAAGATATCATATTTAAATGTAAATGTAATTTTTTGTACTCCATATTAACTTCCACTTTATATATACTTATGTTCATATATACTGATGAATGTCATTCATACTCCAAAGGTTTTTTAGACTGTTTTATAAAAAGTTGACAAAAATGTTCTTCTACTAAGTGTATTAAAGCTATAGCAGAGATACATCACACAAGTCCTGGAGTACTATAATCTGCATGTATTGCTATTTCCCCTACTCTGACACAACTGATCTTTTTTATATTAATTATTCATTTCAATTTTCCATTCTAATAATGCATGCAAAACAAACATCATAACAAAAACACATCATGAAAAAGCTGATCAGTGGAGAATATTGTCAGCAATGACAATGTACTTTAATACTAGCTCACCACTGGGCCATCTGTGATCCTGCTGCACAGGTTCAAATCCAAGGCTTTGCACTGTGAACAATAATAATAATATTAATAATAATAATAATAATAATAATAAAAACATAATTACAAAAATGTAATGGCTTATTTAAAATTTGCAGAATGTAAATTTAACCCAATCAAGCACACAAAGATGTTCTGTATTAACATTTTAAGGTGTTACTTAGCTTTGTGGGATACTGCAAATGTACAATTAAATTGAAATATTTCCATGCGTGGACCTCTTCTTGTTTTCTGGTATTTGTATCATTTCCCTACAAAGAAATAAGCTCAAGGCCACACATGTGCACATACACACACTAACACACAAAGACACAACCATACATTTTTTTAAAAACTGCATACACACTTTCATCCTTGTCTGTGGAGGTCACCATTATTTTTCCACATTAACTTGTGTTGATCAGAACATTTCTAAAATATCTGCAAACACTGCACCATAATGTGATATAAAGTTATGAAATTATATTGTAAAAAGTGACCAGGTTTGTCTTAATAATAATAATAATAATAATAATAATAAGTTTTATTATCATTGTCGTCATCAGCAGCAGTATTGTCATCATTATTATTATTATTATGACAAACCTATTCACTTTTTGCAATATAATTTCATAACAGAATACTGTATTCATACAATGTTGTATTGCCATATCCCCCCCACTTGTGAAGTGTATTTAAGAATTAAGTTTTCCTTTATTATTATTATTATTATTATTATTATTATTATTATTATTATTATAGTCCTTGCTTTATTTTGCTCTGGGCACTACCTCCGCTTCCGATGCTTTGGGGCCTTCCAAATTTTCAGTCAGGCACCGAGCGAACAGACTCACATCTCGAAGGACCCCAGCCCACGTGTGTTTCTGTTTCACGATGGCGGACCTACAGATGAAGCTTCTTAGGAAGAAAATTCAGAAAAGAAATGAAAAGAATAAAGAACGCAAACTCCGACAGAAGCAGCAGGAAGAAGACGGTAATATTGGAGGCAATGTTACTGTTTTAGAGTTCATTCCTAAGATGTTAATCACACCGCGTGTGTCTGACTAGGAGATGCGTGGCCCTTTTCATGGAGATTATTAAGGACATAGTACGGCTTATCGCTTTAGGGTTAATTAAGCTTGTTGTTTAAATGATTACCAAGTTACTGTTAGTGCTCCAGGTAGTTAAACGTGTTACCCAGATGCTGTATCTCCAATCCGATAGCCATGCGCTGTAAGTGCATGTAAGACTAAGTGGACGTTTGGTCTGCTTTTTCAGTTCAGCTGTTTTCGGGTCACTCGGTGCTGGTAGAGGGGTCCAGTGTCGTGAAATCCGACGACAAACACTGTTTCAAACGGGAGATCATTGAACAGCCTGAAGTTACCTGAGGTTGTCCCACCCGATCCATAGAGGGGCTAAAAGCCGCCACTGGCCTGAGAAACACGGGAAACGTGTTCTCTTGACTTGACTCGACTCAGAAAGAGTACAAACTGTTATTGTTCCAAAAGAAATGACAAACTTATCAATACCCCTGGTTTCTTAAGAAATGTTCACTGAGTACATACTTTTATGAATTCACACCATATATATATATATGGCAGCGGTGGTTAGGGAGTTCACAGGATTGGAAGAGTGTGGGTTCAAACCCCTCATCAGTAGGTTGTCCTGAAGTACCCTTGAGCAAGGTACCGTCCCTGTCACTGCTCCCCGGGCACTTTCATAGCTGCCCCCTGCTGCACGGTGTTTGCATGGGTTAAATTCACAACAATTTCGTTGTGGTTCACTGTGCTGTGCTGTGACCTTGCAGTGACAGGAATAGTCACTTTCACGTGTTTGGGGACTGTGAGTGTGAATTTCAAGTTCCATTAATGTGATTAACAACTTTCTGAATAATGTTTAATCCAGCTTTACTTGTCTTATAGAGTCTACAATCAACGAAGAGGTTACAGTTCCAGATAAGCTGCAGGATAAGCTCCAGATTGATCCGAAGGATGTTTCCAACGAGGAGGAGACCGTTACAGAGAACAGCAATAAAAAGAAGAAAAAGAAGAGGAAACTGGTTGAAGCAGGAGGTCCCACCAACACCAGTGAGTTTTTCACAAGTGACTGTTAAAAGGCTGATATAGTGAGAATACATTGTTCCATTCTTCATTAAAGAAGAGCTTGATGTGTTGTCAGCATTGTTCATTTCAGAACACACTGTTCACTCCCAAATCTGTACAGTTTATATATGGAAAGGACTGGAACAGAATTATTGAGGAAATTTAAGTCATTTGTAAATAAATTATAAATAAATTACTTTTAAAAAAGTAAATAAAAGTCTTGTTATAACTGCTTGATGTTGGACATGTTTTTCTTTTCTCTTTTTTCTAGCTGTGAAAAAAGCGAAACAGGAGAATGGTAAGGGTGATGAAGATGGTACCGTTGAATCTTCTGAGGAAGAAAATGAACAAGAGAGGGAGATGAGAGAAGAGCCATCTGAAGATGGAGTAGGTAAAGATGGTGATGAGCAGCATGATGATGATGATGATGATGAAGAGGAGGAGGAGGATAATGGACCAACACTTCCATCTGGTTTAACTGGTGAGCAGGAATGTAGTGAAAAGTGAAGGCTAATGTCTTTTCTGCCTTTTGATTCATGCTCATGTGACATCTCTATTTTAAATTTTTTTTTACAAAACCTAAATCCTTTAGAATTTTCTTTATTTCTTATGTCTGCTTCAGGAGCATTTGAGGACACATCATTTGCATCACTGGCCGATCTTGTGAGTGAGAATACACTGAAGGGTGTTCAGGAGATGGGCTTTGAATTAATGACTGAGATTCAGCACAAAAGCATACGTCCCCTACTGGAGGGGAGGTAAGATGGTATTATTGCACTACAACTAATGTAAGCTGTGTCAGTCTGCACTTCTGAATAGAGAAGCATTCTGTTATTAAAAGATTTTTCTTTTCTTGGTCTAATGAGTTGGGATTTGGTAAAAGAAGGCATCTTTCATTAAGAGGTGATTGTTTGCCTCTACAGAGATGTGCTCGCTGCTGCAAAAACAGGGAGTGGAAAAACTTTGGCCTTCCTCATTCCTGCCATTGAGCTCATCTACAAACTCAAATTCATGCCCAGAAATGGTGAGTCTATACATGATTTAGGACTGCAGTCAGCTCATGCTCTTTGAAATGGCTTTTTAATTTTTTTTTTTTTCATGGAAAAGGATCAAATTGTATAATTTTTTTTTTTTTAATCTGTGAAATCTGTCACTAGTAGAGAATAAACAAAGGACGGGGTCTCTTACTGTAATGGTGAAGTTGTCTTTTTTTTTTTTTTTTTTTTTTTTAAGCTCTAAACTTCTTTTATTAATCAGGAACTGGAGTGGTCATTCTGTCCCCTACACGTGAGCTGGCCATGCAAACATATGGAGTGCTGAAGGAGCTCATGACACATCATGTACACACGTATGGCCTTATTATGGGTGGCAGCAATCGCTCAGCTGAAGCACAGAAACTTGGCAATGGCGTCAACATCTTGGTGGCCACACCTGGGAGGCTGCTTGACCACCTGCAGGTTAGAGCAAGTGTGCAAAAAAATTGAAATAACATAAAATCGTGTATGGCTTGGCTCTGAAGCTCAATTTTATTACATTATGGGATGAGAGAGATTCAAGAAATTGTCTGAAGAAATATCCCAATTGCAGTTTTCTGCTTACCTTAGCTAAAATGTTTGTCTAAAACGGCTTGTTTCAATTTACCCCTTGCTACAAAATATAAGCAGCTAATGGACTACAAAATTCAAATACAAAACAAATTATTGTTGTAAAAAAAATCTATTTTGTTTCACAAAACCTGAGTCTAGATCAGTGTTTTTGTCTTGTATGAGGGGCGTGTGTGTATTTAATTACCTGATGAGTTTTAAATGTTCTGAAATTCTACGGTTATGCGCTACACCTCTAGGACTGGGGTTAAATTGGCCTATGTGTTGTTTTTTGGGCAGAACACAGCTGGTTTTATGTATAAGAATCTGCAGTGTCTGATTATTGATGAAGCAGACAGGATTCTGGAGGTTGGCTTTGAAGAAGAACTCAAACAGATCATCAAACTGTTGCCAAGTAAGAGTCCTAAGCTTTACCCTAAGGTATTTTAGGGAAGGACACCTGATAAGTATTTCCTTAAAAGGAACATTGGCTGAAAAAATGTTTTGAGCTAAAAGTGTTGTACATATCTTAAACAATTTTTTAAACCAATAATTTTACCTCTAAAAAGACCAAACATTTAGGCAGTACTAATTAAATGAAATATTTGTGTTTATTGCACCCTTTTTTGGTGTCAATCATTTGAAACTATACAAATGTGATGGTTCTGTGTTGCTCATCTCTATGGGTGTAGTATTTCTACAGTATGCAAGTTAACTTTGGGATAGACAGATATGTACATACTAGATTTTAATATTGGCTTTAAATTCAGAGATATTGATGTTAATATTAGCAGTACATTGCATGTTGAATTTTTTTTTTTTTTTTTTTTTGGAACGCTGTAAATCTGATACTGTTGTCATTCAGCAAATTTGTAAAATATCATTCCAGAGAAGAGACAGACCATGTTGTTCTCAGCTACGCAGACCAGGAAGGTTGAGGATCTGGCACGAATCTCTCTGAAAAAAGAGCCTCTGTATGTGGGAGTAGATGACAACAAAGAAACAGCAACTGTGGATGGACTAGAACAGGTGAGCTAAACCTAAAGAAGATTTGCAAAGTTCTTGTTTTTGATTTGCAATGTCCATTGTTTGAAGAGGTTGTAATGAACTGTTTTTTCTGTTCAGGGTTATGTGGTGTGTCCATCTGAGAAGCGCTTCCTACTGCTTTTCACATTTCTAAAGAAGAACCGTAAGAAGAAGTTAATGGTGTTTTTCTCCTCCTGCATGTCAGTGAAGTTTCACTATGAGCTGCTCAACTACATTGACTTGCCTGTGATGGCCATTCATGTGAGTGACCCTGCAGAGCAGACACTTTAGTGACTTGACATGAACTGTTGTCTATTCAGGATTCCTGATATTTAAAGCTGCTGTTATGCGCCTGGCTTTGATTTACTGTTATACTAAACTAAAAGCCATTTAAAGCAGCATCACTGTAGATATGATAATCATGTAGACGTGTCCTTTTTTGGCTTTTTAGGGCAAACAGAAGCAGACGAAAAGAACCACGACGTTCTTCCAGTTCTGTAACGCTGACTCGGGCATTCTGCTTTGCACGGATGTTGCTGCCAGAGGACTTGATATCCCCGAGGTTGACTGGATTGTCCAGTATGACCCACCTGATGACCCAAAAGTACTGTTGAAATTAAGAATTATTTATTTTTTATTCTGGCTGTCCTGTTAAGGCTTGATTATGATGTTCAGTTACCATAAGATTTTTTGTTTGTTTATTTTAATTTAAGGAATATATTCACCGTGTGGGAAGAACTGCGAGAGGTATCAATGGTAGAGGCCACGCACTTCTCATCCTGAGACCAGAGGAGCTTGGCTTCCTGCGTTTTCTGAAACAGGCCAAGGTATCATCAAAAGCAAGAAGCAGTGAAATTACTGCTGTGGATGTTTTTTTCTAATAGTAAAAAAAAACATGCCAGCATTTACTTGGACCTTGAAAGGGGGTTTCCTTACAAAGTGTTTAACATTGGGTTTTCTTTTTGTTTCTTTCTTTTTTATAAAGGTTCCATTAAGTGAGTTTGAATTTTCTTGGAGCAAGATCTCAGATATTCAGTCACAGGTGAGACTTTTTTCTGAAAACCTATAATAAAATACAGCTACCATGTATCACCAGTTGTAAGTGAAAATGGATAACCTCACTAATGATGTTTTCTGCTGTGTCTCAGCTGGAGAAGCTTATCGAGAAGAATTACTACCTGCATAAGTCTGCTCAGGAAGCATACAAGTCATACGTGAGAGCGTATGATTCTCACTCGCTAAAACAGATCTACAATGTACAAACGCTGAATCTTCCCCAGGTGGCGCTGTCCTTTGGCTTCAAAGTACCACCCTACGTTGACCTTAGTATCCTTTTGAATTATGGCTCCAAATTCCAGTACTTCGTCAGCTTCTTTTAAAAAGAAGTAATTTACATAGTACTCGAGTACTTGCTTTGAACAAAAGATGCTGTTTATATTTGCCCCGAGCTAACTATAGGTGAGCTAATGAATAAATGCAATTTTCTAGTACCTCCATTTACAAATGTTGCAGTATAAATATGAATTAATAGTCCTTAGTCCTATCCATTGCATATTTAAATATCATGAATCAGATTAACTGCTATAACATTGATAAAGTTTGGTTCTAGACTACTAAACACACATCTAACTTAATTTCTTTAAGAGCAGCATGTAGCAATGTAAGATGACAAAAACAAAACTTCATACTCGAACTGATAAAGCAATACATTACTGAGAAATCTAATTAATGCAGGAGCTATATTTTAGCTAATGTACTCACAAACAACTGTTCTTGAAGACGCTTCGGTGTGTTGCTTCTTAACTTTCATCTTTCCAGATGTGCACAGCAGTAAAGGTGTGAAGCTGCAGAAGAGGGGAGGAGGTGGAGGCTTTGGCTATCAGAAATCCAAAAATGTGCAGAAGGCCAAGATCTTCAAGCATGTTAACAAAGGCAAAGGGGACCGCAGACAGTTCTCCCGTTGATCCAGTACTAGTTGGAGATTTTTTTTTTTCTCTTTTTTTCTACTTGTATGCTTATTACTTCATGGAAAGAGTCCTGTTTCCATAATGTGGCCATTATGGTTAAACTGTGATTTTTACTTTGCGTGAAATAAGTTTATCAGGAGACTGAACTTAGGACTGATCCCATTCCATGTCTTTGCCTTCCCTTATATTAAATGTTCATATGGAGCCAAAGTAACCTGTATGATGTTTTGTTTTTTTCTGACCTCTTTATACTGCTTAACTAATTGTTATTAAAATTTCCCTTTATGTATTTTGTGTATATGTTTTTAATATTATGCTACCATTTTATAACGTCCAAGCCTTTCTTCCAAAAATAGTTATTGAAGCATAACAGGGCAACAGTGGTTCGAGATTAGGCCCGATTAGGAGCGAGGGTTCGAATCCCAGAACAGTAGGTTGCCCTGAGGGTACCCTTGAGCAAGGTAGCATCCCAGCACTGCTCCCTGGATACTTTAAATAGCTGCCACGTGTGTATGGGTTAAATGCAGAAGCTGTATTTTGCTGTGGCTCACTGTGTGCTGTGCTGTTTCACAATACATCACTTTCACTTTAAAATGTTCCACTATATCTAGACAATTGCAAATAGTATTACAAGACTTAAAAATACAGGTAATCATTTATTTCATGGCAACAATTACAGGTACAACTGACTCAAACTTAGTATCTGATTTAAAGAGGTAACATACATTGTGACTATTCATGTTTAAATGTGCTTTAAGGTGTCCAGAAAGCATAGATGTGTTTGGGAAGCAGACCAATAATGCCGTATGTGCCCCCAAAGAGAGACTATATTGGACAATATTTTAGCAAATGTCAATAAAACCTAAGCACCAATGTCACAGGAAAAAGAAAACATTTCAGTGTTAGTTTTATTAGGTGTTTTTTTTTTTTACCATTTCTATTAGTAATTTTCAAAAAGCAAAAGGTGAGTCAAGGATATTTTTTTAACAAGATTAAATTTCGATGGGGTCACAAATCTGTATGCATGTGAATCAAGTTCTGTGCATATAAGCCTAGTTGGCTTATGGGAACAAGCAAATACTGAGCGCTGGTCCTCAAGTCACCCAAGAGTAAAACTTAATGGTCCCATACACTTCCAGAACATGGGGGTCTGGAGGTCCAATGATTTTCCATTAAGATGCCCCCTTTGCCCTCAGTTTGGACAGCAGCATCTCGTTCTTACGGCACTCCTGTGGGACAGAAGTTATTAATTAGTTTACAATATACAGTCTCACTGAAAAGTTTAAGGCCACTTGACAAATGGCAAAAAATATGTTGCATGTTTGGATCTTAACAAGGTTCCAAGTAGAGCTTCAACATGCTACAAGAAGAAATGGGAGTGAGAAAACATTTCTTTGAGCAGCAATTTTTTGAAAACAACGCTTAAACTGAAACAGGCTGTTTTACAGCTGATTGAAATCTTAGGACCACATGCCTTTAAAAGGCCATATCTGCAAAAATGTGGATTCATTGCCATTTTGTCAGGTAGTCACACTGTCATGACGTTCTGATGGCAAAGGCAAAAAGCGTTCCCTTTTTGAACGTGGTCGGGTTGTTGAACTGCATAAGCAGGGTCTCTCACATCGCTGCTACGGTGGGACGCAGTAAGACAGTGATTTGGAATTTCTTAAATGATCCTGAGGGTGATGGAACAAAAACGTCAAGTGGAAGACCCAAAAAAATTTCACCAGCGCTGAGCCGGAGGACCAATTGGCTGTCCATCAAGACACTGGACGATCCTCGACCCAAATTAAGGCCGTTAACTGGTGCCTACTGCAGCCCCATAACCATCAGACGGCATCTGAGACTGAAGGGCTTCAAAAAGAAAAAACGTCTTCAAAGGCTTCGTGCCCTTGAACGCCACAGAACTGACCGTTTGGACTTTGCTAGAGGGCACCAAACATGGGACATTGAAAGGTGGAAGAAAGTTTTATTCTCTGATGAGGGGGGGAAAAAAAAAAAAAAAAAAAAAGTAACCTTGATGGTCCTGATGGTTTCCAACGTTACTGGCATGAGAAGCAGATCCCATCTGGGAGGTTTTCTACGTGCCACAGTAATGGTCTGGGGTGCTTTTTCCTTCAGGGGAACAATGGAGCTTCAGGAGGTGCAGGGGCGTCAAACGGCCGCTGACTATGTCCAGATGTTGCAGAGAGCATCCCTCATGACTGAGGGCCCTCGTCTGTGTGGTAACGACTGGGTTTTTCACCAGGACAACGCTACAGTACACAATGATTGCAGGACAAGGGACTTCCTCCAGGAGAATAACATCACTCTTTTGGACCATCCTGCATGTTCCCCTGATCTAAATCCAACTGAGAACCTTTGGGGATGGATGGCAAAGGAAGTTTACAAAAATGGACAACAGTTCCAGATGGTCCAGATAGTAGATGCTTCGTGCGGCCATCTTCACCACTTGGAGAAAATGTTCCCACTCACCTCTTGGAAACGCTTGCATCAAGCATGCCGCAACAAATTTTTGAAGTGATCAACAATAACGGTGGAGCTACGCATTACTGAGTTCATGTTTGGAACTTTGATTTCTGTTTTGGGGGGGGTTTACGGGTTTTTTGGGAGGTATGGTCCTAAACTTTTGATCAGCTGTAAAACAGCCTGTTTCAGTTTAAGCGTTGTTTTCAATAAATTGCATGCTCAAAGAAATGTTTTGTCTCACTCCCATTTCTTCTTGTACCATGTTGAAGCTCTACTTGGAACCTTATTAAGATCCAGCCATGCAACATATGATTTTTTGCCATTTGTCAAGTGGTCTTAAACTTTTGATCGGGACTGTATTACTGGACATTATTAGATTTAATTTGAATACTTACATTGAGTTCTCAAGAGTTGAATTACAAATTAAACCAGCTGCTGCAGAAAACTACAAACCACAACTTTACCTCTTTAAAGTCCTTAACGGTTTTGAAGTAGAGTCTCTGCTTGTCCAGAAGTTCCAAATAATCATCATTCAGTTGGTCTCTTCTCATCTTATTCTCCTGCTTTTTCTTCTCCATCTAGACACACGTTGGGTTAAACATCAATAACAACGTTCACTAGGTTAAAATACACAGCTTTAAATTGCAATTGCAGTATTTTGGTAGTCAACTGCATTTTTTAAATAAATATTTTACCTTTATTCGGTTGTGTTTGATTCCCTCCACTATCTGTTCCATCTGTCTGAGAAACTGCTCTTTAGCTCCTGATGATGCCATGGCCCTGAATACATCCACCATAAGCACATTAGCCATATTCTACAGTGTATGTCAATATAAAGTTAAATTTAAATAATTGCCATCTAATGGGTATGTTTATCCATTCACTGTGGCAGTTATGCTCTGGCATGAACTATATGTCCTTAGTATGTCACCTATTCTCCAACACACTAGCTCCACACTCAGACCCAGCTGTTACACTCTAACTTAAGCTTGTTAATGTAGCTGAATGAAAATGAACTCGCTGCAACCTGATCACTTGTTCATGCTTTTTAATGTGCCATAGGTTCTATTGATACTCACTGTTGGAAGTTATCGTGGATGGAGTTCAGCAAATTCACCTGAGAACAGAAACCCAAAAAAGGCTCATGTACACTTAATCAGACTACACTTTATATATGGAAAAGTCAAGCATGACCATTTAAATGTCATTCCTGAAAAGGTCTTTATTAAAATGACACAAATTTACTGTCTGGTTTTTCTAATAGCATAATTTAGTTCATTGTGCCATAAAACTCTGGTACCTCCTTCTCCAGATACACCTTCTTGTCATCCAGAGTATTGTAGAGCGTGAAAAACTGTTTGGTCTCTTTATGTGTTGCAGAGACTGAGTAGAATAAAAATGTGCAAAATGTCCATGTAAGTGTCAAGCTAGTATGTTCAGTAACGTATATTATATTGAATATTAAAGACAAGTTAGATGAATGTGCACACACACCTTGGCTGTATAGTTCAATAAAGCGTTTCTGGTACTGTGTGAGCTCAGCTCTGCTAGGCACCTCATCAATTTTCCTCTGCAAAATGGCAATCTCACGGTTCCTCCGAGCCTGCATGAATAATAGATACCTAATAATAAGTAAAATGGGTTGCAGTCTATAACAGGGGTAACTATTTTCTTTCCATTTTACCATCAGGAGCCGGATCTTCTGAAGCTTCTCCCGGTCCGTAGTGTACTGCTGATCTATCAGTCGACTCCTCTCCTAAAGCCCAACAGAGACCACTGTTTTAGTTAGTTCTAAACTGAACCAAAACAAATGAATGCATTTAAGATCTAAAATATGACTTCAATATGCTTCAATGTAACACATTGAGTGAGGACCTTCTGATCATCAGCTTCATCACCAAACTCTATCCTCAAGTCTTCAATACTCTTCTGCAGTCGTGTCATCTCCTCCTATAGACAGAGGAAAAGCATAAATATCACTGTCACAAACACATTTATGAGTACTACTAAATTGTGTAATACTGTAGCTCAGTAATCACACCTAAACCCTTCTGCAATCTTTTGTCTTTTTCCAAAAGTGTGGTATGTTTCAGAGTGTTCCACAGATTTCCCCATATTTCTATCATTATTACAACATTTGGTCTGTTCAAAAGATACACACACACAGTGTAAGTAATAGAAACAATTGTAACGCACACGACAGTGTGTTCGGAATTGCTGCTCTTGTTGTTTCAGGTTCTCGTTCATGGCAACCAGAGCACGCAGTTTTTCTAGCAGACTGTGAAGAAAAGCAAAGCTGTTTTAGTTCTCTCCAGAAAATTTGGCAAACTTGCTATTCATACTGCATCTGTACATCAACATGCTTGTTTTACAGAGCACATTAGTACAAATTAGAAGATAAACAAAGATGTTCAGAGACTCACCCTGAGTCAGCCTGAGCCTCCACATCTACAAGAGCACAGAGTTCCTTCTCCAGTCGTTCACCCAGCTCTGTGGCCTATAGATACATTACTATCATCAGCATCCTCTTCTTTTTTGTCCTCATCTCTCACACAGAGCAAATTGTAAACATGCATATGTAAACATGCAATATCAGTTCCAACCTCTCACCTAAACACATTGAAACTGCTCTTTACTACATATTTAAATAGACTGATTGTATGTAGACACTGAGTGAGTTACCTCTGTTAATTTGCTCTTGGCCTCCTCACAAGCTGTTCTCACTTCCTGCTGCTTGGCTTGCATCTGAAACATGACACTACACATTAGCCCCAAAAAAAACAAAACAAACAAACAAAAAAAAAAAAAAAAAAGTCCAAAATCCCCACTTGCAATCAGTGACACTTTATCAGTTTTTTTTTTTTTTTTATGTGCACAACAGATTCACTGTTCAATAGAAACACCTATTCTTTCCTTCTCTAGCCATTATGTGGTCCATCTATCATTGAACAATTAAACACTGTAGCACAGCTGCTGACTTGCACTTTTTAATAGTTATTCTTTACCCTGTTCAATTGCAGGGGACAGGATAACTTTACAGACACAATAGCGTGTCTCACACGATATGATTGTATGAGTGTTTCAATGCTATGTTGAGAATGGTCCATCAAAATATTCAGCCAGGGAAGTTCTACTTGAGGACTAGAAGATGGCTAGTATGAATTGTACTAAGCATTATATAGGTTACAGTCTTCAAATGTAATTCAGACAGGATTTCAAGGAAGGCGTTTCTAATAAAGGAGTTGTTGAGTCTCACTTCCTCCAACTCTTTCGTCTTCTGTTGGATTTGTTTGTTGAGCGATGCAACCATGCGCCGATGTTGCTGCACGGGGCCATATCTCTCTGGACGATCCTCTGCTGAGCGCTCTGCCTATAAGATCACAAATACAAAAAAAAAGCAAATTGAAGACCACACATCTACACAAAAACATACATAAAACAGCAGGATCTTCCATTTTTCTCAACAAAATGGTAAAGACATAACAACGGATGTCATTATTATATGATGACATATATGATTTAAAGCTTAAAAGTAATCCATAAAGAGAACCAAGCAAATCTTAGGTGCATGACTGCAGGTTAACATGAGTGAGGGTTGTGATCAGGCTACTCACCTTCTCAGCATACTCAAAAGCAATCTGCTTTATTTCTTCAGACTGTAGGCCCACAATCTGCCCTACTGTGCTAGCAGTCAGTCTTCCCTACAGCAAATACAGGCATGGATAATTTAAAGCAAACTCTCATAAGACCCAACCGAAAATATTTAGCTGTGTCTTCACAACCACCTCTTTCATTAAAAACTCTCTTTGAAGCCTTAAGCAATATTGTTCTCGTCAGAAGAGTTAATTTAACACTGTGGCATGTAATTTTGTCAGAGAAGCTCTAAAGCTAACTGTACCTCCTCAGTTGCCATGGCAGCCATGCCAGTCATCAGGGCTTTGATCCTGAGCTGCAGGGGGAAATTGAAAGAGTCAACATGTACATTAAAACGAATAATGGGATGGATAATGGAATGGATAGTGAACCGTCTACACATTTTCAAATTCCTGAGGTACTGAATTCAATAACAATCGGCAGTTGGTGTTGGATTATTAGTTTCGTTCATCTTTATTAATTAGTTCAAATTCCCAAACTGATTTTCTCCACTGCTGATTGCATCTAAGTAAAAAATGCAAAATATCAAAGCAGATCTCATTATCCTCAGTATCATATACTGGGGGCAGCAGTGGCCTAGTGGTTAGGGAGTTGCCATGGATCGGAAGATTGTGTTCAATTCCCTCACCAGTAGGTTGCCCTGAGGTACCCTTGAGCAAAGGACCGTCCCTGTCACTGCTCCTGGGCACTTTCAATAGCTGCCCTCCTGCTGCATGTGTGTGTGTATGGGTGAAACGCAGAGCTTAAATTTCGTTGTGTTGTGCTGTGCTGCATTTCACAATGGCAAGAATATTCACTTTCAATTTTCTTTCAATTCATATGAGTGATAGCAAATGCAATTTTATAGGAGCCTGGCCACTTCCAATTTTTCCATTTAAATTACAAAAATTAGTGCAAAACATTGAAAGTGTTTTATTTACATTCATAAAACAAGTAATTAAGTCTTCTGTTCTGCTTAATCATATCTAATATAGAACATTCATTAATGTAATCACGAATAATTGCATTTAGTAATCATTTGAGTTTTATTGACTACTGTAGCATATTATATACAGTCGACACATAAAATATGCTTGTAACCATATTGAAATATGAACACAATCAGCCTAGTCATGTTGCTGACCTCTTCAGCTGCTTGGAGGTCTTCCTCCTCTGATACTTCAGCCATACCAGGGGGAATACTCTGTGCACCCTGAGCCAATAAGAGCTTCTTCTCTTCTGCCTGCATGGAAGGTGTCATTCACAGTTCATTCAGTAATAATGTTTAACTAGAAAATACAGCGAAATGCTGCGAGATAACAATACTCACTTTGTCTTGTTTAGAGTGCTTGCTAAATCCATAGCGCCTGAAAGGAAAAGCATGAGATGTTAAGAAGGATCTTGATCAAGTGAATAATTTTTTTAAGAGGCTATTACTGCTCCAAAACCACATACACACTGAAACAAAAAAGCCTCCATGCTGCTTATTCTACAACACATTAGAAATTTAGTACAGAGAAGGAAAAATTTAAAAAGCATGTAAAAAAAAAAAAAAATGTTGGCAAAGGAAGCAAACTAATGTTTTACTAACACAAAAATCTTGTAAATTTTAAATAAATGTTGATGCCTGAAATGATGCAAATACATAGTGTGAACTTTTACTCAGGAAAAATAAAACATTCACCCAAGTGTCACAGCTAATGACAGTAATCCAAAGGAAAGCTTCACAAACTTGGTTTTAAGGACAAAATCGAAAGTTTATTTCACGCATAAGGCACAGCCCTCATGACCAAAACTATGGGACTAAAATACACACATACTTACTGCAGGTAGAAGGAAAAGGTTAGGCATGGACTGATGTAAAAGAGAGGAGAGGAGATGGGAAGAAAAGGACAATGCAAGGACAGAACAGAAGGTGAGGAAAGGTGTTCAAGATCAGACAACTTGCAACAACTAGATGGGTAAAAAGACTGTCCAGGTCACGGGTAAATGACATGTAAACAATATTACTACATAGAATTGTACTTAAACCCTCTAAAAAATAAAAGAGTTGACAAAATATGTGAAGAATGAGTGGTAGGTTGAAATGCAGGGAGTGATGAATTAAAGGCAATTTAAGAATGACCCTCAAATTAACCTGAATAAGAAAAGATTACCTTGTTACTTTTGCGCTCTAGCAGGATTGGAGCTCCAGTGTGTCTTTGAACTTTATTTATTATACTGTAGCAGACACTGAAGGCGTGTGTGAATTACCTGCCATACTCCAGAAGAGTGGAATGAACCCTGGACTCCTCATCCAGCAGCTCTCCAGCATCAGCTTGCCTCTTATATCGCCTTTGAGGAGCATACACTTCCTACACACATACACACACACACACACTGTTCACGACTGTGTTTTATTGGGGTGTTCTACGTAAATTACAAATACGTGGCACATACAGAAACACTGTGTAGAACTAGACCTAGGCTATATGCAAAACAAATTCAGAATAGGAGTGCTGATCCCCAGATTCCTGTTATTTACTAAGATACTAAAGACCAGGATAGATCCTAGATTATCTCTTCTGCTCTGATAAGATACTTGAATATGACCAAGAATTAATGCAGTACTTACAGACACCTCCACAACTGTCTTCACTGCTTTTTCTTTTCTCTGCTCAAACTCCTCATCCTGAAACAGACAGTAAATACACACCTTAAAAGCACAGAAACATATCAGACAAGATCAAAGTGATAACGTGATGATGGGGCAAAGCAAGTCACTCTGCTAGTTAAATGTTAAGGCTATAATTAATACTTAAATCACTTTAAGTAGAGTTTTCATGCATGCCCACCTCAGGAAAGCTGTGCGTTTTCTGGAACTGAGAAATGGAGTATGTGCGGACATAATCTCCCATTTCCTCACGGGTCTCTATCGCTCTCTTCACAAGCCACTGCAACACACACAGAGCACCATTTAAATTTATAATGTTGGTATACTGCTATTTGGAAACTAGGGCTCAACAATTTTGGGAATGCATCTAATTGCAATTTGTTAAACCAGTATTTCAATTGCAAGTAGGCCTTTGTTTTGCCAAAAAAGTAAAAAAAACCTGCAGCTTAGTAACGTAAAGTACTTAGCTGATAAGTCACAATCTTTGCATTATTAGATCATTATACATCACTGCTAATATTACTTACTGCAAACTGAGATCTTTGTTGAACTGTAATTTTGATATAAAAACAATTAAAAAGTGAGGTTGTAAGAGTGTTCACCTGTATGACAGGGAAGATGTGGATGAAATCAAGCCCTTGAATCTGATGGGGTTCTAATCTGTGAGGGCACTTCATTCTGGGCAGCACAGAAACAATCTTCTCTGTCAAAGCTCTGAAGGAGAATAAGTCATGCTCTGAAATCTTTTAAAAAATTTACACAAGCTTAGAGTAGATTAGAATAGAGTGATCTTTTATTATCCCACGAATGGGAAATTTGGGCGTTACAGGGCTCATATAAAAGTGACGAGTGTACAGAAGAAGAAAAGAAAAAATATATAAAAAAATATAAAGATATAGAGAAAGAGGAACAAGTACAGGAGAAAAAGTAGAGGAGCTATAAGTAAATAAACAATAAATTATCTATCTATCTATCTTTCCATATATATATATATATATATACATATATATACATACATACATACATATCTACAAGAGTAATAATACACGGTAATAAAGTTTGAATAAATTATAAATATAAGTAAACAAGTAGCAAAAATTATAAATATAAATGTAAATGTAATAATAATAATAATAAATGTAGTAATGATAACAATAATAAATAATAATATACAATACAGTATTATTATTATTATTATTAATAATAATACTAATACATACAATAATATATAATATTTTATAATATATAATAATAATAATAATAATAATAATAAACAAGTAGTGTAATGTTATGTTATGTTGAGTTGAGTTATGTTTAGTTATGTTTAGTGTGCTGCATCTTACTTACATCTTCTGACCAATGGTGGAATTTTCTTGGAAAAGTAGATCAACATCTATGTCAAAGTTGCATGTTGTGATACACCATGTCATCCCTCCTACCACCTATCAGAAGATTAAAAAAGAGAAATATTTTAGACGTTATGGTGGATGTTCCTAATAGTAAATCTATGGTGGGATGATTTCATTTAAAACAGTACTTTATCGAAAGGTGACAAGCCCTTGATGCGTGCTCTAAAATAACCAGCTGCCAGCAAGAGCTCCAGGATTTCTGCAAGTTTGATGCTCTGCTCCTCATCTTCACGCGTCTCAACCTATAAAACAACACATTTTTTTTCAACTCTTACTTGACCTGAAGCTACCCAAGGCTTTAGAATTAATAGGTACGTGTTGGTCTGCATAATTAGCTTTTCTCAAAACCGTAATTTCCTGTCATTAATGATTCAGGAGTCATCAATCTTATGCAGAGATTGTCAATGTAGATATAGGATTTCATTCAAATTGTGCAATTAAGTAATTAATTAACTAGGTAACTCTGATTCCACTTGTTTAATTACCAAATCAGATGTCAAGTGTATTGCTAATTTATCTAAAAATGTTTAGTCTTCATTTCATTACACCATTTCATGGTCAGGCCACTATCATAAAAGCCTGGTTGGAGGATTGCTGCACTGATATATTTCTTCTGCAAGATTATCACATCTCCTCAAACTCCAGATCACATTCACAGTGACCATTGGGTTACTGGATCCTGAGACACAGAGACCCTTCTTCCAAGATTACTCCGTTTGCCTAAGTGGCCATGTCTAAAAAGAATGCTGAATCAGAATTTCTTTCAGAATCTCTTTCATTTGAGACAGAAGCGATAATACTCCTGGGCAATTTTGTTGCAGCTGTCCTCTGATCTTCAATCTTATGGCTTGGTTTACAATCTGAGATACAAAATATAGACCTTACCTAGACAGGTGTGTGGTTTTTCTAATGATGTCAGATAAATTAAGCTGGATGTAACAGAGGTCAATTGCAGTGCTGTGACAAAAAGTCAGAATAGTTCAGACTTTTATTTTCAATAAATTAACAAATTAACAATTTTTTCTTTTTTGTTGTGGAGTATTGGGAGTTGAGTGAATAAAATACATTGAATCAGCTGAAATCTGCACTTACAACGAACAATTAGAACATTTTGAAGAGTCTGAAAGATAATGAATGCGTACTGCAGATATTTCTGTAAACACTTGGGCACTGAGTTAGCAGCAAGGTAATGGTGTCTGATTAATACTAAATTTAACATATTCAACATTCGACTGAATGTTTTATTAATTAACAGATCAAAACACTCACAAGCAGTATTTTAGGACAGAAGGAAATAGAAAACTACATCAGATGGGCTCCATAATGGTTGCGGAGTGAGAGAATGCGCGAACGAGAGAGCAACAGTTTTTTAAAATGCAAATACGTATTATAAAAGATCCTACCTGAATTAGGTTCCCCTCCTGGTCGTACTGAGCACCGATTTTAGACCCTGTCCTAACTCTCTGAAAAACAGAGGCGGCCATACTCGCTTGGTGGGGTCACATGACAAACATCGGTCACGTGTGTGCTCAGTCTGTCCGTCGCCGAGTCAAAGCCACGCCCCTTTAAGCGGACGTTTCTATGGTATGCTGAAGTGTAATTACAAGTATCCCATAAGTTTCACTTTTTTTTTTGACAATTACATTTAGTTTATGCAAAGAGTCAGTATTTGCAGTGTAGTCCCTTCATTTTCAAGACCTCTGCAATTCGCCCCGACATGCTGTTGATCCGTCTCTGGGCCAAATCCTGACTGTTGGCGGTTCATTCTTGTATAATCAATGCTTGGGTGTTTGTCTTGAGGATTGGCCACAAGCTGTCAATGGGATTAAGGTCTAAGGGGTTTCCTGGCCATGGCCAGGAAAAAGATGTTTTGTTCCCCGAGCCATTTGGGTATCATTTTGCCTTATAGCACGGTGCGCCATCATGCTGGGAAGGGCTTTGTTCTTCACCAGACTGTGGGACTCCGGGATGGTTGGGAGAAGTTGCTCTCGGGGGATGTTTTGGTACCATTCTTTACTCTGGGCCGTGTTGTTCGGGCAAAATTGTGAGTGACCCACTCCCTTGGCTGAGAAGCAACCCCACACATGAATGGTCTCTGGATGCTTTAATGTTGGTGTGAGACAGGAGTGAAAAGGCAGCCTTCACCTTTTCTTCTCCAGACAATCTTTTTGTCCAGATGCCCCAAGCTTAGGAAAGGGGATTCATCAGAGAAAATTACACCCTAATCCTCAGCTGTCCAATCCCTGTACCTTTTGCAGAATATCAGTCTGTCCCTGATGTTTTCCTTGGCGAGAAGTGAACTCTTTGATGGCCTTCTTGCCATTTTCTTTTTATTTATTTTTAAATCAATTTACAATATGCTTCTTGACTCACTACCATCCTGTAAACCTTTCCTTCTACTCTTGCTGGGATTTGTTATTCACAGGTCACTACTACTACTCTTTTCCACCCCCCTTAAATTGTTCCCTGCTCTCACAAATCTCACCTGCCAACACTCCCCTCACCATTACACACAAGGAAGGTTATTCTACCTCTAAAGTAAACACAATTATCACTTCTACTGCAGACCTTATCTCTGTCCCACTGACCTCATACATGTCCTGTACCAGTTCGATATTCTTCTTTGCCACTCCTGATTGCCTCATACAAAACCCCATCTCTCTAGTTAGCCTGTCATTTGCTTACCAAGCCCAAAAAGGGACAATGCAAATCATTCTTATCTTTTCTATACTTTTCCATCAACCACATTGCATCTGTAGTGCTCTTTCTCAGCATGAAACCATACTGCTACGCGCTAATTACCTGGTTTCTTAACCTAGCTTCCACTACTCTCTCCCAGCTATTATTGATTACTATGGAGAGAGAGAGAGAGAGAGAGAGAGAAAATGAATTACGTCACAGCAGAGTCATCTGATTGGTTTGCATTTTGAGCCAATCACAGAGCAGCGACGGCGGAGGCGCAGTGTCGGATGTAAACAAAGCTGACGTTAGCAGGTTAGCCTAGCCGAGGTGCTTGATCTGTTAACTCCGTGTTGATCTTCAGTTAAAATAAAAATATCACAATGGTGGGTAATATGTATTTCCTTTGACTTGAAGAAATTAAACAGGGTCGTTTTAGTGAGCGAAGGGGGTGATATAGCCTGTCCGTTAAAAAAAGTGAAGGGGTTGCGCTGTTAGCTAGCTAGTGTTAGTTTTGGGAACCAGACAGGCAGTAAATGGAGCAAGGCAAATACTACTGTTATCTGTTGTTCAAGTTTCAGAAGTCTGATCTAGCGTCATATATTATGATATATTTAACGCTGTTTCATTTTAAACTTCTGATGGTAACCAGTGGCTAAAATAGCTCGATGTGGTCTCTGATGGGCCTTTTCCTTTGGATGATGTGGCGTAGCCCAGTATGAGTGTTTTATTCCAGGCACACAGATGAGTACTGCTCCGGAACATTTTTCATTGGCCTTCACACAGATTGTGTGTGGTCATGATATTGAACAAGAGAAGTAGATTTAAACGACGTATATAAACGCCATGTTACTTTAGTCAGTTTTATTCCAAGGCTGAAAGTTATGCCTGTGTTTTAGACTGAATGGAAAGCGTGATGCAGCGGCGAGACCCCATTCGCACAGCTTCACTCAGTGATTAATACTGCTAACATTAAGTGTTATTGAGCACTCTCTAGTTTTAAAGTCTTAAAATTCCACTTCCTTGTTCGTGCTTCCCACTTTCTAGCCAATCATCTAGGTCTGATGATATTATAGTTATATAGTGACAACCCTTGTCATTGCGAGGTCACAGCACTGCACACCATGAGCCACAACGAAATTGGACCTCTGCTTTTAACCCATGCACACAAACACCGTGCAGCAGTGGGCAGCTATTGAAAGCGCCCGGGGAGCAGTGACTGGGACGGTACCTTGCTCAGGGGTACCTCAGGGCAACCTACTTGTGAGGGAATCGAACCCACAATCTTCAGATGCGGGGCCAACTCCCTAACCACTAGGCCCATGATGATGATTACTTCTAATTCCCAGTTGTTCTAAATGATTGATTTATTTCAGCTGACAGTGATTATTTTTGTTATAGTCATTACATTTCACTGTCATATTTGTGTCTCAGCACATCTGAATTCTTTTTTTATTCCAGAATTGAAAGTCTGAAAAAAAGAATCCAGAATCGAAAGTCTGTTATACACTGTTGATTTAAGGAGAAGCAAGAAGTTGTTAAAAGTGTTGCTGAGCAAGTAGCAGCAAATTATTTTTAATATCTTTTTGTGTCCTTTCAGCCTTGTGTCCTTTAGACCTACAGAAACCTAGAAACTGCCTATTAAATTTTCTCGACGTATACTAAAATCATTTTTTGTTTTGCAGGTGTGCCGTGAGCTCAGCTGACAGTGGCATTAGGTGTGAGTAGTTGTAGATTCTCTGGATTCTCTAGATTCTCCATTATAGGAGCTATGTCAGAGGCAACCAGATTAAATAGCAATGGAACAGCCCAACGGGGCCCCTACATTAGTGTGATAACAAACCGGACAACTAACCTGCTGATCCGTGGGGCCATGCTGTTTGGTGTGGGTGTGTTTCTAGCATTGGTGCTAAACCTACTGCAGGTGCAGCGTAACGTCACCCTCTTTCCTCCGGACGTCATCAGTAGCATTTTCTCTTCGGCATGGTGGGTTCCACCCTGCTGTGGCACAGCATCAGGTAACACTCATGCTCCCTGAAAGCTTTCATGAAGATATGCCCAACTTTAAGGTGTATTTCATAATGTCTGTTATGTGGTCATTGAAATGTGTTCAGTCACATTCAAACAATTCAGCTAGACTTAGCTCCAATTATTTAAAATTATTTAGTTAAGATGGTTGTAACTATTCTGTGTTATATCTTTTTATCTCAGCAAATATGATAAGAACATAACATGTGCATCAGTTTTACTCATAATTTCACCCCTCCAGAGAAACATACATACTTTTCTATGTAACTTTTGTGGGAGTCATTTGTTAGTATTACTTATTATGGTAGAAAGGAAGAATTCATCTAAAATTTAATGATTACTAAGTGTGAACATGAAATTTTAGTACTACAGTCACAATAGCCTCTTCATAAATATATGGATGCCATCATTACCTAAACACTGAGCAACAGGTTGTTTCATTTCAAAGAGAGTTTCTTTTTTAATATAATGAGAAATGGAGGGAGGATATATAGATTGAGACCCATTTAAGAGTGGACTTTTTCAAAATATTTTTAATATGTATAATTTTATTATGTTATAATTTTTAAATAATTGTTTAATGTATTACAGTGTCTTCTGATCTTGTTTGTAATTTTTTCTTTTCTTTTTTTCTCAGCTCTAATAGGATTGCTGTATCCATGTATAGACAGGCGTCTGGGGGAGCCCCATAAGCTAAAACGCGAGTGGTCTAGTGTGATGCGTTGTGTGGCTGTATTTGTTGGCATTAACCATGCCAGTGCTGTATCCTTTTCTCACCACATGATAGCAGCACTTGCACAGTGTTCTTCTTTCACATTACTGCAAAGGAAAACAAAGAAATGACCAAATAAAACTTGAGTGTGAGTGTTCCTCCTACTGCAGAGAAGCAGACCTCAATGTGCTTCTCTCGAATCATTGTTAGCTGGGTTTTTTTTATGTATATCAGCCTAAGACTCTCTTAAAGGATAAAAGTGTATATGCTTGTGAGCACGTTCTTGGGCACCAAGGGAGTCTTTCGGAGGTGTTACAAACAGTCAGAAATTTAACAGTTAGAACTTAACTGACCACTGACCTAATTGAGAATGAGCAGTGTATTTTCTTTGACCTAGCTGTCAGAAGGTGGATTTTGCAAATAATGTGCAGCTCTCTTTGACCCTAGCTGCATTGTCAGTAGGGCTGTGGTGGACGTTTGATCGTTCTCGCAGTGGTTTTGGCCTGGGGGTTGCCATTGCGCTACTTGCAACCCTTGCTACACAACTACTGGTCTACAATGGAGTGTTTCAGTGAGTATCTTTCTGTCTCTATTGCCTTTTTTTTAATTTCTCTTTAAGATTTTAATGCTAACAAAATATTATTTATGGACTGCATCAATATAAAAATTGTACACTGATACAGCTAAAAAAGTATAAAAGGGTCTAAAATATCTGCCCTAGGCCAGTGTTTCTTATGCAGTTTTCTGATATAATGTTGTGTATCCTTTAAATGTTTTTACTAGACAATTTCCTTCTAAATGCCAAGACAACGTATGTTGTTTACTAAGAAGACTAAGTGTTTTTGTCTGTACATGTATGTATACACAGGTATACGTCTCCTGACTTTCTATACATTCGTTCCTGGCTTCCCTGCATTTTCTTTGCGGGTGTGATAACCATGGGTAATATAGGACGGCAACTTGCTCTTGTAAGTGTACAAGACAAGCTTACTTGTTACTCTGTTCAGTAAAGTCAAGTATACTGGTGTTGTGTTCTCACAAGCCTGTGTTGTGACTCGCTCAAAATGGTATTGCATAATAATACAGTGTGTGTGTGTGTGTGTGTGTGTGTGTCTGTGTGTGTCTATTTGTGTATTTTCAGTATGAATGTAAAGTAGTTCAAGAGAAGCCTCACCAGGACTAACAACCTCTTACTGCGTCAAGACGAGAAAGAGATGAGGAAACGCACACAAATCTTTACAGCAGTGGAGTGATTTAAACAGGTGCACTCTTACAGCATACAGAAGAGAAGCTCTTGTCTGATTTTTAGGAATGGACAGTGTGGAGATTAAAGGTAACTTACTGGCTGCCAGTACATTTAGGCTCAAGATCTTATGAACTGAAGGAAACTGAAGCTCTAAATGATATGAACTTTTCTGCCCTTGGGCTTCAGCCTTTAAAGTGTGTGAAACGGCATTATACTCACACATCTCCTCAGCAGTGCCGTTGAATCACTTGGCTGTGATGTGCCAAACTTAAGTCAGACTGATCCTTACTGGAACATTTTTTTTTTTCACCCTTCCTCCTTGTCTGTTTCCCCCACTCATCCCTGATGGTCATTCCCTTTGAAGGTGCTTTTTGCCCAGAGTGTGAACATGTGCAGAGTGTGCACTTTTTTGGTTAAAACTATGGGAATAAAATAACCTAGGGAGGACAAGTTATTCTTCAACTTTAACAGCAAGCAATACTTACAAAGATAAAGTAAACATTAAGTAAAAAAAAAATAGAAAAAGGTGTCCATTCAAGCAGTTTGATTTTGTGTACCAGCAAACAGTAGTTTCAGCATAACATAGCGTTAAAATTCTGTTTTTTAAACGAGTTATTCCACGCCACTTCACACTTACTAGTATATGGGTAACACTTAGAACATTTTATAGGTGTGAAAGCAGGAGCACAATCAGTGTTGGGCCAGGTATGTATTAACCTTTACAGCACTAAATCGCATTGGTCTGATAGGAAGTAATAACCAGCTTATTAAGATGTAATGTGTGAAGGTTAAATCTCTCTTTTACACCCAACTGTGTTCATTGAGCACCTGCAGTATGCTCTGTTTATCATACACATGCATACATTCCTTAAAATGGTGTGAAAGCATCAGTGAGAGAGATCAAAACAAACAATAGACTCGGGCACAGTTAAACTGAAGTGTGCCACAGCCTTAAGATTACAGGGATCTGTTGGAAAGCTAATTAAATTAATCTATAGATTTTAAAGGGACCTGTTGAAGCTACTTCCAGAATGCATTCCAGCTTCATTTTCACAACTGAAACTGAACAGAGATAAAGTCCTGGTGTTAAGTTTCTATTATGAAAGGGAAGGGATATTATTTATTATATGATCTGACTTTTTAATTCCAACAATAAAGTAAGAGTGGAGTGCATAAAGAATAAACTACAATTTATTTAGCAAGTGTTATGCCATGAGGGAAAACAGATATCATTGAATATCATGTTATATTCACATTACACATTACAAATTATTTTCCAAGTAAGGGCCTGCCATAACTCTGATGGAGGAAATGTGTTACTCTGTATTTTTCTTTTTTTACCCCATCAGTGAATGTTAGTGATTGATTTTCTGAAAAAGATGAATTATATTCTTGGTTTCTGTTAATTTTGACTGATCGGGACAGCCATCTACACATTGCAAAATGACAAAGAGCTTGTGATTTGAATCAAGTTCAGGGTTTTTCATTGGTTCTCATCTACTTTTCAGCATTTGACTGGAATGTGTCAGCTCAAATGTTTTTGAACTATATTTACCATTTGTGGTCTTTAACCATTAAAAACATTAAAGGATAAAGAAGGGGAAGTTCATGTCTAATCACAACTTCTCCTTTTCAAATATCCAAATATCTTTTTGTCTCTGGAAATTTTTGTGCGTGTTTTTCATGTATGTTGAGCGAAAAGGATTTTGTGTGTATTTATATGTTTGTGTAAAATAGCTAAAGAATTAAAGACCTCTACCTTCCTTAAAAAGGTGAACAAATTACCTCTGCAATTTCTGATAACTGATTTTTTTTTTTTTTTTAAGCCTGCTGCCTGTGTGTGGTCCTACATAGTTACATTAGTTTTGGAACAAATGCTTTCTCCAAGTCCACAAAACCGCAATGAATAAATAATGATTTATTCTTGAAAATCGCAGGTTCGCTTCGCCCCTCCTCAGGCATCCTCTCACTTTCCAAGATTGTGTTAAATAATTTGGTCAGAAACTCAACTGCCATCTCCCCTAAACACCTCCATGCTTCCACTGGTATGTCATCTGAACCAACAGCCTTTCCATTCTTCATCCTCTTCATTGCTGCCCTTACTTCCACCTTGCTAATTCGCTGCACTTCCTGGTTCATTAAACTCACATCATCCACTATTCTTTCCCCCTCTCTCAATCTCTCTCAATCTCTTCATTCATCATCCCTTCAAAGTACTTTTTCCATCTGTTCAACACTCTCTGCTTGCTTGTGAGTATGTTTCCATTTCTATCCTTTATCGCCCTGACCTGCTGCATATCTTTCCCAGCTCTGTCCCTTTGTCTAGCCACTTGGTATAGGTCTTCTCCTTTAAAGTGAAACTGACTATTTTTTTCATTGTGAAACAGATTGCTGCATTTTACCAGCGGAAATTGATAAGCTATTGAAAGGGGAGCAGTGACAGGGACAGTACCTTGCTTAAAGCAACCTTAGGCCTACTTGTCTGGGATTCAAACCCATGACCTTTTGATTTTTGGGCCAGCTAGATTTTCTAAGACTGATGTTTATAAGTGATATCTGTTCTGATTGGCTGCCATGCACGGTACCTTATTCAAGAAGCACTTTAGGCTGAAACATTCCTTAAAGGTTTTTTCTAAATGGACTAAACTGCTTTGGGATGAATAAACATCATTCAATAAACTGTGCTTATAGCTACACTCATCCATTTTATTTCGTTTCCACTCACCATGAATGTGTAATTTGTAGTTTATCAACACAGTGTCATTATTTTCTAGCCCCATCCATCCATCCATCCATAAACAGTTTTTAAGAGAGTTATTTAATGGTAGCTTCAGCTTAACACAATTGCTATAACTTCTATGTATGTCTTTGATGTCATTAGGTTCTCTGACATCTTTTTTCATGGATCCCAGGCTGAAAGAAAATTATATGAATGGTATGCAAAAAACATCAGTCAGCTCAGAGGGTCTGGCGTCTGGCGTCTGGCATCTGTGGAAAGCTGCAGGGCTTAAGGAGGATCTGGTTGAACTGTTGCAACAAAGCAGCATTAAACAAATTATTGAAATGCTGTTTAACACAGAAATCGAATACAATGACCTTAATTACTTTTCTGAATACTCCCATAGTCTCTCTTTATGTCAGTAGTTCCATGTATTACCATGATGTGTCAGTCATGATATTTATTGAGAATGTTTTGCATTGGAGGAAATTACAGAAAAATTAAGACCTAACTGCAAAATCAGGGCAATGAAAAAGCCCCCTTTTGATGCAGCGATGATGCAGCAATATGCTGCTTTTTTGAAAGGAAAACACAGATGGCAAATGCACAGATCTATCACGAGAAACATGGTGAACAATGGTGTTCTCTAGTGAAACGTTTGCTGACATGCAGCCGTGGACTGGGATACGAGGCTTAAAATACACCTAAACCTGGAAATGTTGCTGATGTGCTGTTGGAAGACCAGACATGGAAGAAACAACAGATGAAACCACAAGGGTGCTCTGCATTCAGATTACAAGCAGTGGAGAAGCTTCTTCCAAACTGAAGTTACCTCAGCTCCAACTGTTCTTGGCTGGAAATCATTACAGCTTAGAGAAACATACCTCCTCTGGAGCAAACAAACAAAAACAAGCTCAGAGATTGTGATAGTAATCATAAGCAAATAAGATCTTAAGGTGGAAGCCTGATTTTGAAGCTAGAAAATAGACCAATGACTGAACAACCTCCTCTTTCAATCAGGCTACCAAACTGCATAGTGAAGAAGAAGTTTACTAGAGCATCTCCAGTCTTAAATATATGGTGACATGGCTGAGTAAGCCTGTCTGCTTCAGTCCAGACTGCAGCTGTGTTTGTTCCATCATGGGGGAAGTGGGGTCTTTCTGTTAGTTGATTTGTTACTGGCTTTCTGTTATTAGCTCTCAATTTTTGCATATAATGTTTGTAGAAGTTACATTTTACAACTGTATTTTTAATGAATCTTTAAGTAATGATTATGCATAAATGTGAACATTCAAATTAACATTAACATTAATGATTCTCTGAATGATTAAATGGTCCTTATCTATAATGAAAACGTAAAAAATTGTTTTATATAATAGTGAAGAATTTAATTTTAAAAAACGGTTCCTAGTTGGTGCAGGGACTGGGTGTGCCATTATAAGGGAGAACATTTGATAATTATTGTTGTTCATTTAAAAAAATCCTCCTTTGACAATGCAAGAAACAAATTTTTTTTGGTATGTTATACAGTAAGTGCAGCTACTATAGCAGGTTTGTTTTCAGCATTAAAATTGGTAAGAGTGTGTGCAAGAGAAAGAGAGAGCGCAGTGGAGCAGAGACAGAAGTGACGCTGTGTGATTGTGTTTACAGTGATGGGCTGAGTGGAGAGGATGAGGATGTGTTGTGTAAGTGATGTGGATTTGCTGCTCTGCAGACTGCAGTGACTGGGAGAAGAGCTCATTACCCACAGAGTACATCACATACCTGGCAACCCACCAACCTGTCAGTTCTTGACCAGTGGTCAATTAAATATACTGTAGTTTCTGTTCAAGCAGAATAATACTGTTGTCAAAAAACCTTCATTCCTTGAGTCTGAAATAAAATTGTTCTTAGCAAAGAGGAGCTTTCTCAGCATCAAAGGCTCAACCAAAGGTTTCGAAGGGGACAGTGTTTGCCTTTAAAAATGTCCTAAACAGTATAATTTGTAGCATAACCATTATTAGGCAGACCAAAAGTGAGCACATCATTGGAAGACCAGTGTATAAAGCTTTGATCGCTGAGAAACAGAACTGGCGCTGGGCAGAAACAAAATGTGCTAAATAAAAGAATGAAAAGAAAAGACAATTATGTAAAAGAGGCCTCCAAAGACAGACTGCAGTGTCTAAATCACATCCAAGAATGATAAACAAGCAAACATTTGGCACAGACGTGCAAACATTTCTCAGTAGATCACTGGAAAAACCTCCCTTTGGATCCAAGTTTGAGATTTATGGAAGTGACAGGCGGGTTTATGTAAGCAGAATATCATGGTCTTTTAGACCAACAGTGAAACAAGGTGGTGGGGATACTGCTGAATACATACGGGTCAAAACAGGACCATTCAGAAGCTTTAGTTTTATATTAGGTGTATGTATTTTTATGTGAGATGTGACAATAAAAATAACACGTTACAGTGTGCTTTACATCTGCATATGAAGTGTAAAAATCATTGGGTGTATGTCGTTTCATGTGTGGCTGTGTGAGAACATCACTAATATAAATTATAGCCCTTTCTATTCCGAGATGAAGCCCGGTGCCTTCTCTTTTCTTTATTGTGCACGCGTCTCACATGAAATGAAGTACATCTAATATGAAATTATAGTTCCTGAATGGTCCTGTTCTAGCCCATGTCATCGTAATCGGGTGAGACGATTGTTAGAATTGTACTAATTTGTATTTTTGTTTTAAAAAAATGATGCTCAACCAAAAGGAAGAAGGAAGCTGCATTAAGTCTGTATGTAACTCACAGAAAATCATGGCAGCATTTGAAGAGAAAAGCTCACATGTAGTGGCGCAACATCGCCGCCAGACGGCGCTGCGCCGTAAACTATACACTACACACTAATTAATCCTTTTGAGAGCGCAAATCTGATCCCAGTTACTTGAAACAGTTGCTCGAGGGTTTCTCTTACACACGTGCACGCACACATACCCACATTCGACCCCAGGTCAGTGTTAAGCTCTGTTTCTGATTTACTAAAGAGGCAGTGATAATGCACTTTACAGCTGTGAAAAACAGTGTACCACCAGTGCAGGACTGCTCTCATGAGAACACACACAAACACACACAGAGTGAGAAAGAGAAAAGAGAGAGAGTAAATCATACATGTGTGAGAGTGTGTGTTGAAGTGTTCCTATGTTGAGGTCATTGTCTGCTTTTGCAGCTGTATATAAAAAGGTCAAATCTCTTTAGACAAACACACACACACACACACACACACTCACATATCATGAAGTCAGTCAAATAACCCTCTTTTTGCTATTTCTTTAACAAAATAAAGTTAACTATTTGGATTATATTATATTAATTTTATTGACTCTATATATATATATATATATATATATATATATATATATATATATATATATATATAACATCAATATTATAGGTTTATAATTAATTTGTGTATTTGTGTATAATATACAGTTCAGTCTCAGCACATTTGCTTTTTTATTTGTACGATCATACAGTGAATGAATAATACAGCACTGAAAATGGTTTAAAACGTATGCAGGCTCATAGGGGATCATAGCACTCATAGAGCTAAAACCAGAGAAACACCCTGGGCAGGTCACCAATCCAACAACCATGCAATAAAACTACAGAGGAAAAATCCTTATCAGTATACTACATGTAGAACAGTTTAAAGAATCCTCCTTATCCACATTTTTTTTTTTAAACTGTGATATTAAATGTGAGTTTGTTTACTCTTCACTGCAGCAACGACTTTACTCTTCTGCTTGTTGCTGGAACATTGCTCTGAGGATTTAATTCATTGCATTCAGTCACAAAAGTATTGACAGGTCAGGTGCTGATGTTGGATGATATGCTCTACATCACAAACAACAAACACTTCTCCTACACATTTTAAAGATAGTAGATTGGTACATAACAAAGAACAAGTGCCACTGCTTTTCCATAAAAATGATTTGACCTGTATGTCCAGTTGAATGCCTGTGACACTGAAAGGTGCATTTTCAGTTTAAAGCATTCTCTTATTAGAGGAATGGTAGATTTTTCTGGTCTAGATACACATTTATTTTCCAAGTAATCATTTAACCATGACTTGAGGGCTTTTTCAACATAAAGGCCTTCAGTAGATAATGTAATGGCCATGGCTCTTTGTTCAGCTTGTCTTATTCTCTATTGTTACTTATTTGCAAAAATGTCCCTTTCAGCTGGCCCACTCAGTGTTGTGAAGTGTGCCCTTCAACACTCACTCAAATTCACCTGCGGCTCTGTATGTATGTTGACTCAACAACTCCTTACTGAATTCCACTTAGTCACTCTGTCTATCTCCGCCGCAGGGCTTGCCTGCACCACCGACTCTTCTTCACCCGCTTATGGAGCCATGCACACATGCAACAGCTCCTCAGAAAGCCACTCCATCCTGCCGCAAGCCCTGGTTGGAATTGTTCCAGCAGTGCCGGAATTGCACGCCTCACCATTAATCTCTTTCTGTGGGAGGGAGCAGGATGGAGTGAGAGAGAGGTTTTAGGCAGTTTAAAGCATAGTTTTACTGGCTGGTTGGCTCCTGCCACTCAAATACTGAAGGCTCATCACACACTCACCCACCTGACTGATGGGGCTCTCTTTCTTTTCTCTGTTTAGCCGGATAAAGGGAGGAGCTGCAGGTGTACTGGTGTCTGAGGAAAGGTGTTATTAGTGTGTTGTTTTTGCTTGTTTATGTGGGTATACGTGTGTGTGTGTTGAGTGTGTAAGAGAATGTTACATATATACATGTGCATTTTGTTACGTGAGCAGTTCCTTCTCTGGATTAGATTTCTTAAAAATGACCATATTACTACTTGTGCATCTGGCAGAAGGATGGAACTGGAGCTCTAACACCAGGATTAAATCTTAATTTATAGGATGGAGCTATCTTTCCAGACTACACAGTCCCACGACTCCCAGCACAGAGCTGGGGTTTTATTCTCCAGTAGCTGATTACTGGCATTTGGCACATTGACCTTGACCTTAATCTGTGGCCTTTTAGAGTACCCCATTCTATTGCCAATGCTATATTGTGAGGATTATTTAAGATGTTTATGCAGAATTGACCGTGATTAAGGTGGTGGTGGTCTAGTGGTAGAGTACATGCCTACAGACTTATAGATCAAGAGGTTGATGGTTTGAATCTCACCTCTAGCACTACCACCATTAGGTTCCTAAGCAAGACCCTTAACCCCGAGTTGCTCCAGGGAGACTGTCCCTGTTATTAGGACATGGAAGTAGCTCTGGATGAGAGCATCTGCTAAATGTCGCAAATGTAAATGTAAATTATCTGCATTAGGTGCACAATATAGTAGCTGAATTCACAAACTACAATTAAACATTGGAAATGTTTGTACATAAAATGTATCTTGCAACTCTTGTGTTTTTGTCTCATATCTGATTTTAAAAGACTTTTTTGATTCACAGTCACATGATTGTGATGCAAGGGCCTGTGTGTGTGCTTATAGTCACTGAATGTCTTGGAATCACACAGACTACTTGTATTTAGCTGGTGGATTGCTGGTTCTACAGGAGAGACCACTGCTCTTTTGCAGGTGCCTGAGACATAGGGGTCAAAGATTGTGACCTTAGTGTGAGTGAGGTCAAATAGCTGGTTTTAAATGGTTCTACGGCCACCTGTTAAAGGTTCAGAGGTTAAGGGTCATCCAGACCACACCAAACCTCACTAGACACACACATGGAAACAGCAGAACACACACTGTGCAAATGCATACTGCTTTAATGGGTCAGCAAAGGTCTATGTAAATTAAAACAGTAAAATGCAAGTGTCTATACTGGTTTGAAAATAAGTACACTGGAATGTGAGCAGCTTTGTTTAACTAAAGATGCTGGGCTACATGGATACAAAAAACACCTGTTGTCAGGCTGGACTTATATTAGTTTTTATTTTTTTCCATTGAGACTTTTTATTATAGTGCTCCCAGGGTTGAAGGATAATGTTGATGATGATGATGATGATGTTGATCTTCTTCTTCTATCGGCTGCTCCCGTTTAGGGGTCAGATCATCCGTTACCATTTCTTTCTGTCCTCTGCATCTTCCTCCTTCAAACCAACCACCTGCATGTCTTCTCTCACCACATCCATAAACCTCCTCTTTGGTCTTCCTCTTTTCTTCTTTCCTGGCTGCTCGATCTTCAACATCCTCCTCCCAATATAATCCTCGTCTCTCCTCTGGACATGTCAAAACCAACGCAACCTTGCTTCTGTAATGATGATGATAATGATGATTGATCATTCCTTTAGTTTATAATTCTGTTTTTATCAATATTGTAAGTGATTGTTATATGACATTTTAATAGTTTAACAGTTTCACTTTCAAATACGAATAAAATGGCTATAAGAAAAAGAGAGATTCATAGAAGAAAGAATGGCATTGTTCATAGTACAAAAAATCACCAAGGGAAACAAAGACTTAAAATAACTGTAAAATGATGCTGGGTTGCTCAAAACTTTCTTTATGTCATCCTGTTCAGCAAGAATTTATACAAAGCAGCTTTATTGGGCAATTCTTTAAATTCTAGTATTATTATTGGTATTTATTATAATTTTACTTATATATAAACTTATATGTTGAGTGCCTGATGTGTCTTTTGGCTGCATATTCAATGTTTCTGTTTGTGGAAAAGGCATTCAAATTTTATTGTACATGTCCCTATACATTGTGCACATGACAACACATTTCATTAAAGCCATAAAAACCACAAATTCACCTCTTGCTAGGTTATGTGTAGGTCATATATCTATGTATATATCTATATCTATATCTATATATATTTTTTTTCATTTATATCTATATCTATATCTCTTCAGCTTTATGTTGGTGTCAGTGGTTTGTAATCTGATGATATGCTGACACTTTTGAGTGATAGTTTGGACTGCACTTTTTGTACTCTTATACATGGAACCAACAAAAGATTTTGTTGCACAAAACTACACATAAATCTCTTTTGGTTCCCTAAAAACGTCTTATTAAACAGTTCCTCTGAACTGTAAATAGAGGAATATTACTGTAAATACGTTAGACTCCAGGGATCTTTTATTAAGTTTAATGAATCCCCACAAATGGAAAAGGCCCTAGGAAAAACCATTAAACTGATTAAAAAATATATTACAGCAAGATTCTTTAAATCTTTTAAATATTTTGGTTTATAGGCTTCTTTGATTCTTTATAGTTTTTCTATGCCACTGCTTAAAAATAAATTAATGTCAAAATCTAGATGATATGGACCAGAAAGATCAACATAACTTAAAATATTACTAGCTCTGAACTTAAGACCCCTAACTGGATATATAGAAATTCAGATCATGGTAGTGGCTCTACGCTGACATCCTCAGTAATGCTACACAGTGAAGCCCCTCCCTGTAAGAACATGAGCTCATTGAGAAGGCTCATGGCTGTGCAGCAGTTCCTGCTGAGTGCTTCACACTTAACAGGATGTTCAAGCTGAATGCACAAACACACACACACACACACACACACACACACACACGCACACACACACATTCTTTTTTTAAAGCTTTAATCAAAAAGAAAGGCCATAGCAACTTTCTGCTGGGATGACTTCTCAAGCTACTTAATTTTCTGCTCACCAAAAGCACATGGTGTTGTTGACACTGAACTTGATTTAATATGCTCGTAAGATAATTTTATTAAAACAATCTGACTAATCAGCTGGTAATCTTATACAGCTCTGACATGTGAACAAGCACACATAGGTTTAGGAATTAGCATAAAAAACTGTTCAAACAAACTGTAAGCACTTGTATGAGGGTAGTTTTCCATGACAGTAGCAGATTCAGTCCTATTAAACATGAAGCATGTTCTTGTGTGTGTGTGTGTGTGTGTGTGTGTGTGTGTGTGTGTGTTTCTCTCCTGCTGCTTCCGTTGTGTGCGGCTGATCAGAGTGCTCCCCTGCAGTGTGTATGTCACTGCATGACAAGACCTTGACTTGTTTAGGAAGTGGAGGAGTCTGTGCTTTGTCCGCACTCAGTGGGGCAGAGAGAGAGAGAGAGAGAGAGAGAGAAAGAGAGAGAGAGAATCAGAGTGAGATAAACTGGGTGATGAGAAAAAAAACATATCCAAGGAGGACAAAGAGCGAGACGTCTAGACGGGACTGATGAGAGGGAGAGAGAGAAAGAGAGGGAGAGCGAGGGTAACATTAATGTCCTGGGAATCTCTTGAGTCTTTCTTACATTTGTTTTCTCTCACTGTCTTTCTAGATATACGGACCCGATGTGTGTGTGTGCATGTGTGTTTGTGTGTGTAAGAGCAGGTGGGGGGTGGGGAGATCACTGTTCTTTTTAAAGCAGTTACTAACCAGTTCTCTAATAAACCTTTCACCCCTCATCCTTTCTGAGGTCACTCAGCTTACAGCAACTGTGCAGTCTTTGCCACCCACAGAGGCACCCTATACCTCATACCCCCAACCTTTACACACACACAGCCACACACACATACACGCCCAGCGGTATATCTGTGTTCTCTGCATGTATATGTACAACATGTGCAAGCTCTCCCTCTCTCACACGCAAACTTTTTAACTTCTTACACGTAAAAGTATTTTGTAGGTATTGCAATGCCACAGAGAAACCATTAGCTAAGATAAAGGTTTTGATGTTAGCCATCTATTTACATTCATTACCTGTGGATATTATATTCACCAGCACTGAAACATATGATAAAAAATGTATTTGTCACTCAAATCACCATTTCCTTGCTTATTTAGATTGTGGGAAAAATAATAAATAAACCGCACCTCCTACTCAAAGACCCTCTCTGTGCTCTCCATGGTGCTGATTTGGATTTGGTTTGATGCGTGTGTAAGACTGGGTTTTACCCATGTGGACCTTTTATCTCCAATTAATACAAAAAAATCTTAGCCTAGTTAACTGTGTTTGTATTTGGACACAGTTCCAAGCACAAAGTTGAAAAAATCTGCAAGAGTGTTTGGTTATGTTTGGAAATATGAAGCTGCTTGTACTTTTCTGTGAATAATAGAAGGTGTTTTTGGGAAGAGTGAACATACGGACAGTCATTAGCATAAGAAAGTAGGCATTCTGGTGTGGGAGTGTTCAGTCTTTATGAGTGTGCGTGCGTGTGTGTCAGCATGTTTGTGTGTCTTTTCAGGGTGCACCAGATGGACTCGGGTGCCTTGACCTTTGACCATGTGGTTGTAATGATGTCTGATAGACTGGTTGCGACATCATATCACTGTCACTTGGACTCTCTTTTTCAACCGTTATAACACACACATCCTCTCAGAGAGTCCTCTTCTCCCTAAGGACCCTCTTCAGTGTGAAGAGTAATGAATTGTGCTTTAGTCGGACAGACCAAGCAGTCTGGTCATTATCCTCAACACATGCTGCTCAATATAGATAATCATTTAATGATTATATAATAATGATCTATCAATAATAATTACTCTGTATAATCAATTATCTGCTATAATGGCACTATTATAAATTACCCTTAAACCAGATTCTGTAATCATTTAACTCTAAAGTTCTAGTTAAAATATAATTAAATATTTCATTGAATTTGGTTTGTCTACACTGTGATGACTAATGTGTTCACTGGCACATCAGTATAATGTATAAAAAGTTATAGACTTTGAATCTGATACATAAAACAATATTGTGCATGAGTAATCAAATTTAGTTAGAAGGCTGTGTCAGATTATAAGGTAATGGCTGAAGGCCAGTATTTAGTATCTGGGTTTTGTGAAATCATTGAGAGTACAGTGATATGGAATTAAGGAAATTTAGGAATTTATATTTAGGAAATTATTTATTGATTAAATAAAAATTTACACTGCTTATTGATTACTACTCAGTATAAAACAATTTTACTGTCTGAATTGAGGATGCTGATTTGAATTTGAATCAGAAGATGTGGTGTAGGACCAGCTTTGGGCCATGTCGATCCTTTATCACCATTAATAAATACACTTTTTAAAATTTATTTATTCTCTCAGGCAAAAAATCTTACTAAATAATGGAGAAGCTTCATTAAAATGACTACCTATTAATATAAAATAAAATATGCAAATAGCTATATGTTAATACAGTGTATTTTCTAGTTGCTTGCAAGCGTTAATTATATATATAAGAAAACTCCAGCAATAAACACATATGTGTGTTAATTGGCATGCATTTGATCGTTTGTCATAAAATTTGTGAAATACTCATTGACTGAAATGTATAATGTTAAATTATACTCAAACTCATCATGTTTTGCAATTGTACTATTGTGCAAGTGAACTGTTCATTATGTTTCTGCAGTAAGAAAAATTACATTTGGAGGGTTTTGTAAAGATTCAGAACATACAGCTTCAATCATTCCAAGATGATCAGCAATGCTGTAAGATGGTCAGAAGGAGTCTTCAGTGGGTGGTCAGCTGAAGCAGTGCATGACCAGATCTATAAGGAAGTGAAGAATGTTTGTATGTGTGTAACACATGTGAAGGGCTCCTCAGTGGAGTTTAATGGAACATGGGAGATCATCTCTCTGCTCGTTCATCATCCACTTTACAGTCCAACCTGCCAGCCGTAACCAAGGCAACGGTCTGGCACGTGCCATACTCTCATTACTCAGTGAGCCAGTGGGCCGAGAGCACACATGATGTTCCATTAGCTTCCTCCTGCTAGAATCATTTTGGGCCAATCGGAAGCTCAAGGGATAGGAAAGCCTCCCATCCCTGCCAGCGCTAGACAATAAGCCAGTGATAAAGAGTGTGAATGTCAGTAATGCGCTTAGAGAGATGCACATTAAAATGATGAAGGATAGAACTATATATAAAACAATTTAGTCTCTCAGGTTTAAACCAGAAAGAAAAATCAGTCATTATTAAATCAAATAAATTATTTCTAGATGAAAGAGTAGGTCTTTGTCAATACAATAGTGTAACACATGAGTTTAGTTACTGCTTAACAAATAAAGCCTGTAATATATTTGGCATGCTGATTTAAAGGGCCTTTTTTCACATGACTTTACTTTGAAAATTTGTAAGTTGGCCAAACAAAACCTTGTATCTGAGATGGCATATTTAAGAAGGAAAAAACTTTCCAATAATTAAAAAAAATGTGTCAGGCTTGGATTATAAAAAAAGTAAAAAACAATTTTTTTTTATCAGTTTGAGGAACTAGGCAAAACATTTTTACTAAACATATTCATGTACTCCTCAGCTCAGGCAATACATTTGTAGAGATTATGCTTCAAAAGTATCCTGTTTTGAATTAGTTATGATGCTTCCATATATAAATGCTTATTATTCCAACTACAATTTCACTTCATGTACATTCAAGCTATAAATGGTGTCATTTTTCTCTAGATTGCTTTTCAGACAGACCAAAGAGCTTTTACATATTTTTTTTGTTATTCTTCTTGAAATATGCTATTCCCCACATTCTATTGATATTCTCATGAAATGTTCACACAAAGGAAAGCCAAGCTAGCATATTTAAATAATGAGGAATAATAAACAAGGTTTTGACAACTAATAAGCATTAAACTAAAACAGAGCTTTTGTCTGTATGAGCCTGGACATGTGTGTTAGACAGGTAGTGTAATGGTCTAAACGATGGTCTAAATGCAGGGTTGTAGTCTCACTGGCTGTAGTCATGTGTCAGTTTACCAGGTAGCCGCGCTTGATAGCATCAAACAGTGCTGATAAGGGCTCTCAGACACTGAACAGAGGCTTTGCTTTAGGCTACTTCAGAATTATTCGCACCAGCATGCCTTTTCACACACACGCACACACACACATGCACATACACTCACACACACACACACACACACACACACACACACACACACACACACACACACAGACAAAAGCATGCAGAGATCACTTATATTTTAAGTTACTGATACTATGAAACACAAACAAAATGGTCTATGTGCATGAAGGGGAGAGAGTGTGAGTGTTTTATAAATGGTTCCTGTCATGTCATCCTGTGTTACTGAAGGTAGATGACCATTGCTTATCTGATACCATCTGAACCATGGCTGCACATGATTTATGACTTTAGTGTGCAATGTATTCAGTTCATTCCTCTCTCTCCCTCTCTCTCTCTCTCTCTCTCTCTCTCTCTCTCTCTCTCTCTCTCTCTCTCTCTCTCTCTCTCTATATATATATATATATATATATATATACTCTCTCCACACATATATATATGTGTGTGTGTGTGTCAATGTGTGTGTGTAGGTGTGTGTGTATATGTGTGTGTGTGTGTGTGTGAGTGTGTGTGAGAGAGAGACAGTGACGGATTTGAATGCCCAGTGTCCGGTCCTGTACATCCTGCATTATGGTGCTAATAGGTGCTTTAGTGACAGCACTGTGACATGCTGCAGATACACACACTGCAATTTCAGGTTCTCTGTTTTGTATCGGTAGTGCAAGTCACAGTAATCAAAGAGTGTGAGTTTAAAGGAACTACATATGCAATCTTACCATGTCCTCTGCAGATCTAATCTGTGCTTATGGGGGCAAGGGGCTTTAGAGAAGGAGGCATTGATTGGTTAAAGACTGTTATCACAAACTGCTGAACTCGGCATGTAGTCTGTGCGAAGAGCTGTGAGTAGTAAACTCCTTCTGTTTTGAGGTCAATTGCTGTGAATTTAAAGCTGTTTTCTTTCAGACTAATACTTCAAGACTTTTGGTTGCATCAAATGTTTAAAGAAACTCTCATAACTGCTGAAGAAACCCATAACAGCTTCAAGATATGGAAAAATCTAAGATGTTGAGTATCTGTTCATGCAGTAGCTCTGTTGTTGTGAGAAAAGTATATAACATTACCTTACATTCACCTCTTATTTGGGGGAAAAAAAAAAGCAAAAAATTGATTCTCTTACATATTCAGGTCAGGTGTGTTTAGCTATTTTACAATGTCAGCTTTAAAAAACATTTTTAAGAGCCCATATCAGGAAAACCATATTTTAACAATCCCTAGTCTAAACCTAAATGTAGCTGGAAATCTATGTTTTTCTTGTTTGTTTTTCCTCTCAATTTTGCAATTTAACCATTATATGCACAGAAATTTCATGGTGTTTCAGGAAGGACTGCTTTTTAAAACTGGGCAGCTTATATATAATCAGTCTTACAAAACTAGCCTGTTTTGAAGAGACATGGAGAGGTCAGGAACAGGGGCATGTAAGTGTAAATATGAATTTTTTGGTTCATTCAATGTCTTTGGTTCATTCAGTTTCTCTTTGGTCAAAAATAAGTACCATACAATAAATGTATAATATCAACTGTATAATAACAGACACATGCAAACACTCAAAGATTAAATCTGCTTTGAAGTAAGACTGTGTGAAAACATGATCATAAATTTTCTGATCACTTGAATAATTGTGGTGTATTGAATACAGAACTAGTCTTGAGACATTTTTAAACCAGTCACTGAAAAAAGAAAGATGTTCAGATACGACACACACACACACACACACACACACACACACACACACACACACACACACACACACACACACACACAAACATGCTCAGTTTGGCTGAAATGTTTTGACATAAGAAAGCTAGCTGTGCACACACTCACTTGACTGCTTGTAAGACTGAAATGAACTAAATGGGGAACAGGTTGGTGTTTTTTTCTAGGTCTCACAGGAACACACACACACACATACACACACACACACACACAAACACACATGTACACTTGCTCATACACTTACACATACACATCTATACTAAAAGACACATACAGACTCTCTCTCTCACACACCTGGGATTCACATGCTGTAGTGTGTCTAGAGTGCTGTCAGTGAGTTTGACCCTTCATTGTGCTGAAAACAACTACTGTAGTTTAGGCCTCCCACTGTGTGTGTGTTTGTCGTGTGAGTGACATTAGAATCCGACGTGAAAAAACAAATTCACTGAGCTGTTGAGTCTGAATCTTATCTCTTCTGTATGTCTAAATCATGTGGGGGTTTTTTTGCAGTCTTCAATTATGAAACAAAAAATGGTGTAAAATGGTGTAAAAAAGATTAAATGTAACATTTTTGCTCTATTATGCAATTTTAAATTAGCAGATATAATAAGTGACACAGTGCTGTGAAGAAAAATCACAATAATAATATTAAATGTTCAACAGAAAATAAGTATTACAGGAATGACCAGCTGTTGCTGTATATTATTATATGTTGCATAGAGTTGCCCAGATAGTTTTATTTGAATATTTTGGTTGAAAAGGAACTCTTATTAGTGGTAATCTGTTTCATTTACTTTGCATTAGTGACATTTTGCTGATGTACTTTCCTTTGCATTTTCAATAATGTTGGTGAAAATATTGTCATTGGATATAGTTTTTTCATTTTATTTACACCAAAGAGTGCTTCGAAATTAGAAGAAAATGCAAAATATTTATCAGTTCTTGCACTGTACTGGAGATGTTGCACCTTGGATTATTTATTTTTTATTTATTTATTTATTTTAGGTTTTTTTTCTGCTAGTTTTGCACTTGCTTGGCACATTTTATCTCAGCCTACAATCTATCTGCACTCTGTGACTCCAGATAATCCATTGGAACTGAAGATGACAGCATTTGTTACAGAGCTTTAAACAGATGTTCTTACGTTCTCCCACTTTTTTTTTTCAAAAGTTCTCACTACAACAAAGTGCACTCGTCCAGGCCAGCTTCTCTGCAGCCCACACCGGGAGCGAAACTAAATGAAACAGTGCCTGGAACGAAGGCCTGGGACAGAAGGAGATCTTCTGAAAATCTTTAAGGAATTATGCCCATCTGTATTTCCAGGGAATAGGGGAATTCAAACTGGAGTAGTTTCCTGTAGACTGAAAGGAAAACCCCTATAATGCTGGATTAACACCTGCAGTGTTGGGTTGTCTCTATAACCCAGATTGCAATTTAACACATACAGCTGCTTGTTTGCTTCTCTTACGACACACTTAACCTGTAAAGGATTCATTCGACAAATCAACCAAAGTACTGAGTTCCAAGAGAGAGAGAGAGAGAGGTGGAGAGAGGGGAGAGAGAGAGAGAGAGAGAGAGAGAGGGAGAGGAGAGAGAGGGAGAGAGGTAGACAGAGAGAGAGAGGTGGAGAGAGGTAGACAGAGAGAGAGAGGTGGAGAGGGAGAGAGAGAGAGAGGGAGTAGAGGAGGGAGAGAGAGAGAGAGAGAGAGAGGAAAGAGAGAGAGAGAGAGAGAGGTAAGAGAGGGAGAGAGAGAGAGAGAGAGAGAGAGAGAGAGGAGGGGAGAAAGAGGGAGGAGAGAGGTGGAGGAGAGAGAGAGAGGAGAGAGAGAGAGGGAGAGAGGAGGGAGAGAGAGAGAGAGGGAGGGAGAGAGATAAGAGGAGAGAGAGAGAGAGAGGAGAGAGAGAGAGAGAGGGAGGAGAGAGAGAGAGAGAGAGAGAGAGAGGGAGAGAGAAAGAGAGAGAGAGAGAGAGAGAGAGAGAGAGAGACAGAGAGAGAGGGGAGAGAGAGAGAGAGAGAGAGAGAGAGAGAGAGAGACAGAGAGGGGAGAGAGAGAGAGGAGAGAGAGAGAGAGAGGCAGAGAGAGGGGAGGAGAGAGAGAGGAGAGAGAGAGAGAGAGAGAGAGAGAGAGAGACAGAGAGAGAGGAGAGAGAGAGGAGAGAGAGGAGAGAGAGAGAGAGAGAGAGAGCGAGAGAGAGAGAGAGAGAGAGAGAGAGAGAGAGAGAGAGGGGGGAGAGAGAGAGAGCAGAGAGAGAGAGAGAGGGAGAGAGAGAGAGCGAGAGAGGGGAGAGAGAAGGCCAGAGAGAGAGAGAGAGAGAGAGAGAGAGAGAGAGAGAGAGAGAGAGAGAGAGAGGCGAGAGAGGGGCTTGGAATAGGCGTAGCTAACGCGGTTAAGGTCGCAGCGCGCTGTGTGTGGTCTGGTTGCATCTGGCCGACATGAAAAGTGGTAAAGATAGAAGGACAGTAGAGGAGAAGATGGTAGCAAGGCAAGAGAGAAGGAAGAAAGAAAATTATAGAAGAGGATGAGAGCCTTAATGAGCAGAACCTGACCGTCGGGGCTGGGAGGGGGGACTTGAATCTAAGGGCTTAAATGTGAAATATATATTTTTTCACTTTTCACTTCCTCATTATTTAGTGTTTTGCTGTATTTCATGTTGCATGTGGAACCGATGTGCACTTTTCAAGCAAATGTATAATTTTTTCCCCAAAATTATTATTTTTTTTTACATAGACTAAGCCTTAGGCCACAACACTCAGATCTGGGAGGTGCTGATAAAATGTAATTCCATATTTTCCAAATACATCACACATGCACCAGAGCTTCCTGAGGACTGGCATCCCGTGCCAAGATAACAACAGCTTGTTATGTATGCTTGTATTAAAAGAACAACGAACGTTGTACAGTAAAAACTATTGTATAAAATTGGTAAAAATTCTGTTCATTTTCTCCATTAATTTGCTGTTTATTTACAGAATTCATACTTTATTATATATTTAAAAACACACCAACGTGGATTGAAAGACTAACTTCTTTGACAAACCTGCATCTCTCAAAATTCACCATTCTTTACACCAGCCTGCTATTTTAAACACTAGATCCACTGCAATAAATCGCTCTAAATCCCTTCTTTACTCTCTGTTAGCTCGGGTGTGTCAGGATAAACCCCGTGTATCTCGCTCATCTTCTTCAGATAGTGTAGTGACAATGAGTGTTTACGACACTCTTACTGGCGAGGCAGAAATTAGGAGAGAGTTGCTGCACCGACTCATTTTCTCTCCCCAGAAGTGATGAGCAGACCAGCACTGTCAGTGTTTTAGAGTGGATGATTTGTAGAGTTTAGGAATAATGTCCTCAGAAAAGGTGTGTCTGTGTGACCTCATGTTCAGTATACACAGAACAGGACACGTTAGTGTAGGGAAGCCTGAACACTCCTTCATGTCATGGTTGAACCTGACGGTGCTCTTCTGTCGAGCTTGTCTAGACGCGCTTGAATGTTTGTGAGATGACAAGCGCCAGAAAGAAACAGAGCCTTGAATTAACGCAATTTAAATATATCAAATGGCTGCACGTGAGCAAAGTGTTATACATTAAATCAGTTCTTGACAAATTAAGTACAGGAAGCAATTATGTTGATGCACATTATATTTTTGTGCAAAAAAAAGACTTGTGTGCCACTCAGTGCTCACATCCAGGTCTGTATTCTTATCTTTTCAGGGGCTTGATTTCTTTTATGCTTAATATTGAAAAAATATTTTTATTGGGTAAAGTGGTCGCATTAAGAACATGTTGAATCAACAACTGTTTATTTATTTTGGCAGAAATTGTATTGATGTAACACAACCACACATTTGAATTAGGGTCGCTTTAGAAGAAACTTTAAAGTTTCTTCATTTATTTGCTTAAAATATATTTTTCAGAAAGACATTTCTTTCTATATGTACAATACAATATTTATATCATGGTGGGGAAATATAGGACCCCAATTCACACATATACACACACAGAGAGAGAGAGAGAGAGAGAGAGAGAGAGAGAGAGAGATCCATTTTTAGTTGAACACTCCCTGTAATGCAGTACAGGCCTGCAGGCTTTAGTATAGCCGGAACGGTGTCATGAAGGCCAAACCTGAAACACCATCTGTCTGAAGACCAGGTTACATCTCTGAGAAACTTTCATTGGAAATATAAATGCTTTAATCGCTGGAACGTGTTTATCACTGACCTGAACGTCAAGGTCAAGAACATTACATACTTGCAGTTGGAGAGAGAGAGAGAGAGAGAGAGAGAGAGAGAGAGAGAGAGAGAGAGAGAAGAGATATATATATATATATATATATATATATATATATATATATATATATATATAGAGAGAGAGAGAGAGAGAGAGAGAGAGAGAGAGAGAGAGAGATAGAGATAAAGATATATATATATATATATATATATATATATATATATATATATAGAGAGAGAGAGAGAGAGAGAGAGAGAGAGAGAGAGAGAGAGAGAAAGTTTAGGGAGATACAGAGAGAGAGAGAAGAGAGAGAGAGAGAGAGATAGAATAAAGATATATATATATATATATATATATATATATATATATATAGAGAGAGAGAGAGAGAGAGAGAGAGAGAAAGAGAGAGAGAGATTAGGGAGATACAGAGAGAGAGAGAGAGAGAGGGAGATACAGAGAGAGAGAGAGAGAGAGAGAGAGGGAGATACAGAGAGAGAGAGAGAGAGAGAGAGAGAGAGAGAGAGAGGGAGGGAGGAATGTTGTCTAGATGGTCTAGATATGTTGTTTATCCGTTTATATTGGGTTTTGTGGTCGAGGCAGTGATGCAGCTTCGGGCAGGCCTGGTTGAACACTAACCAGCGTCATAGAGTACATGAAAATAAGCCATCTTCATTTTCACTCTGATTTATAGAGTGTAATTTACTTCGGACAAAAAAAAGAGCGTTCACATTGACACCGCCTGTCTAGTTTTCCACTAATCAACATCCTAGTCTCCAGACGCAGCAAACATTTACAATCTAGTCAATTACTCCTTTAGCGTATTTGTTTATTTGTTTTATTATTATTATCACCGCCATAGCACCGATAATAATAATGAGTATGATTAATAATAATTATTATTAATATCGGTATTGGCCGTTGTTACTTATTGATTTATATCAACTTAACTGATGCGTGTTTTATCATTTCAACCATGCATCTGTAATGTGTTTATTTATGATAGTTTGACCAAGAAAAAATTAATGTACTCATATAAACATTTTAATATTATTGTTATTATTAGGCTCATATTATTAGTAGTAGGTGTAGTAGTAGTTGTTGTGGTAGTCCTTTTGATTAGGTGGCTGTCTGCGAAGTGGGGCTGTAACTCTGTTGGAGCAGGGATATAATAGGTATATGCTCTGGTTTAAAGATTTTTTTATACTTTGTACGGCGTTTTTTTTTTGTGTGGATTTTTTTTTTTCTTTGCTCTTCGAGCATCAGAAACGGTGCCTGTAAGATCACACACACACACTCAAACACACACGCACACTGTCAGAACAAAATTGGATTTGAACTCGCTTTTTCAAGTTCAACTGAATTTTTTTGGAGATTTTTGTCCTTCTGTCTTAAAGTGTTTCTCTCTCCTCCCTTTTAACCAAAAACCTGCAAAAATGCTTCTAAGCCAATGTGAAGCTTAAATGATAATGGAAGGATTTACTTAAAAATGAATTATGAGGTGAGCAGACCCACACACACCACACACACACACACACACACACACAAAGCGCAGGAGGGACTCGCTCGGAGAATGAGCACCAGCCCAACAAAACCCACACAGTTCCCAGAGCTGCGCGCCCCTCCACCATCCCGAATTCAGTAGAGACTCTCATGCTTGGATGATTTTGTCACTTTGAATGCTGTCTGTCTAAGATCAACCCCGAGCAGCGTTTCAGAAACAGCAGTGATTCGCTCCTGATGTAAAACGGTTTATTTTGACATTATAGCATTTATTAATACGCTTTGTGATGTTCAGGCTTATACACAGACTGCGCAGAAGCAACATTTTTCCATTTCATCTTCTCAACAGAGGTGCGCCAGTGCCCGTCTACTCTCACGGCTCAGTGTTTATATCCTACATACATTTTCATCTACTAAAATCTTTGGTACGAGGCTGTCAGATAAACGGGGTTTCAGGAAAAAAATATAATTCATAAACTGATCTTTGCATCATTATAGACACGAAAGAGAAAATACAAAAAAAAGAGAACCGAGCAGGATCCCGGTCTACCTGATTCAAACGGGTGATACAATTTTATAACAAACGTCTGAAAAGCAGAGATTTGTGTGAGTCCGATTTTCTCTCTCACACTGCAGTCCAGTCTTTCTTCTCTTTAGGTCGGCCTGTGTGGCTCTTCCTCTTTTCCGTGTCCAGATCAGCCTGGCTTTGTGCTTCACTCCGTGGGCTCTTCTGGGACGGTGGTGGTGGAATGGTTGTACAGGCCCTGCGCCATGAGCTGCAGCGCCAGGCTGTTCTTGTAGCCGCTCGCCTTTTTTATTTTGGCGCGTTTATTCTGAAACCAGATCTTAATCTGAGACTCGTTCAGGTTGAGTTCGTGTGCGAGCGTCTGCCGCCGCTGCTCCGTGATGTACCGGTTCACCTGAAACTCGGTTTTCAGTCTCTGCAGCTGCTCGGTCGTGAACGCAGTTCTGGGTCTCTTATCGTCCGCTTGGCTCTTCTTCTTCTTCAGTTTCCGAGTCCGCGGCCCTTGTGTGGAAACAACAAGGAGACGAAACTATGAACATCATTCACACCTTAAACACAAGCCTAATCATCTGTTATTGCTATTAGTAGTAGTGCTGTTGTTGTTGTTGGTGGTGGTGGTTTTAATATTTTACAAAACAACATTAACGTGACATTCTTAGAATTACATATAATGAACATCAAATAAATACTATAAAATACTATAATTCAGTCATTAGATTTTGAATGCATAAAATGACAACGATGGTGTTGCGATTAATATTATAAGATGAATATTAATCTTAATGCAGTGCTGATGTTATCAATCATAATCAAAAACAGAATATGATGATTCTTATAAATGACCAAGAAAACGATCACGACAACTAAATAAATACACAACAACAAAAACAACAACGACAACAACAACAATAATAATAATAATAATAATAATAATAATAATAATAATAATAATAATAATAATAATAATAATAATAATAATAATAATAATAATAATAATAATAATAATAATAATAATGGTATTCTGTAAACTCGTTTGCAAAAGTAGCTGTTGTTTCACATGAATTTTATAAACGACAAAGAAAACTGTTACAACTAAATAAAAATGCACAACAACAACAACAATAATAATAACAATAATAATAATAATAACAATAATATTATTATTAATGTCGTTATTAATCAGTAAACCCGTTTGCTACAGTATCTGTTGAGTCCCTGAGCTGTCAGACTCATGCAGGCTGACCGGGCTTCAGTCTGCAGCTCTGTATTCGGACCGCGGATCTGACAGACGCGCTGGTCAGACAGTGATGGGGGTCGAGTTTACCCTTAATTCGGCAGTTTGGACAAACTCCACCAAAACAGCTCCTACATATGATTATATGATTCTGAAATCAACAGAAAATAAATGCTTGTAATATATTTTTGTTCAAACAGAGTCACAATAAACCTCAAATATTTCACTGCTGGGCTCAAGCAAATACATTTCATTCACCAAACGCTTTCATTTGATCTTGGAGGTGCTTGCTGTGTTAGTTTCAGTTTGTAGGTAAAACAGCCCCACTGGTTCATGTTATGAATGTCTCCGACACTGAAACTAAAATCACGACGGTCTGCTGTGAATACTCCATTTTCTCTGTTGAAAGTAAGTGCCCTCGCTGTAATCGTGGTCTTTTACTCAACGCGAGGCAGAATCCTAAACACACTTCCGATCAAGACCTGCTCCTTCTCTGAAACTGATTTGTGAATTTAGGCCGCTTTGTTCAAACCTCACAGAGAGGAAATAAGAGGAAGCTCTTTCGGACAAGAGTGGAACCGAGTCACACATGAACCATGTAAATTCAGTGACACAGATTTTCAGTGTAAAAGCACCTTTTCAGCTTTGTGCCATCACTGAGATTCTCATGCGGGGTAAAGTTACTCCCATAGTCATTTCAACATAAACCACAAGCTTCAAAATCACTTCAGCTCAAAGAAAAAATCAGCGCGTGTTTTCTCCTTCTTATTTTTTTTCTCATGAAAATCTCCTCTATCAGGACGAAAATGCAGAAATGGCTTCACACTGGGCCAGATTATGTACTGAACCTTCATTGCTCTCATCCATAAAATCAGTTTTGTTCTCTTATGATAATTTAAACAAGACAAAAGTGCCACAATAACCGGGTTAAAAGGTTGATTTGGGGCACATGTCACTTCTGTATGTTGGATGAATGCATAGCTTATGGATGGTATAATACATATACTATTAAATATAGAATTATTAATATTGATATTTAAAGTTTCCGTGCAAAATTAAATAAAAAGGAACAACTTAATCTCGGTTGCTAATTTGCCCGCAAATAAAATGTAATCTGTCTGTGAAAAATTAAGGAGGAAATTTTTGCTATAAATGACCCGTTACTTAACGAATAAATAATACAATTCTTTGTGTATATTTATAGATCGATGATCAGCCTAATATCAGCCGATGATCAGCAGTGTTCGAGTCTTCGATTGAAAAAGATATGCAAAACTATCAGGATATGCATAATATAGCTACTCTTTTTTTTTGGGGGGGGGGGGGGTAAAATGAGGAAAATAATGTCAGTTTAAAGTATATACTGAACTTCAGGTCCTGTCTTGTTAGTCCTCAGTAGTGGAGGCATTTATTTAATCCCGATTTATGCAAGACATACTGTAATCTGCGAATAACGCACAGCTGTACATGCTCTACAGCTATTATCCAAAAGGCATTTTAGAATGATCTGCATTATTATTGCATTATTTTTCAAAACATTACATGAGGGTAAAATAGTTTATGTTTGTGAATGAAATGAAAGTTCCACATTTTCATGGAACATTTAATGCGTCAATAAAATGTTAATAGTTATAAAAGCCGCACTCAGATTATTGGTAACAACACAAAAAACATGGTTAATAACCACCTTTTCAAATATTTCAGTTTGCTTTTACCTCCTGTCTATTTATTCCACTGACTGATCCGACAATATGAGTTTATTACTAAGTAGTCCAAATAACAGTAAAATATATTGGCTCATATCAATACTAAAAAAGATTTTCTGACTTAGATATGGTTTGACAAAATGACTATGGGCCTTCACCACACTTCCTCTGGAATGTGTGACCTTCC